>CAMTDV010000019.1:28040380-28640380 GCA_947069175.1 Scalesia atractyloides | reverse complement strand
GAGTCTTTTTAGGTGTCATGTGTCTTAAAAAAATTAAAAATAACATAAACATCAATAATGCAACTACATCCATAGGATGTCTTGGGTTTGCTCATGTTGGGCCTCAAATGTCCCCCATACCTTCACCTGTATAGTCATGTGGGCCCCCATGACTATTGGCTTAGTAGGATTCACATTGGTATTGGTGGTTTAAAACTCGCATCACCCGAATGAAAACCATGAAATATGTTTACGAGATGTGTGGTCGGAAGGTGTCCAGGTGTAGACACAATGACAACTCAAAGTGGGGTTAGCTCACACGACGTTTGGTATAGCATGCTTTGGCCTAATAGGTACTTTGTACTCTCATCGTTAGTCCCCAGGTAGGCAAACTGGTCCTTTATTTTGGATTTATACGAATGCCAAGCCTAGACAGGACGTTCCGACTACCGGTACTTGTACCCTTCCAGTTACTACATGCCCGTCATGAGACTTCACTTTGATGTGATTTGAAAATACAAAAATCATTGCAAAAAAATCATGGATGTGATGTGGTGTGTGCTCTCATGGATATGATATGTTATGAGAATATGATTCATGATAGGCATTGTATAATAATATGTACTTATGAACATGCTTGCATAACATTGAAAATGTAACATTAAACATAAAACATATAAGCATCATGAATTTTGCATGTAACACACAAAAAATTTTTTAAAAAAAATCTAATCAACTATAGTATAGGCTCTAAGGGTCTAATAACCTATCCTATATCCCTATAGTCATGGCTCTGATACCAATCTGTCACACCCGACCCGTAGCGGAATAAGAGTCGGGGCATAATTGGGTTATCACCAAAGCTCATGATATTTACTAATAAGTTTAATATTTATTAAATTCAAAATTACATCCTCAATATTCCAAACATGTTCATACAATTACAAAGAAAGATAATCAACTAAACAATCCAAAGTCTAAACCAGTTTATTCTTCTAAGCCATCCTATGTGTTTCTTGCTACAGCTGGATCACCTGTATCATGTGTAAAAATGGGGATTTTTGGGTCAACATAAGTTGGCGAGTGAACCTTGTTAGAAAAACATTTTTTATTGATCTCTTGTTATCTTTATTATGGAAAATTGTGCAATAATCATATGTGAGCAAACGTAAATAATCATACAATAACAATAACAACAACAAACAATAACATACAATAACAAACCAACTTGCATGAATATATAACATGAATGAAACTGTATATGTTGGCAATGTCACGTTCACGCTCATAGGAAATGGGGAATGGACGGCCTATGATAAATGTCGGTGCGATCAAGGCACAATCAAACGGAGCCGATCGTATGTTGGCAACGCCTAGTTCACGCTCATAATGTAATGGGGAACAGCTCAACGCTCATATGTAATGGGGAGCGGCGGCCTATGATAATGTATGTACTGAAAATGATAAATTTAATCTAAACAATAACCACACAAACAGCTTGATACATGTTGAATACACATTTGTTCATGGATATGATGGATGCACAATAGTTTAAATATAATAAATAATAAGACACATGATACACCCCAAAAACGTGATTAAAACGGGGAATTTGTAGAGATTCACTCACATTGGGTGCGTTCGGTTGAAGATGTTGAAATGCACACGAGTTTAGAGGGTTGATCGACGAGGATTAACTAACCTAAATAATAACGAAATGTATGGTAAATGAGTGGATTTTATTAATATTTTGATAGGATTTTTAGATATATTTTTGTGAGTTTAATTTCTAACTTTAAAAACATTATTTTAAGTATTTTTAATTGATTTTTGAGTTAAATAAATAAATAAAACTATAAAAAAATGTTGACTTTTTCTGGGTTTGACCGTTGACTTTTTGACTTTGACTTGTTGACCGATTCGGTCGTTTATAATGTTTGCACTGAGCGAGGTTCGAACTCGTGACCTCCCGTACGCGTGCACGCAGCTCTACTAACTGAGCTACGTGTCTAACCCGAAATAATTCTGTTTTTAATTATATTTATGTACTGTTTTAGTTTATTCAAAATTCTTTTATTTCTAAAAAGGATTTTTAATCATCGAACCGGCGTGCGTAACAGGTCTCGAACCCGGGACCTGTGGGTTAGTGTTGCACACAGTCCACCGCTGGACTGTGTGTCTAACCTGGTTAATATACTGATTTTTATTATACTTAACATCTTCATTGAGTTAATCCGGTTCAGTTAAAAAGGAAACATCTTTATTACAGAGAATGAGTTTGTGTCAAGGATCGAACTCGCGGCGTGTGATAAATGTTTGCACACAGTCCACCGCTGGACTGTGTGTCTAACCCGAGATATAATCCAATTTATATTAAACTTATATACAAACTAACTTCATCTTCTTCGTTACAATATCACAGACAACGATTACCCTACTGATCTTGATTAATTCGATTGACAAACATTTAAGTGATTAAGATGAAATGGACAGGGAAGATTTGGGAGTAAACATACCGGAAAAATGATCTTTCTCAGAACTCCGGCGAAGTCGTCGGCTCTGTTTTTATGAACTTCGTCTGAGCGGACCAATTAGCAGTTTTGATTAGCTAGATGTGGAATTGAAGTACTAAACAAAAGTTATCAGAAGGTTTAAAGGTTTATACTGTTTCACAGCGAACTCTAGAAGTTTTCAGAAGTTTTCCGGCGAGTGATGATTATCCGATATCGTCGCCTAGACTGATTCTGATTGAAGGGTTTGGGTTAGTAAAGGCCTAACAACTGATAGAAGATGGAAGATTTGAGAAACTTAATGTTTTGTTGGAAGACACGGTTTTCCGGCGAAAGTCCGGCGAGTTCAAAAAGCGATTCCGACGATCAGAAATTAGAGTAAAAGTGAAATTAGAAGTTCTGTGAATGCTAGTGAGTCGCGAGATGGTGATTTTGATGGAGTAATTCAGAAAGTGAAGGTTTTCCGTTATTAAAACCGATCATCACATGCATTCAAGTCCATTCAAGACTGAATTGATTAAAAATGTTGGTTTATCGGTTATAATCAGAAATCCGCGAGCACTCAACAGTCCTGGTCGTTTGGAAGCCGATAACGGTTTCAGTTGGTGTAAACAGGTTGATTCAAGATTGAAGTTATGTTTTAATTGTTTCCTAGAACTCACAAAAACATCAAGTGGCGGAGTGGTTATATGTGCGCGAGTTAAACCTTGAGGCTCACCCGGCTGACCCGGGTTCGAATCCCGGCAGCCGGTTTTCTTTTTTATTTATTTTATTTTCACTTTTTATTAATTATAGTTTTTAAATTCTAATTTGTTTATTAATTATGCATCGTTTAAAATTAAAATAAACATAAATACGCAACGAAAAATTTATAACTTGATATTCGATTACAAACGAAGCGGGTTTGGAAACCCGTTTTTTGACAAATGTTACAAGCATTCTTCTGATTTGTCTGATTGGTTTTATTCTGGAATGGAGAATATGAACTAGCACTTGAATATCCCGTGTTTGGAGGACCCTGATCATAACTCGGGTATGATTGAGTGTTCTGATGATTTTAAGACTAAGGATTCGAAGAATTCATATTCGCACTAAACGCCGTTTGAATTTTCGGACTCTGAATATCTTGAACACCTCCATTGTAGTCACACCTACATCTGGCACAACATTCGCATTCTTTGATTTGGCCATCTTTAACAGCTCCATTTCATGTCCTTCTAACTTGTCAATGAAAGATGATAACTTGAAATGTTGCCAACTTGGACTGTTCTTTAAAACCATCAAGTAAGTCGACCACTTCCCCTCAGGAAGTGCGTCTGCCAGTTTATCAATCTGTTCTTCATCAATTTTATGAATACCATGCCTTCGCATTTGAACCATCAAATGACAATATCTATCAATCATTTACTTCATGGTTTCGCTTTTGATCATCGTGAAGATGTCGAATTCTTTCTTCATTAAAGCCTTCTTGGTCTTAATTATTTCGTCACTTCCCAGGTATTTAGCACAAAGAGCATGCCATAGCAACTGTGAAGTTTCACATTCGGGTAGTAAGATCAAGATGTCTTCCTTCACATATTGTTGTATCAAACTGATCATTTTCTTTTCAGCCATGTACGCATCTTTATGTTCTGGTGTGAACTTAACCAAAGCAAGATCTTGACCACGTTCATCTTTTGGCCACTTATATCCGGTTTCTATAGCAACCCAACTGTGAAATTGGTTCACTTGAACCCAGTTTACAAAATTTTCCTTCCAACCTTCGAACTCGTCCATACTCATCAGCTTTGGCGGTTTAACCGAAGTTCCCATCTCGTTATCCAGATTCATCTAGTTTACCGCGTTTGCATTTGCGTTTGCGTTTGCATTTGATGTAGAAGCCACTGTTGAAGCAAAGGCGTAATCATCCATCTCGACAATCAAACAATTTAACTGAAAACACGTTCAAAAACACTCGAAGATTGATTAGCAAACTGACAAGCTCGGTCGAACTTGTACAGAAAACAAAATTCAGATTTAATTTCACCAAGTTCAGGCGAACTTGTGAAATATTTCAGAAAATTTCAATTTTTAAACAAGTTCGGGCGAACTTGAGTTGAGTTTTGAAAAATATCCAAGTTCGGGCCAACTTAATGAAAATTTCAACAAAAACTTACAAGTTCAGTCGAACTTGATCAAAATTCACTGAAAAATCAAGCAAGTTCGGGCGAAGTTGATTAAATCAACAAAAATTGATGATTTTAAGTCAAGTTCGAGCGAACTTGTGGTATAAGTTCGAGCGAAGTTCGGTTATCAAACATGGTTTTTTGACATTTCTGACATGAATTCGATTGAATTTGGTTCTGAAACTTTAAGGGGTTTGTATATAGGTGATTATATAAGAAATGTTCAAATTTTAGCCATTTTTATCCATGAAGTCATCAATTTTGTGAAAAAGTTAAGAAAGATGAGAGAAATGAGTAGAAATAGAGAGTGTCTTGTGTAGATCTCAGCAAATTAGGTATCCATGGCTCTGATACCATTTGTTAGGACCGATCCTCCGCTGTCAAGGAACCTAATTTGTATCTAATGTCCAATATAAGCAGAAATTATATGACATGTTAATCAAATACACAAGTTTACTGTTTTAATGTCGGTTTATTAATGTCCAAAAGTATTACAATGTGATTTCCAAACCGACAGTGCTTCGTCGTCAAAGTCGTAAAGTTCTTACAATGAATGACCCATGACAAACTATATATAGACACACAAGTTCGCTCGAACTGTGGTTGGATAGATCAAGTTCGGGCGAACTTGATCTTCCTTCACACAAGTTCGGCCAAACTTGTGTTTACATCATAAATATACTTCAAGTTCTAACATATTCAAGCCCTAACCATACAGACTCGATCCAAGACCTAAACAATAGACATTATGCATCAACAATTAGTGCCTTTTGTATTGTTAGAATTAGGGTTTCATCGTTATGTTAGTGACAATAACTAACAATTTATATTAGGGTTTGTTTTGGTTCATATTTGTTTGATATTAGGATTTTCTATCTGTATTGTTAACATTATTGCTAACAAAGGATGCAAACCTTTTTAGATAAAGCGTACTAATTCATCAATGGCTTCCCTTCCTGTTTCACATTCTTTTTCAAAATGCATATATTGACAAAATTGTTACTTTTTTCTTGGTTTAATTGAACCGGTTACTGAAGATGGAATCTTTGTGTTTGTTTATTTCATTGATTGACTTGGTTACTGAATTGTTTATATTTTCTTTTGTTTGGAGCTGGATCGATTCATACAAAATAGACCAGCTGTTGATTTTGATCACCCCTATTGCATGTTAACACAATCTAAAAGGGTAACTAGAATCCGATTGTGAGTTCATCGACAAAGGAAGCGCTGGTGGATAGCCTCAATATGAACATAATTAGGATTTTAGCTTTCAGGAATAAGCTTCATACACCAATAGATGTGGTTCCAAACGATTGGTCTTCGGTGCAATAGTCGAAACCAGTATACATCCCTCAGGTGATCATATATGTAACACCCCAATCGCGTAATACAACAACACGCGGAGGAAATATCTGGGAGTCACGTTACAAATTGCTCACAACAACTGGTACTAAATTGTTTCATTTTTGTTAACAATTGTTTTACAATACAAGAATACATGAAATTGTCTTTTGTTTAGATAAGTCTAAGGCCAGGATGTGTTCCTATGTGTAGCATTCTTAAATAATCAATAACCTGAAACATATGTGAAAAAGACATCAACAAAGAATGTTGGCGAGTACATAGGTTTTGTTGGCCAAATTAATTGCAAAGGGTTTAGTATTACAATACTTTGACAACTACGAGAGTCGCCAATTGAAAATGGACTCTTTGAAGCCAAGGAATGACAAAAAGGTTTAGCATTGCAATACATTAACTTGATTATGAAACTTGTGATAAATAGAGTTAATGAATGTACTCGGATTGGATAGTGCATTCAATAAACACATACAACAAATAATCACATAATCACATAGACGTCCAAGATAACATAAAATCTTCTAGTGATTCGAATAACGTTCTGATGAATAACACAATAAGAACACTTATATAGGAAGTACCAGCGGCATATCCACCATGTTCTTATTGCATCATACCCATCTCGTTACTTAATCACTCTCGATTTTATGCCACCATCCTTAACAAGGCTTACTATGATTTCCATGCATCGAACCTTATAATTATGTGTGCACCCATAATTATTCATCTCTTCAAATGGTCCACATAACTCATCTTGTTAAGTGGGGAAACACATAATAAGGTTGAAGTAACTTCTAAACCAAACAACACAACATTTATTGAATCAAAACATGTCTCATACAAGTAATGATAACACTATTTGTTTCCCATTCAGCAAAGTTAGTAGCAGGTATTCCACACTAGTACGGATGATAACATATGTTTCACACTTAATCAATAATGGTCGTATGCTTCATATACTAAGCATGGATTGTCATACGTGTTTTGCATAGAAACAAACTCATAGTATTTGTAGAGATTGGGTTGCAGAGATTGTGTGAACACACTAGTGTGCAATCATAATATGTTAAACTAATAGATTTGGTTCTTAATAGTAAAGAATGGAATCCTCGATGTCGGTATGTAGTTGTATATTACACATTGTGTAATCACACTGGAATTTGTAAATGGAATATGAATAACAAGAATGAAGAAAACTTTTTGAAATTTATATTGTCATTACAAATTATGTTCATAGTTTTTGGATGACAAAAAGAAAACATAAAGGTTCAAATTATCATGAGTGCTTGATCATCAGCTTGAACCTCATTCACATTGAACATTCATCCATTAGCATTAGCAAGCTTAGGGTAGTTTCATTTGAAATGATTTAAATCACCACAGTTGAAACATGCTCTAGCTGGGTAGTGAGGGCGAGTCTTAGTAGGGGCAGCTTGGTTTTGGATGCGACAGGTCGCAGCTAGATGGCTAAAAAGACCACATATTTTACACTGGCGGCATGGAGAATTTGCTTGGTGTTGATAATGGCAACGATTGCACAGAGGTTGTTTCCCACGATAAACCCCCCTAACGGGTACTGATTTAATTGGGGTTGGTGTAGCAATCGTATAATTCTTTTAAGCTTTACGCTTCTTAGAATTTTTGGAGGGTTTAGCCTTTGTTTCCTTTGGATTCTCCTTAGTAGTTTCAGTGGTTCATTTTTGTCTCCTTTTCGAAAAAGTTTCCCTTTTCTAACTTAGCAGTCGGTTAGGGTAGCGGCCAATGACAATATCTTGGACTGGATTAGGTAGGCAATCAATGTATTTCTCAATGGCCCGATTCAAGGGTGTGACCATAGTGGGGCAGAGTAAGCTCAACACTTTGTACCTATCAGTGTAGGCATAATTGTGACAACTGTGAAAAATCCCGTTAAACTTTGATCGGTACAAGTCCGCGGTAACCGAACATGATATGTATATCATGATACTTGTTGTGATTGCGTGTGATGATACGAATTTTGGAACATATTACACTAACCATAATAGGAGTATATGCAAGGTAATTACCAGAAATGCTAAGCTAACGTTATACGTCACCTACTTGGTAAGACAGAGTCGTGAATGAATTGACGACTCTGGGAATACGGGTTAGTAAGCATAAGGACTTATACCGCGTGGCAGAGGTGTGCCACGGTCCTGGGGAAATCAGATACACCATACCAATTCCACAGCTTCGGTTAGAAATAGAACCATAGCTGTGCGTAAACCCTAATTAGGGGTGCAACTTAGAGGCTTTACAAAACACTACCGATTAGGTCTCGAATAAATCCGAGAGCACGTTATGATAGACACAAGAGTTATAAGGGCAACGGTGTGAGGTTGGTGTCCTTAGCCTTTAAGAACGTGTTAAACTAGAGCTTTCCGTTTAACAGCGCATTAATCCTTTGACGTTGATTATTAGGTTATCGGTAACATTATTTAGGATTCCGAGTTCCAGGAACATCTTAGTTTTGTGCCATAGACTGTGACATAAGGTTTGAAGCCAATTAGAGATCGGGCACACAAAACGAAGCAGCTTCCCGGTTAGGGAAACGCCTTCGTTTTGGGCATAACATAAGGCAACCAAACATGCAAGGACCGGTCAATCAAGCTTAAAAACACTTAAACTACCCTAATACGAGGCTTTTATGATTAAAACATATCTGGGTTCGGATTTCAAGATGGTTATGCATGATTTTTAAAACCATGTCTTTTGACACTAAGAACGCGCGAAACAAAGTCCGGTTCGCAAATCGAGAACGCGTGTGGGACCCGAAAACGAACCTAAACGTAACACCGAAGATAAACATCATCTTTTAACATGTTTTACAAATCACGACTAAGCTACTAGTGAGGTAGGGGTACCCCCCATATTTTTTTTTTCTTTTAAATTCTTTAATTTTTCCTTAAAAACTCTCAAGAATTCTGCACAAACCACTAAATCTCAGCTGATCCAACATCCAAACAACATCAAATCAAAAGTATAAACCTTGATTCTTATGGTTTTAATCATGTTTTCTTGATTATACATGAAGTTATAATGAAAAACTCATTTTAATCCATGAATTTTGAAGGTTCAAACAAGTTTATGGGATGAATAAGAACACCAAGGGAATTCCCTAGTGTAATATGGCAGCCATGGTTACAAATCTTTGGGTTTTGATACTCTAATTAACACCTATTCGACAAAAATCGCATAACTATTCAATTAACCGAAAAACAATGAAACAAAGTTTAATTGTTCTAAGTTCTAGCATATTTGGATTGTTCTTGGTATATAGGTACTGAATATGGCTCATACACACTTCTGGGCTCAAGAAAATCGCTCGGAATCGAAGGAATCACTAGGTATATCACCCGAAACTCGAATCTAGGATGGGCAGAATATTGTTTGGATCATAACTTGGTCCGTGGGTATTGGATTGAGCTACAATTTGGTGTGGTAATGAAGGGTATTGACAATAAGGTCCACGTAAAATTTTAGAATTTTTGGAATTTTCTACGATTTTTGGTGAATTTTTTACTGTTTTACCAAATGAAATTCGGAAACAAAATACCAAACCCAAGTCAATAAATCACCAAAATTTGAATGAACACTAAGGAACATATGGGCTTGGTTCTAGGAAGTTTGGGAGTCCATTGTTTGAGTTTTGATTTGGATTAAAAATCCGCGTTTTTGCGAGTTTTCGGTAGTTGGAAACGCACCAAAACGAAATCGAAAAAATCCTAAATTTTTACAGGGACTTTCAGGGAGTATCAGGGACATACTGGAATTTTTGGGGAATTTTTAGACATCTAATGATAATCAAAGTGAATTATTCGGTTAAATACTGTTTTACAAATGATTTATTGAAAAATTAAAATAGCTTTATAAATTCCTGAAATATTATTACTTGAATCTATATATTTTTACTGACCTCTACAAAATAATCCCAGAATTTTATGAAATATGTAGATTAAATGGGATTTTTCGGCTTTTAAAACGCTTCTTTTAATTGAATTCGGCAGTGTACTGGACAAAGAACCTGCCGAAACTGGGAACGGACCAAAACCTATCTTGACTGTAATTGGAACACCGGGAGGAATTTGGGAGATTCCAGGGTAAGCGGGATACTCTTGGGTGTTCCACTACCGTTCGGGAGAATCCCCGACGGCGAAAACAGAATCTCAATTTTGGGCAATCTGGACTCCCCAACCACTCAAACTCCCTTAATGAAAAGTTAATATTTCTTAAATCACAACACGTTGGCACCCTTGGTGTTCCTATACCATTATCTGAACGTGTCAAACAACCGACTTTGGCTTGCACGCGAACCGGTGCCCGGAAGCCAATCTAGAAACAGGTCCTATCCTAACATCTATCACCACACTAGGATACTATATATACAATATGGACTAAGAATACCCACTCGGGCCCAAGTTATCGTCAGTACCGACTTAGTTACTAATATTAGTAATTACATGCATGATTGTTGTTAAAGCCGAACAAGCTTACATATACTCCTATTGCTACTTGTGATGCTACTATCATGTGAGTTCCCTTACCCCATTTTCAAACTGTTTTACTGTTTTCTGGGGTGAATTGCATGTTACCAACTATGTTACCTTTTTGAAGTAATTTGCATGTACAAACTATGTTAATTGCACCCACTTGCTATGATGTGAATTATCTAACACACAAACTATCCCCACTACAAGTGATTAACGTAAGCCGCGGCAGTGAATAGTACTATTGGTCTGACAAACCCAGGCCGCGCCCGACAGGATGTCGGCAAAAAGGTCTGCATGTGTCCTAACCTGGTTATGTTGTTAGGCATAACTACTATGGGGTGTTGAACTGCACGTGACGCAGTTGGTGGAACGGGAGTGTCTACGTGACACGGCCCGAAGGAGACCATGTCAAGGTTTCACTTGTGACCCTCGTGTAATTCCATCCGTGACTATAACCAGTGCAATTAAACTTATGAACACATTTTGTTCCACAACAACTAAACCAGTGGAACTCACCAGTAGCGTTTAGCTGACCTTTTTAAAACTAACATGCATTTCAGGTAACTTGCGACTGGTGTGATTCATGTATGTTGTTCAAGACGTGTTTATTGGCAAATACTGAGATAGACGCATGCGACTTAGAAGACTTATGTGGTTCATGGGAACAAGCAGATGTAACATACATGTAGTATGTAACCGACATTTTGTAGTTAATAAAATGTAGTGTCTTTATAAACAATGTGCTTGTACCAGAGGTGTCTGTTACATCCCACGTTTTTCTTCCGCTGCCAATCGGGGTGTGGCAGAAGATGGTATCAGAGCCATTGGTTATAGAGAATTAGGTCCCTTAAGGAAACCTAGACTATGACTACAGACTTGCTCATACGAGGCGATGTTGGGAAAGTCGCGGCAATCAACACACTTAAAGACGTGGAGTGATACATACGTGTACCAAGGTGATAGTGTGTGGATGTTTGTGTATGGATTGATACATGAATTGGGATTGGTGGATAATACATTACTGCATGTGCCTTTGGGATAGGCAGAAAACTAGGATTATAGTCCATTCCACATTCCTACCAATCATATATTCAATGTACACTAGAGTTGGATTCCTATCACTCACACAGTTGTTACTTATACTTTATGAGATATGAGTACTCAAGACTTTATTACGATGCGATCTCACCAACTCTACTCTTATAGCTACTATAACGACGATTATATACTAGAGTAACACTTCAAAAAGAACATAGATACCCAAAGAACACGCCGGTCGTTCTGATGGACCGTGAGGACGTGTACGGATCCTTACTCCACTTCTCATTGCTTCACATCTTATTGTTATACAGTCGCAGAGTTTAAATATCTTACGAGACTTTTTCGTTCATAAATCCACGATTCATTTGATTGTCCGTTGGGTTCCTCTCCCGCTTATAATGTTGGCTTTAGCTTTCACGTCGTGTGATACTAGAACGCTTTGTGGTATTCCTTAGCACATGTTTTGATATATGTTATATCTGAATATGACGATCTCCGAATTATGGAGATGGCATGGAGCGCGTGAATACATTACCCTTCCCGTTGTCATTCGGGTCCATCAGGTATAAATTTTATGATGATACAAATTTCCTTGAACGCATTCCGTTGTGGGACCTTGTTTCGTATGGCCGTTGGTTACCTTGCGTCCTTTTCAATTAATGATTGTTTCGGATTTCAGTTGGTTATTCCCGGAAAATAATATGAGGCCCGAATATCTTGGTGAACGGAACATTGATCATGTATATGGGTGTGGTGGATATGTTGCGGTACTTCCTATATATAAACACCCGGCTACATTATCAAGATACCGTTACTCATGGCAGACGGGCTTCAGGTTGTTATTTGTTCGGTTAGGTTTGGGCAATGCAGTGCTGAGACTTCGACCTTTGTTTGATGCGATAAATGATGCCACAGTTGTCGTAACCACGATATCTATACACGTTTGCGGTGATTATAAATGGGAGGTCGTTTGGGTCGACATATAACGACCTTTGGGTTAATACTGGGGAAAGTCCTTTTTCGAATACATAGTACGACTTTCTAGGGTACTACACCCTGGTAGTACTCTGTACGAAACTAGTTGGGTATAGCCGGTGATAGCTTACCCACATCGATTTACCCAATGATTGATTCTTGATAAGTAACAATGTTTCTGTCTTTGGTAAGACAATTCCGCGTAATTTATTTCTTTTGGCGGGATTTGCTAGAACGTACAGTCACATATTCGAAATCATTACGTTACGATGAACAAACTATACTTATGTCACCGACCGTCGTTTATGAAAGCTATTCGGTTGAAGAGTATATTTCTTTTACTAGCTATTGTTCGCTAGTAATACAATCTCTATTTCTTAATACGGACACGTAGTTATCCTCGGTATTGATAATTCAAGGGGATTTAAGGGCGACACACAAATGGAGGAACTTACCCGGTGTAATCAAGGTCCGGTAAGGAGTCGTGTGGATGCGGATCTGATTGTAATAAAACTCGTGGAGACCAAAACCTTTCATCCATATTCCTCGAACTTGTTAATACTGTGTGTTGACAGGACCCTCATATGTATACCGTTTATTTATAAATATACAATATTATCCACAGTCCAATCCAAGTGTCAAATCGGTAAATCTCGGTTGGGGGTGACATAACCCCAGTGTGAAGAATGAAAGCTATAATCAGTAAGTAATTCGATTCACTGCTTCATATAAATTCAATTCTCCTCACTAACACTGTTGAAAAATGTGGAGGTCTGGTGCATATAAATTACTAGTTTGATACACCTTATCCTTTTAATCAATGTTCAGCCATGCCACGATACATTAGCCTCCTATGGAATTACGGCGTGTATTTCGATGATAGAACCAAGTGGCACGTAACCTTGAATCCTATCGATTTAGTTCAGACTAATATAGGGTAAATCCTCAGTTTCTAGAAGTAATAATGAATGAGCGGTACGAAGGACCCGTAATGAAACTATCTCTTAATGTATATTTAATAAACAAAATGATAAAGCGAAGTTTTCGTTGAACGATTATTTTACATATATGTAATTCGAAGATCGTATATAAAAGACTCCAATAAATTTTTTATATATCAAACGATCCCTTGTTTTTAGCCTCGCATAACTTAGTGAAAGTATGTTCCAGTAAAAGACGAGATCGCCTTCGAGTAGTATTTGAGCACAGTAATCCAATGACTAACCTATGTGACAACTCTTATCAAAACCTGTAGACTCAAGACCTCCGGTTCATTCGGTCCTTTTTCGATATTATTTTTGTGACGACCCTACTAATTATTTACTTCGATAATGGTCGTAAGAATAGTTGGCAGAGTATTACCATTCCTAAGAAGGGCGACAAAACAACCATGAAAAGGAATGTTATTCGCGCTTTATAGGGGATAATCGAAATTCCCTTCGGACCTTTGTAAAGGTGTTATGTGGGAACGATCTCCGACGTGTGTAAGCGGATGCTGCATGAGATACACTGACTTTTATTCGTCGATCGGATACAAATGAACGATACCCTACTCTTTCAAGTAGTCAAGAGTTATACGTTAAACGGTATTGCTTGTCCTCGTGAGTATACGAGGAGTACATTCTCCAGATCAGATGAATATTGATGAAACACCCCTTGTCTTCCTTCGACTGGTCGGTACTTTCAATTGATTTTCATATAATCAATTTGATTGCGTATTCGCAAGATACGATGTTACCAAGAAACTAATTCTTCATTATTTTTGAGTCACAAAAAAATTTCTTGTGCTACATAAGGAAACAAGAACGGGACAAATTTTAGGTATGATACTATATATATATACACATATGTGTTCGTACCACCCAACTCTAAGAATTTGGAACTACCCCACATGAAGTAGCCCGGCTAAAGTCATGGAAAAGGAGTAGTTATGAGTCGTCCGAAGAGTGTAACTGGTGTCTTTGTGCGTTGAACCCACCTGGGGAACGCTAAACCATGAATTTAGTAGTCCCGATCATTCCAGGTGAAGGGACTAGTAAATCTTCCGAATATATCCCTCGGATATCGCGCTCCTCCAGAGGGAGGATTTCCTATGATAAGCACGTATTATATACTTAAAATAAGAATAAGAGTTCGACGCTACAACTAATTTTCTTCAAACTTGGAGAGCTACTTAACGTATGATACGAATTGTAGACACCTCGATGTGCGATATCAAGTCAAACCAACTGACCAAAGTGGAAATCGGTGCTTGGTTCGATGCACCGATTGGCTGCGAATTGGTATTAATAATCTCTATTCGTATCCTAGCCGTCAGAGGGCTAGGCTTACCTCGATTGATTACGATTTTCATCAACTTTTCTAAAAGTTGCTTCTGTCAATTCAAGAGGTTGTCAAACGATTGTAGACCTATGTTACCTCATTTCCCAGTAGCACATATTCCTTCCCTGCCCTTGTGAGAAATAGAACTGCCTAATTCTAAGACAAAGGGTCGAGAAACTCAATGACCCTAGTCTTGACCAACTCGGGGGCTGGGTCTTCTTTTCGTGTTCGCATTATTGCGGATATGAGAATAATGAAAAAAAATTAGATTCAGTGGTCAACTGTCCCTATCAGAACTAGGGTGACTATGGACGCGGGCTTTAACCCATGGGCTCATAAACCACCGGATTTTCCCAATCTAAACCGAGATGGTTTTGTGTGAGCGAACTCGACGAAACCCTTACGGTTAATCGGTGATTTAGATGGCAGGAGTGCCAAGATGGGAAAGCATCATATCTTTTGGTACTCATATACAGTTGGAGATCATACCAAGTCCGAGTTGACTCGAAAAACCACGAGGCCGAGACGGTCAAGTGGTAATAAACTATCTTGTGACCAGTATGAGCAAGATTAGCCTATGCATTAGGCAATCTTTCAAGAACATGATGGGAAATGATTACTTCTCGTTGTTTCTATTAACGATATCCTTATTCACGCTCGTAGAGCGTGGTAATGTTCCAGCCCTACAAGGGGTACTCCGTTGAGGGGGGAATCTTGATTCGATGACTCGTTACTTAGTCATCTTTTATAAAATCACCTGCACGTCTACGGTCAATTCTGGTCCCATGTGTAGGGACATCATGGTGATACTTGTGGTCGTTAGACACTCATCACGCCTTAACTATTTCTACGTGATACAGGAGCGTTCTTGAGGTGGTGTTACTTGAATTAAAACCGCATTGGGTACACACTCTATCATTCCCGATATATGGGAATTTTCATACGATGATCTCCAGGAAAATCACATCGATGTTATCGAAGTTACTAAGTTATTTCCTTCTGGAGAAGACATAAACAGTGTACAACAGCTAACACTAAGCTCCCGAAACTTAACATAAACAGGAATTACTATTGTAGAAATTTCATATCCTTACGACGTAATCTGACTACTGGTGAGTAGTTCGAGCACACCCGAGATGTAAGTGCGCAAACTCGTTGTTACTCGTGTAGCCTTAGTCTCTCAAAAGCCTCTTTCTTTCTTATTTTCTACCATAGAGTAGGGACTCTCGTAATTGGTTAGTATTAACCAAAGATACCCACGTTGTCGCCCACAACTCAGGGAAACCAAATTTATTCCCTTTACACAAACATGCGGAGCATGGTGCTCACCATTGCGACGTTCGCAACGAACCCTGGGAGGGTATCCATGCTCCTCCTCTATAGCAGGTGTTCAATAACCGTTAAACCAAATCTTAAATGAAATTTATGGTGTTTGAATGGTGAAGATAATGAATGCGAAAAAAATATAATAATTGTAGTTATCTGCAACCTAAATACGAGACTCCTATTCCTGTGAGTCCAACAACACTCTCACTTTCAAATTGGAAAGTGATGACAAATATTACTCTTAACAATAGGTAGGAATTCTGGATGGACAAATTACACAGCTACTACGTAGAACAACTATCATCTCCGTACGATGATGATACTAAATGAAAAGCGAAAACATACTCGTCTGTTGGATGCCTGACTGAGCTTTCCAACGGATTACTAAACGGAATTTCGAGGACGAAATTCTTTTAACCGAGGGAGACTGTGACAACTGTGAAAAATCCCGGTAAACTTTGATCGGTACAAGTCCGCGGTAACCGGACATGATATGTATATCATGATACTTGTTGTGATTGCGTGTGATGATACGAATTTTGGAACATATAACACTAACCATAATAGGAGTATATGCAAGGTAATTACCAGAAATGCTAAGCTGACGTTATACGTCACCTACTTGGTAAGACAGAGTCATGAATGAATTGACGACTCTGGGAATACGGGTTAGTAAGTGTAACGCCTCGTATTTTGATTGTTAATTTTATAAGAATAATACGACGAGTCGTTAATCATAACATATATATACATGTGTGTGTGTTACCAATCCTATTGACACACCGTTAATCATTAAAACAATAGCATACGCTATTACATGATTATTTACGGGTTTGAGTGCGAAAACGAATTTTAACAAAATTAATCGGGCCACTCTAGAACGCAAGAACCTGATTCATGGGCAAACCAAACCCTATTTTCTAAAACCCTAATTATAATACACAAAACACACACACTCACACAAAAAAAAAACCGAGACACAGCCGCACCACCCACACCCTCACTGCTCCTTCCCCAAGTCCGACGACCGGAGACGACTCCGGCGACTCCCGGTGCCACTCGGTTCTCCGGCAAACCACCAAAACCACCCTCCATCCCTCACTCCCCTCTTCCCTCTTACTTCAACCACCCGCCGACACCATCATTGGTCCCGGCGACATCAGTATAATGGCAGCAGGAGAGTCGGCGCTCCCTCGCCGGTTATGACGGTGGCGTTCGGTGGCAGGACGGAGAGAGAGAGAAACGCGAAAGGAGAGAGGGGAACCGTAGAGAGAGAAAGTTGTAGTAAGAGAGATGGACAACGGCAGCACTGACGACGACAGTACATCGGCGCGGCGGCCAAGTCGTTTCCGGCATCAAACGGCCGTGGTTCTGGCAGGCGGTGGCTTACGGCAGTTCTGGGGCTCGGTTTTGCAATCGGGTCTCATCTCAGTTCAGGTTCGCTCCAGATTCGAGCTTGGGTCAGATATGGTCCGGTTTCTCCTCGGGTCAGATTTGGTCCAGTTTCTCCGCAATGTCGTCATCGAACAGTTTTGGTACGGGTCAATATGGTCAGATTGATGCTCGGTTGGGCTCGAGTCAACTCGGGTAGGACACGGTCGACGCTTCAACACGGGACTTAGTACGATCCTCTAACGACGCAATTTCTATTTATCATTTTTCATGTATATTTTTCATGTGCTTTAGCGCGAATCGATACCCCTACTAATTTAATTAAACTTTATACTTAGCAAAGAATTCTTATATAATTACTCTTAATAATTATTTACATTCGAACCGACACATTGGTATATTATTTGTTGAGTTTTGACAATTTTAACGACAACTTATGTTGTCGGGATTCGTCCAAAGACAAGAGGAAACTCTGCCCGTTCAAATTTTGTCAAAACCTACATATTTATCTATTACACGCCTCATCGAGATATATATGTTTATCTATTAAACTTTTGTCAAAAATAAACATATTTATTACGTTTTCGTCAAAAGTAATATATATATATATATATATATATGTATCTATTATATGTTGCGACAAAAATATATACATACCTTTCTTTTCGACAATATATATATATATATGCTACATATTCGCTACGTTGATGAACGTATCAAAACTCAAACGAAGTTTACGCAATACGTATTAAAGTGTATATTTATTTCTTTATAACACTTCTATAACTCTCTTTCGCCCATGCGAGTTGACCTCGGTATACATCATTCGACCGGCAACTCTTCACGAAAGTTACAAAGGAAGCTTAGCAAAAATGTGAGCATACTCGACCCCCCCCCCCTTTTTACACTTTAACGCATTTGGGGCGCAACATGTATAAATTAACAAAATTTTGTACCAAACCAAAATTAAATGCATTCTAGTTACCAAACGTGTTATCAGTTATGCCTATGTGAGTTATGCGTGTTAGTTTAAACTTGTTTATACATGACAACTGTTACGCTTATCTTAGTTATACGTGCCAGTTTCAACTTGTATGTCCATGCTATTTCGTTCTGCTTAGGTTGTTTACGTATGCTCGTTCCATTTGAATACAACTTTCCATGTTGTAATTGAAACAAACCTTTATACTTATATTTATATCCAAACTTGTATGCTCGCCAATACTTTTGTATTGATCCATGCTTTTAATACATGTTGCAGGACTTCAGAGGATGCAATGAATCTAGTAGGATTGCCTAGAAACACATTTAATTTTAGATGCGTGATGCATTGTATCATACTTCAAACATGTTGTAATTTTGTTTCAAAACTTGTAATAAACTAGTATCAGTGAAATGAAATTATATTCTTTTTATACTTGTCGTGATTTCAATTTGTATTATTTGATTTAAGCAATGAAAAAGGGTAATTATTAAACACTTGACACAAATAGCGTTATGAAGTCTCTTACAATCTCGTTTTCGTCTCATCCCGATGTTTCCGCCATCGGTTGGGGTGTGACAGATTGGTATCAGAGCCATAACTATAGGGAATTAGGTAGAATTGCCATGTTCGACCTATTCTATAGTTTAAGTACCATACTCTTGACCAATTGTGATACTTGTCTAAATTGTTATTCCCCCTACCTTGCTTCTCTCTCCCATTTGGTCTTAAAACCTACAATATGTCTTTCCTAAGACACAACACAATACAAGTTCTTGAGAATATTCTTGTTCCACAATCGAAGTAACTCATCAAAACAGGGGTGATTCCCGCCATTGGTGACGAATTTCAATCCACTCTAAATGTTTTTTTTGTGCGAAATTCACCATCAAGTCAGGAGTGATATCCATATCTTGATGCGAGTTTCTATTTCATTATCTAGTGGATCTTTATTAACAATTCGAGATTATATCTTGATACGTTCAATAAACCACAATTTGGGGACGAAATTGTCAAGCCAGGATTGACATCCACACCTTGATGACTGGTCCCGCTCTTCACTTTTCAGTCTCGCCAAAGTTTCGTATTTTCGATCAAATTAGGGACATGTACTAACTAGAAGGGTAAAATACCTTTAATCGCTTGGCGACGAGAGTATTATACCTATTAGGCCAAATCATGTCCCCCTAATTCAAAAGGACTTACGAGTCACTTTGGAATAGTCAAAGTTTCTAAAACCCGAAACACTCTTACATTTTATCAAGCCTTTCTTTTATGCTATCTTAAATTTTATGCAAATAATACTTATTCCTTCATTCATTTCAAAGTCAACATTATACTAAAATCGAATTTATGCACAATAAACCTCTCATTTATTCGAAATCTATTACACAACGATTCAATAGGTTCATACTAAACACTATATTTGATTTGGATTACTGGAACATTCTTATGTGATAAACTCGTCATAAAACCACACCTTAACATGTATAGCGCTTGCGTAGCGCTATAGGAGTAGCGCCCGCCCGTATTCTTGAGGTCATATTAAGTAAACTATTTTACACACTCTACGTTTCAACAATATTGACTAGTCAACATTTGCGTACACGATGGTTTGACTTGTTTATTCACAAGCTTATGTGGTAGACTCGTCATTAACTTTGATCAAGCCACACCTTAACATGTATAGCGCTTGTGTAGCACTAAAGGAGTGACGCACGCCCGTATTCTTAAGGTCATGTTAAGTAAATTATTTTACACCTCTTCGTTTTAACGATGATGGGTAGTCTACATTGTGGTACACGATGGTTTGACCTATTTATTCACATGCCGGTAATTCGTTAATCTTGGTTAACTAAGATATATCATGTGTTGTACAAGAATGTGCATATACACACATATACTCATACTCATACGATATACACTTTCATACTTAAATACAATTATACTTATATACTTGAGACTCTAAATATGCTATCAGTCTTACTCGTAATACACGTAACGTGGCATCAATTAGCAAAACAAACGTAATATGGTATGAACATAGTGGATACGTCGCTGGTACTTCCTATATATAAGTGTCCCTACTATATTACCAAACTTTCATGAAAACGTGCCATGAGAAATTCAGTGTTTCGCTGCTATATTGAATACAAACTTTGATCACTCGCAATCTGTTCTCATCTATACATAAGCATACTATGAAATGCCATCTTTTCTAAAGACTTCCTCTCGCATAAATTTCGGGACGAAATTTCCTAAAGTAGGGGAGACTGTAACGCCTCGTATTTTGATTGTTAATTTTTATAAGAATAACACGACGAGTCGTTAATCATAACATATATATATACATGCGTGTGTTTGTTACCAATCCTATTGACACACCGTTAATCATTAAAACAATAGCATACGTTAATCATTAAAACAATAGCATACGCTATTACATGATTATTTACGAATTCGAGTGCGAAAACGAATTTTAACAAAATTAATCGGGCCACTCTAGAACGCAAGAACCAGATTCATGGGCAAACCAAACCCTGTTTTCTAAAACCCTACTTATAATACACAAAACACACACACTCACACAAAAAATAGAGACACAGCCGCACCACCCACACCCTCAGTGCCCCTTCCCCAAGTCCGCCGACCGGAGACGACTCCGGCGACTCCCAGCGCCACTCGGTTCTCCGGCAAACCACCATAACCACCCTCCATCCCTCACTCCCCTCTTCTCTCTCACTTCAACCACCCGCCGACACCATCATTGGTGCTGACGACATCAGTATAACGGCAGCAGGAGAGTCGGCGCTCCCTCGCCGGCGATGACGGTGGCGTTCGGTGGCGGGACGGAGAGAGAGAGAAACGTGAAAGGAGAGAGGGGAACCGTAGAGAGAGAAAGTTGTAGTAAGAGAGATGGACAACGGCAGCACTGACGACGACAGTACATCAGCGCGACGGCCAAGTCGTTTCCTGCATCAAACAGCCGTGGTTCTGGCCGGCGGTGGCTTACGGTAGTTATGGGGCTCGGTTTTGCAATCGGGTCTCATCTCAGTTCAGGTTCGATCCAGATTCGAGCTTGGGTTAGATTTGGTCTGGTTTCTCCTCAGGTCAGATTTAGTCCAGTTTCTCGCAGGGTCGTCATCGAACAGTTTTGGTACGGTCAATATGGTCAGATTGATGCTCGGTTGGGCTCGAGTCAACTTGGGTCGGACACGGTCGACGCTTCAACACGGGACTTGGTACGATCCTCTAACGACGTAATTTCTATTTATCATGTTTCATGTATATTGTTTCATGTGCTTTAGCACGAATCAATACCCCTAGTAATTTAACTAAACTTTTATACTTAGCAAAGAATTCTTATATAATTACTCTTAATAATTATTTACATTCGAACCGACACATTGGTATATTATTTGTTGAGTTTTGACAATTTTAACGACAACTTATGTTGTCGAGATTCGTCCAAAAACAAGACGAAACTCTGCCCATTTAAATTTCGTCAAAACCTACATATTTATCTATTACACGCCTCATCGAGATATATATGTTTATCTATTAAACTTTTGTCAAAAATAAAAATATTTGTTATGTTTTCGTCAAAAAGTATAAATATATATATATATATATATATTCCGACAAAAATATATACATACTTTGTTTTCGACAATATATATATATATGCTACATATTCGCTACGTTGATGAACGTATCAAAACTCAAACGAAGTTTACGCAATACGTATTAAAGTGTATATTTATTTCTTTATAACACTTCTATAACTCTCTTTCGCCCATGCGAGGTGACCTCGTTATACATCATTCGACCGGCAACTCTTCACGAAAGTTACAAAGGAAGCTTAGCAAAAATGTGAGCATACTCGACCCCCCCCCCACCCCTTTTACACTTTAACGCATTTGGGGCACAACATGTATAAATTAACAAAAATTTGTACCAAACCAAAATTAAATGCATTCTAGTTACCAAACGTGTTATCAGTTATGCCTATGTGAGTTATGCGTGTTAGTTTAAACTTGTTTATACATGACAACTGTTACGCTTGTGTTAGTTATATGTGCCAATTTCAACTTGTATGTCCATGCTATTTCGTTCTGCTTAGGTTGTTTACGTATGCTCGTTCCATTTGAATACAACTTTTCCATGTTGTAATTGAAACAAACCTTTATACTTATATTTATATCCAAACTTGTATGCTCGCCAATACTTTTGTATTGATCCATGCTTTTAATATATGTTGCAGGAATTCTAAGGATGCAAGGAATCTAGTAGGATTGCCTAGAAACACATTTAATTTTAGATACGTGATGCATTGTATCATACTTCAAACATGTTGTAATTTTGTTTCAAAACTTGTAATAAACTAGTATCAGTGAAATGAAATTATATTCCTTTTATACTTGTCGTGATTTCAATTTGTATTATTTGATTTAAGCAATGAAAAGGGTAATTATTAAACACTTGACACAAATAGCATTATGAAGCCTCTTGCAATCTCGTTTTCGTCTCATCCCGATGTTTCCGCCATTGGTTGGGGTGTGACAGTAAGCATAAGGACTTATACGGCGTGGCAGAGGTGTGCCACAGTCCTGGGAAGTTCAGATACATCATACCAATTCCACAGCTTCGCTTAGAAATAGAACCATAGTTGTGCGTAAACCCTAATTAGGGGTGCAACTTAGAGGCTTTACAAAACGCTAACCGATTAGGTCTTAGATAAATCTGAGAGCATGTTATGATAGACACAAGAGTTATAAGGGGCCAATGGTGTGAGGTTGGTGTCCTTAGCCTTTAAGAACGTGTTAAACTGGAGCTTTCTGTTTAACAGCGCATCAATCCTTTGACGTTGATTATTAGGTTATCGGTAACATTATTTAAGATTCCGAGTTCTAGGAACATCTTAGTTTTGTGCCATAGACTGTGACATAAGGTTTGAAGCCAATCAGAGATCAGGCACGCAAAACGAAGCAGTTTCCCGGTTAGGGAAACGCCTTCGTTTCGGGCATAACATAAGGCAACCAAACATGCAAGGAACTGTCAATCAAGCTTAAAAACACTTAAACTACCCTAATACGAGGCTTTTATGATTAAAACATATCTAGATTCGGATTTCAAGACGGTTATGCATGATTTTTAAAACCGAGTCTTTTGACACTAAGAACGCGCGAAATGGAGTCCGGTTCGCAAATCGAGAAAGCGTGTCGGACCCGAAAACGAACCTAAACGTAACACCAAGATAAACATCATCTTTTAACACGTTTTACGAAGCACGACTAAGCTACTAGTGGGGTAGGGGTACCCGGCATATTTTATTATTTTTTTCTTTTAAATTCTTCATTTTTCCTTAAAAACTATTAAGAATTCTGCACAAACCACTAAATCACAGCTCATCCAACATCCAAACAACATCAAATCAAAGGTATAAACCTTGATTCTTATGGTTTTAATCATGTTTTCTTGATTATACATGAAGTTATAACCGAAAAACTCATTTTAATCCATGAAGTTTGAAGGTTCAAAAAGTTTATGGGCTGAATAAGAACACCAAGGGAATTCCCTGTGGTAGCCATGGTTACAAATCTTTGGGTTTTAATACTCTAATCAACACCTATTCGACAAAAAACGCATAACTATTCGATTAACCGAAAAACAATGAAACAAAGCTTGATTGATCTAAGTTCTAGCATATTTGGATTGTTCTTGGTATATAGGTACTGAATATGGCTCATACACACTTTTGGGATCAAGAAAATCGCTCGGAATCGAAGGAATCGCTAGGTATATCACCCGAAACTCGAATCTAGGATGGGCAGAATATTGTTTGGATCATAACTTGGTCCGTGGGTATTGGGTTGAGCTTCAATTTGGTGTGGTGCTGAAGGGTATTGACAGGAAGGTCCATATAAAATTTTGGAATTTTTGAAACTTTCTACGACTTTTGGTGAATTTTTTACTATTTTACCAAATGAAATTCGGAAACAAAATACCAAACAATGTCAATAAATCACCAAAATTTGCATGAACACTAACGAACATATGGGCAAGGTTCTAGGAAGTTTGGGAGTCCATTGGTTGAGTTTTGATTCGGATTAAAAATCCGTGTTTTTGTGAGTTTTCGGTAGCTGGAAACGCACCAAAACGAATTCGAAAAAATCCCAAATTTTTACAAGAACTTTCTGGGAGTATCAAGGACTTACTGGAATTTTTGGGCAATTTTTAGACATCTAATGGTAAGCAAAGTGAATTATTCGGTTAAATACTATTTTACAAATGATTTATTTGAAAAATTAAAATAGCTTTATAAATTTCCGAAATATTTTTCCTTGAATCTATATATTTTTACAGATCTCTACAAAAAATTCCCATAACTTTATGAAACATGTAGATTAAATGGGATTTTTCGGCTTTTAAAACGCTTCTTTTAATTAAATTCGGTAGTTTACCGGACAACGAACCTGCCAAAACTGGGAACGGAACAAAACCTATCTTGACTATAATTGGAACACCAGGAGGATTTTGGGAGATTCCAGGGTAAGCGGGACACTCTGGGGTGTTCCACCACCGTTCAGCAGAATCACCGCGGCGAAAACGGAATCTCAATTTTGGGCAATCTGGACTCCCCAACCACTCAAACTCTCTTAATGAAAAGTTAATCTTTCTTAAATCACAACACGTTGGCACTCTTGGTATTCCTGTACCATTATCCGAACGTGTTAAACAACCGACTTTGGCTTGCACGCGAACCGGTGCCCGGAAGCCAAACTAGAAACTGGTCCTACCCTAACATATATCACCACACCAGGATACTATATATACAATATGGACTGAGAATACCCACTCGGGCATCTTCAAGTACCGACTTAGCGACTAATATTAGTAATTACTTGCATGATTGTTGTTAAAGCCGAACAAGCTTACATATACTCCTGTTGCTACTTGTGATGCTACTATCCTGTGAGTTCTTTTACCCCATTTTCAAACTTTTTTACTGTTTTATGGGGTCTAGTGCATATTACCAACTATGTTACTGTTTTGAAGTAATTTGCATGTACAAACTGTGTTAATTGCACCCACTTGCTATGATGTGAATTATCTAACACACGAACTATCCCCACTATAAGTGATTAACGTAAGCCGCGGGCAGTGAATAGTACTATTAGTCTGACAAACCCAGGCCCCGCCCGACAGGATGTCGGCAACAAGGTATGCATGTGTCCTAACCTTGTTATGTTGTTAGGCATAACTACTATGGGGTTTGAACTGCACGTGATGCAGTTGGTGGAACGGGAGTGTCTGCGTGAGACGACCCGAGGGAGACCATGTCAAGGTTTCACTTGTGACCCTCGTGTAATTCCATCCGTGACTATAACCAGTGCAATTAAACTTATGAACACATTTTGTTCCACAACAACTAAACTAGTGGAACTCACCAGTAGCGTTTAGCTGACCTTTTTAAAACTAACATGCATTTCAGGTAACTTGCGACTGGTGTGATCCATGTATGTTGTTCAAGACGTATTTATTGGCAAATACTGAGATAGGTGCATACAACTTAGAAGACTTATGTGGTTCATGGGAACAAGCAGTTGTAACATACATGTAGTATGTAATCAACATTCTGTAGTTAATAAAATGTAGTGTCTTTATAAACAATGTGCTTGTACCAGAGGTGTTTGTTACATCCCACGTTTTTCTTCCGCTGCCAATCGGGGTGTAACAACAATTTTCACCACTATCTTGTTTGAGGTAATAGAATTCGGTTTCAAGTGCCCTCATTTCGCTTCGCGGACAGAATTCTTTCATCATAAGATGGCTGAATTCTTCCCACGTTTGTGTCATTGCTAAGTCCACACCTTTGCCCCTCGTGACTGCGTTCCACCAAGTGAGTACTCTCTTTTGGAAAACACTCGAGGCGAACTCTACCTTGTGCTCACTAGGACACTGAACATGGCGGAATGTGCTTTCTATACTCTCAAACTATTGTAGGAGCCCAGTTGCTCTTTCAGGCCCATTAAACTAGAGTGGTTTAGCCAAGTTGAATTGTTTGTAGTTGTAGGGCGTGAGAACATTGTTGTTGTTATCATTGTTGTATATTAGATTAAGTTGGGTCCCAAGGTTTGGGAGTATGGCAGCTATCTGCTGAGCGATCATTGCCGCCTTTTCTGCATCCAGAGTGGTGTCACGGTGAGTAGGCATCTTTTGAGGAAATAACTATAGTGAAATCAAATAAGTGAGATCCATAGAAAATATCATAAGTTTAAAAAACACCATAGTGAAGCGAAAATCTTAACTTGGTATTTGTTAAAAAATCTTGTTCTTGTATTTAGGAAAAATCGTGTTGTGGATTTTGTTTTGAAGTAAGGAATGTTTGAAAAATAAACTTTTGTAATATTTTTGGATCAGAAAATACAAACCAAGTTAATGGTTTGTGTTATAAATTCTTTACCTTTAGAAAATATTTTTAAGATAAAAATATTTTTAGTTGAATTTTTAAAATAAAGAAATTATGTATATATTAAAATTATAAAATTCTTATCCAAAATATTTTGAAATTCCTGAAAGACAAAAGATAGTTTTTGAAAATGAAATAAAATTACAAAGTGTCATGAGATGAAATGGAATTTGTTTGGAATGTTATGAATAAAAACATATTACCGAAGGTAATATGATGGAGTAGTGTCACAAAAGGGAAATTTGTTTTGGTTGTTTTGAAATAAAAACATATTACCTAAGGTAATATGATGGAGTAGTGTAATAAAGTTTGTAGTGTTCAGAAATTTTACGATTGATCAAGGTTGATGGTTTTCATAATGTTTCGAGAAGACATGCTTTAGCCTATAAGTGGACACTCACCCCAAGAGTTCCCAGGTAAGAGTGACTGGTCCGATTAAGTGGATTTGTACGAACACTCTAGCCTTAGATAGAAAACTCGGGGTACATGCATCCACCCTTCCAGATTGCATGTGTTCACATTATTAAAACCCAAGGTTTCGATGAAAATGTTTGAGAAAAACATTTTGAGGAACACCTTAAGGCATAAAGCTTAAGGCTTTAAGGTAAATCATCTAAGGTTAGATGATTTGTAAATCATATAGTAGTTGTGGCAAGAATAAGGATGAGGATGAGGATTAGGATAGAGATCTTAAGTGTACTCATGTTTGGGTCCCTAGGAAGGTTATAAACTAGGTTAAAGGCATTGTAATAACCTAATTCCCTATAACCAGTGCTCTGATACCAATCTGTAACACCCCAATCGTGTAATACAACAACACGCGGCGGAAATATCAGTGAGTCACGTTACAAATTGCTCACAACAACTGGTACTAAATTGTTTCATTATTGTTAACATTGTTTTACAATACAAGAATACATGAAATTGTTTTTTGTTTAGAGAAGTCTAAGGCCAGGATACGTTCCTAGGTGTAGCACGCTTGAATAATCAACAACCTGAAACATATGTGAAAAAAACATCAACAGAGAATGTTGGCGAGTACATAGGTTTTGTTGGCCAAATTAATGGCAAAATGGTTTAGTATTGCAATACTTTGATAACCACGAGAGTCGCCAATTGAAAATGGACTCTTTGAAGCCAAGGAATGGCAAAAAGTTTTAGCATTGCATTACATTAACTTGATTATGAAACTTGTGACAAAGAGAATTTTGTATATGGCAATATGATTATTACTAGGTAATTATTAGGACCTTGGAAATTGTACTTTGATCTTTGTTACAATATTGAAATCGGTCTTAAACTTGTGAATGTATTATTAGAAATCGAATCAAGGATTTATAATAGTACTTTGGATATCCTTCTAAGAATCTATCATATTAAAAATAGAAGGATTCTACAAGGATTTGAATATTGAACATTTGAATCAATTGGACACAAAATCTTAAAGTGATTTGGATAACGCTACAGGGATAATACAATAAGAACATTTATATATAGGAAGTATCAGCGGCATATCCACCATGTTCTCATGGTATTACACTCCTTTCGTTATCTAAATCACTACTATTACATAAACACATAATCGTCAACTTGGTCATCAACTTGTACACATGCATTAAAATACACAAAGAATCTAATCAAGGGCTTCAATTTAGTACTTTAAACATCCCACAAGAATCTAACTATAAAGATAGATAGATAGATAGATAGATAAATACTATAAGGATTTGGTAGAATTAGTAGTATATCAAACTATACTTTGGTTTAGCATATCAAACTATGCTTTGGCAGTATATCAAACTATACTTTGGTATTATATCAAACTATACTTTGGTTTAGTCACATTGAATCATTGAATCATAAAGTCCTAAAACCTAATGGTGATTCTGATAAGGTCATGAAGGGTAATACAATAAGCACACTTATATGTAGGAAGTACCAGTGGCGTATCCACCATGTCCTTATTTTATTACTCTAGTTTCGTTATCTAAATCACCAATAATCTCTACACATAAACAATAACCATCGGCGTGTAAAGCACTTCTTAGAAATCTTACTATGAAGATAGAAAGATTTAAGACTGTACTTCAAATATCCTACAAGAATCTAACTATGAAGATAGATAGATACTACAAGGATTTGGTTCGTGTTCTCAATCGTCGTGTTTTGCATTATAGGATTACTACACAAAAAGCACTTAGTAAACACATATATGCCATTACTTTGAGAAAAATTGATTACACATATGAATCACCCCAAAACATTTGAAAAACGTAAAAGAGGGGACTATGTACTCACTTGGGATTGTGTATAAGTCTTGTTCAAATGATTAAACAAAGCTCAAAGGATCAAGAGTTCAAGTGTTGAAGTGGTTCCTAGTGTATCGGATAACTACATGTTAGTGTGTCGAAACTTGAAGACGGGAGATCGGATAGAATGAAGTCTTATAAACCAAACGAGTGTTGGAACTCATATGATAAGGTTTAACAAACTTAACATTCTGATTTGGAAAGGATCCTAAGTGTTTTTGACCCGTTATGACTCGTTAAAGTAGTTTACGCTACTTTAACGTGTCATTTGTGTAAAGGCGTGTTCGGATGGTTAAACATGTCGACGGTTAAACATGTTTGAAAATGTTATTACATCAGTTTATATTTCAACAAGTTGATTACATATGCTTAAAATGGATTTACGCGTAAAAGGGGCATTTTGGTCATTTTCAGGCATATAGAAACGACTTATCATATAACTACCCAAGCGAAGTGGCCACAAGGTATAACCTCAGGAGATTATTCCCTATACAACTACGGTCACAAATATGAGTTTGGTTGGATCCTAAGATCGACCAAACGGGTCGGATTCGAAAGTCAAAGCGGTGATCAAGACCGCTCGACTTACGACCCAAATAAAGTACTAAACTAGAAGTGACGAGTTAGACATGTCAAAACATGTCTAACTAAGTTGCAAAACTGATTTGGTATAAAAACTTAGTGTTTTGATACCCGAAAATAGTTCCGTCGTAAAATGCACATAATGCGCATCTTTGACCAAAACTTTGACTCGTCACTTCAACTAGTAAGCTTGGTAATCAGTAGGTATAATCGCAATGGATTATAACCTTTATGATTATGATCACGTTGCAAAGTTCAATTGAACTTTGACTTGACCAATCGTGGTCAAAACCGAAAGTCTAACTGTTTGACTTTTAACTTTAAATAGCTAAAATAACTAAAATAGACTAGGATGAGAACTTACTTGTGTTTAGGAACACTTAAGATCTCAGATAGGAGGCCTCCAAAAGATGGAAGCAAGCTCCAAGAATGTGGGAGATGATTACAAGGAAATGAGCAAGGAAATAAGGAAGAATGGCTTAGTAGTTATACTAGTTTAGCATGACAATTGTTAAGAGTGTTCTCCAAGAATTCACAAGATCATTACAAGTGATATGATCATATTAAAAGCCTTGGAAAACACTTATCTTGGCCACCACGTTCATATAAACAATAAAAAAACAATGTGCAATGAGCTGGTTGCTGCTAAGAAGATTTTGCCTAGATGTCTACCTCATGCCTCGCTACCGGGGAGAGCTTCCTCTGTCGCGTCCGCCACCCATAACACCCGAGTTTCAAAGTTGGCAGGTTTAGCCCTTGTGCTTGATTTGATGGTTTTTAACGCTTTTAACCCTCGTTAACTCATATTTTGGGCTTTATAAGGACGTTAAAGCATATGGGACTTGAATTATGCTCGGAAATGCCGTGGATGTCGGTTTGTTCGGTTGTACGGTCACGTTTTTCGTTAAATTACGTCAAACACCCAAATGAACACGAAAAATGATCCAAATCTCGCAAAGATCGATACTTTCGCATTCTCAGCAATAAAATACAAGATTTTATTGAGTGCAAAAATATTTGGATTTGTATACAGGGTTCGCATTCAGAATTACAAGAATCGACAGACTTTCGTAGTTTGTCGGAAATACTCCTTGAACTTGAATAAACGTGTTTTCATCATTCCTAACCCTTCGAAACTTATTTCTAAGTTATGTAAAGGGTATTTATGGTATGTGTAGCTTATGTCCTCATCCCGGTGTGTGCGTTACGTTAAGCGGGTTACGTTTAAGTATCGGTTATCGCATTGCTTTCAATTAAAAGTTTTTGAAAGCCCGAAATTTTGCACAAGGGTTACAATATACAAATATGTTTGTAATTAGATTTAAGTTTTTGTTATTGTTTAAAGCCCTAAAGAAATACGAACACACACAATATAATAAAATAATCCTAATTTTCCCAAAATTTAAATAGTTATCATCAAGAATGTCTTTGCTCATGTCAATCCTCAATGCACGGTTATTTGGTTTAGATCACATGTAAAGTCTGTACTTCAGTTATTTCATATTACTAATGTTGCATTTGCATAAAGATTTAGTAGCCTACTTGAGCATATATTTCCCCTATTACGTCATATACTAAATATTACTTTGTTAAATTGATTCTTTGCCATCTTCACAGTAATTAATTATATATTTTGCCTATGATGATGATCCAGTTGAGGGTTACATGCATCGTGTGAATATCTTGCCTATTTTGTCGTATATTAAAGATTACTTTGTTAAAGTGATTCTTTGCCATTTTCACAGTTTTTGATTTCAAACTATTTCCATGTCTTTTTCTCATTGTTTTTGTTGTTGTTTTATGTTGATAGGTCCCTACATTGCAACTACATCTTGATGGTTTGAAAGCCACCTTATATCAAAGAAGTTAGTGATAATGCGTGGATTGTTGTTGATTCCTAGATCTTTTTAAATAAATTTTTTTGAGGAATTTGTAAGCATTAAAGTTATATTAAGATTTGTGTCTCTTACAACCCCATTAACCTTTTATCTGTATTTTTTTGGTTTGACCCATTAGTAATAAAAGGAAACCCAAGTTGACTTATTTTAAAGTAAATGGGTAGAAATCAATGTTCGTTTAAGATACTAAATGTAGGACACACATTACAACTAAATTACTAGCGTTAGAATGCTTGTATATCACAAAGCAGTTCTATATAGAGAACACGATATAAATGCATATAAACGATTGTAAAACATGGCTAATTTGCATCATATATAACAGATGCTAAAGCCAAAAAGAAGAGAATTATGAGGTCATCAGAGAATGGCCTCAACTTGAGTCATTTACAGTGATCTAGGCCGTGGTCTAGGCCTGAACAGAGTGGTCGGGCAAGCAGTATACACTACTAGAGCAGATGGGGATGACAGCATCTATGACTCATAGTTAGATCAATTTTGCATGGTATTGATTTGATAAACATTACGGAAAATTGTGAATATTGGAGCTTTATTAACAGTTAATTAAGTAACTGGGAGGTCTGTGACACTTGCAATTATGGTTGTTGTTGATGATGTGAATTCTTATCCATCATTTCTTGGAGACACCCAGTAGAATCTCATCTTACATTATACAAATTGCAGTGGATTTGTTGGCGCCCCTGAAGGTAAATGATCTGTTATTTTAGTGTTAATTTTTAGTTTCAGAATGAGTTAAATAATATTGTTAGTTATAGTAAATTTGTTAGCTTAGGTTTTCTAAACACTTCAATGTTAGCATTATCCCAAAACTTTACAAATTTTAAGGTTATAATACTGAAGTCCAATTAGTAATGTTGGTACTTCCATTTTGACCAATTTCCAGTTTTCAAAACAACCTGTTGTGACCCATCACCAACATTAGATGTTTATTACAATTCTTCAGGGTTTTCATTAACTATTTTTAAACGTATTTTTCATTTGTTTTTTTGTCTCATAACTGAAGTTACTATACTGGTTATTACACTCTTTTGTTTGCAGCTACGCAAACATTTGAGAATGCTTGAAAGGCGATTAGGTTTTTTTTCACCGTTTGCAGCTACGCCAACATTTGAGAGTGCTTGAAAGGCAACTAGGCTTTTTTTTCCACCAAATTATATCTTTCTCAACATCTTAAAATAAAAGGCATATCAACAAACTTCCTTCCTTTGGTAGATAACAAAGATATAATATTTCTTAAATGTAATATGCAATTTTTTTCTAGATTTTTTTTTATATTTTTATGTTTTACACACCTAGTCTTTTATCTTTTACTATATATAATGTATATAAGAAAGAGAAAGTTGAAAATTAAGAGTTTACAAGTAACTAAGCAAAATGTACAGCTCTTATATGCACATGTACCTTATAATGTGAAAACCCTATGTCCAATTGTACCCCCCCAAAAGGTATTCTCTATCCCTGAATCAGAAAGTGCTCTGACAATTTGAGCTCCAAAAATGCAAGTGTTCTTCGTTAGCAATTTGCAATCCGTGTGAAATACTATGATTGGACCCATCCCTTTGCTCTGGATTTGGGCGGTGCAACCCAAATTTCAATTCAAAATTCAGGAGATTCTCTCATCATTCCCCAACACGCAACCCTTTCAATCTTTACAACCACCACAACCAGAACATTATTCTCAACAAACACAACTCGCTCAATCTTCATAACCATCGCAACCCGTTGAAGACGACATTAAAGTCGTTCCGGAGACTCAACCGCAATCTTCTTCTAAACCTAAAAAAAGAAAGCAAGTGGCGGTTAACCAAAATAAACCTTCGAAACCGAGCAAACAAAAATAGACGACGATCGAGGAAGAGGCGTTAGCAAAAGCGTTTATTGTAACATCCAAACACCCCATTGTCGGTAGGTAAAGTTTATTTTTTTAATACATACTTTGTAAAATATATTTTTATATATTATTTTTAAAATATATACTTGAATATAGGTAACAACCAAACCGGTGAAGGGTTTTGGAAAGCGGTATTACCAAAGTTCTTTGCGATAATGGGTCAAGGGAATTATCGTGATCTCGAATCGGTTTCTTCAAAGTGGCGAAAGATGCGATCGGCCGTGAACCGGTTTTCGGAGATATATAATAAGTTGTATACAAGTTCGCGCCGTAGTGGGATGAGCGACAATGATGTATTCAAAGCGGCAATGGATAAATACCAATCGAGCAATAAAAACGCCTTCCCGCACATTCGGGCTTGGGAAGTTTTAAGAACTCACAAAAAGTGGGCGCCGGTTCCAAATGAGGTTGAGAATGGCTAAACGTCAAAAAAAGCTCGGAGACCGGTAGTTTTAGCGTCGGTGGCTCGGACGCAAAATGTCAAATTAATTTAAACGACGATGGCGAGTTTGACGAAGAAGAGTACGCCGTACAAGAGGCGGTTTTTAAATATTAATGAATTTAGTTTTATATCTTGTTTAAATAAATAAAGTTAAAAAAATGTAATTAAAAAAATAAATAAAGATGGTGAGGTAGGCTTATCATCCATTTCCATTGTTTTACCTTAAAGGGGTATCATTCTAAGACTAAGATGTGACGTCTACGTGGAGGATCATCCTCCAAAGTAGGCTTATAAGCACACGCACTAGCCTAATTAAACATACAAAACTTCAATGACTATGCTTTAACTACACATGCTAAAAAACAAATTCAAGAAACAACAAAGTCAACTAACATACGTGTTTGACCAATACAACAGTGGGTACCAAAAAACACTACGTAATATTAGGCTATAGGGTGTGGTCATGACCCTTATAGTTATCATGACCCTCCATATCAGCGTTATGTCACCCACTTCTAATCTATCATCCAAACCACTACCTTAAGGGTGTGGTCATGACTAAACCACTAATGTCTTATTTTAATTTATTTTTATGAAAAGGAAAAGAAAATATTGAAAAAGGAAAGGAGGCTCATGGTTGCCATGGTTTAATCCATGCGAACCATGGTGGATGAGACAAAAGGGTGGTGTAGCAATCCGTTAATGGTCCTATGTAGCAATGATGACCCAACCCATATCCCCCACACCCTTTAGCCTTAAGTCTGTCAAGAGTACTGTAAGGAGTACCGTAAAATTCTAACGGAACAATCCCTTATAAAACGCCACTTGTGCTTTGTTAAGCCACAGCCCAGCACTAGACAAGATTTAATTTAACATGTTAAAACAAATTAGGAGCTTTTGGATATAGATACATGGAGAAGCCTTATAAAAAACCTTAAATAACAGTTAAAAAGGGTAAAAGATATTACAAAATATTTTTTTATTTGAATGCCTTTACTCATCTTTATATGCAAAAGCTCTGAATTTGTTTTTGAAAAAAATAGTGTTTAACATGTTAAGTTTAATTTTTATATATATATTTAACATGTTAAACACATGGTTCCTCACTTCTACACTTTATTGAAGTTCCCCGTTGAACCACACACTTATAACCTAAAAGATTTTTAACATGTAAAAGTTATATTGGCAGCCAAAATGTGAACAAAGTGAGACTCACAACCACCACGTAATATCCACAACAACTGATTAAATGATTAATTTCATATAGGTCACGAATATGATGCATATGACGATATCGGTTATGGGGGTTTGCCTTGTATTTTCCGTCCTCGTGCGGAATATATTTCTCAAAGTCTTGTTTTAGAAACTTTATCTTTTGTCTAAGTATTTTTAAAACACATTGTTTATTTGGGAAATGTGCGCCACATGTAATACTTGGTTTTGTAAACTTGAAATGCACTTGGTATCGTTGGTTTAATATAATCATGTAGACGTTTGCTAATCGGATGCTTGAAAACCTTTTGTGGTCGCGCCTCGTGTTTCCGCCTCAAGTAGGGTATGACAATTATTACCTACAATTGATGCCTGATGAGATGGTTCTATGTTGGCCGTCGGAATAGACTTGGGCGGTAGTGGTTCGATGGTGAAATGATGGTAGAAAGTTTAGAGTTTCAATATTTCGATTTTTTTAACACAGAGTTTGTATATTCTTTTATTTATATTTATATTAAGAAATTTTTTATTTATTTTGATCTTCAATACAAAGGAATAAAAAAATATTTAATTATTTTATTTTTATTATGCAATTGTATTTAGTTTATTTTTATTTAAAAAGCCAAAAATGTTTTAGGGTAGTTGAAATGTATGCTATCAGTGATGTGATTTTGTGATGTTAGGATAATGTAGATTAAAATAACGTGACAGTGTAGTTTGAAGGGGATTAGGGTACGTGAAAGAGCATCCCCTCCATCTAGGGGCAGACCAATGGGGCCCACCTTACAAAAAATGTTAGTGTTACAAGTATGTGAAAAGTTGAAGCACCACCAATAAAATTTTGACAGTGTCTTGTGAAAAATGGAAAAGTATGGAGAAAGAAGACGAAAAGCATCATCATGTTTTTTTCCTTACCTGTAACTCACTAGCTCAGTACGTGTTATTTAAGTAAAATTAAGAAACTCAGTACAGTACGTGTAGAAGAAAGAAGAAGATAAATAAAAAAACAAAATTCAATAACTGTAATATTTAACTAAACTTAAGAATAGTAAGAGCTAATTCAATACACTCTATTTAAGTAAACTTAAGAATAAAATAAACCTACACCTACTATAAAATTAAAATATGCCACACATCTAAATTTTTATGATTTGTTTTTTAATTTACTTATTATAATTTTTATTTTCTAGTTAGTTAAAAATAGGGTATTGATACAAACCTCTGTATATTATTTACATATTATTTTTCTTTCTATATCTCTCTCGCTATATACTTATTGTGAGAGGTAGAAAGTAAGAGTATACCAATATTAACACCTTAAAATATAACTATGAGTTTTAGAAAAGAAATTTACATAAAAAACTTCTAACACAATTTTTAACAAACGCTTAAATTTTCAAAATAATAATAATAAAATTAAAATGGCTCAAGAAAAACTTCAGTTATTATGTATTTAAAAATCAATTTGGTTTTATCTTTTTAGTTGACCTGACTAATTCAACTGAAAGTGGAATGGAATTTTTTTAATATTTTAATGGCAGATAAATGCCTCTAAATTTCTGCCTCATGAATTTCTTTTTGAGTCTGCCACTACGTCATCCTAAGCAAAAGTATTATATAAAAGGGTCGTATTATTAGCATATTTGCCATCCTTAAATTGATACCAACAATACGGGCCGTATAAGCCTATACGACCCGTATTATACAAATATCAGTTCTCAAGGTAAGTCAAAGGTTGACAATGTCTTCACACGAGCGGCCTATATGAGTCGTATAGGCTTATACGACACATATTGTCACACCCCGATTTTCACGTGTATCCCGGTGGGGAGTATTGTGACGTATAGTTGTTATCATCATAACCAATAAACACAGGGCAACACAGCGGAAGTTGTGGAGTTTAAAATAAACCATTACAAACCGTTAGGGTCCAGAGTTCAACACAAATTACATACAAGGTTTGTAATAAGATCCACAGGCGGATCGGAAAATGTACAAAATGATAACAGACTCTAAAGGCACAACTCCTCAGTATCAATGCCACGCAGCTTCCGGCCTATTTCGTGATGTACTTGTAACTTAATCTTTTGAAAATACGCCAGTTTTCACTGGTAAATACAATCAACCGACTCATTTTGAAAATCTTTTCGAAAATGATTTTAGGATGCACTAGGCACATTTTTGTAAATAACTTAGGACAGTACAAATGACCTTATACACAGATTTATAAGCCTGTCAATACATATAGGGCCCAGTATGAAAACCGAGACATGATCGATTGACACACCACTTCTGAACTCTCACACAGAAAGCAGATAATAATAATAATGCAATTGACCTGTGTATGCCTACACCCCATGCTATAAGTCGTGGCCACTAGCACTTTAGTGAGCCAAGGATATCCCAGACACGGTCAAGCCCACCCCCAATGTTTAAGTTTATCAGGCAAAACAGATTAAAACGGGTTATGTGATTTAGTTAATTATCACAACTTGAACAAAACATGATCCCATACCCGACCAAGCGGTAATAATTTACCGTATCCAAGCCCGTATAGGGAAAATAGGTTAAGAGTATTTACCTCAGCCAAATCTTCATGAAAATCACAACTCAGCCGTAGATCAAGAGGTAAGTACAGGCACAATCTACCGGAAGGCGTCTAGTCTGCAATGATGGTATTATTAACCAATTAGAATGCTAACGGGTCCTTAGTTAAGTCTTAGACTTGAACCGGTTAGTCTTATGTTAAACAAGTACGGTACAATACGCTAGATTAAGCGGTGACCGGAATAGAAGGTTATTTGGACCCAACAAGTATCAAGACTTGTATAATATGGGTATACTAATAACATTTTTGATTTTGATAAAGAAACGACAAGGTTAAACCTGTTTCGGTTAGATTACGTAAACTAGTCAAGTATGCTTAACTGTAAGCGTATAAGCGAAACTGGGTAACCAAAAGAGTCATACACAAGTTCCATATGTTATTATATTTAAAATGTGTTATGATATCAGTAGGATATCAATATGTATGCCCGTAATGAATTTAAAATAGAATTACGCCTCATAAGGGTATTTTGGTCATTTTATGACTTATAAAAGAGATTTAACATAATTGTGAGTGTACGATCGGACCCAACTCGTGAGCTACCAGACTGACTCGCTCAGCTAACAGAGGCAGAATTCATTGTTAACCGAGTGAACAAACAAACGACAAGTATGAGGATACTGTTTAACACGTCTGAATCTTATATTAATCAATGTTCAATAGATTACAGACGCAAACGAGCAGGGCTTCGCCTCAGGTCTCCAAAAACAGCATGCTAGACTAACATCCCAAGTCACCTATTTATAGGCTTGACAAGATAGCACCAAGTGACTGGAACAGAAGGAATTTTCGCACGAAATTTTCGTGCGAAAATCCCTCAGAATTTTCATGCGAAAATAACTGAAATACAAAACTTCTAACGAAAAATATTTGATGCTGCGAAACCCTATCTATACAACTGACTCATCCTAGACGTAGGCAATAGACATATGTGCGCCAATAGACTCCCCTTGGATGTTGCCATAGTCTTGGATGGTCTTCAAAACTTTTCTTCAAAAATCTTCAAAAAGCATTTAACTTGATTAACCAAAAAAGTGCTTAGGAGGCTTTCGACGCTCCTCAGAAGGAATAGGAGTTTGATCTGTTGGAGGAGGTCAATTGTAAGTGTTGCCAAACTTGAATCTTTCTCGAGTAGCAAGCTTTCGTCTTTCTTCGATTCTTGCCTCTTTTTTACCTTTCTTTTTCTTCTCTTTTGTTTCAAGCTCTATCTAGGAAGTGTTCCACGTTTTACCTGAGTGAATATCATGAGCATAACAAAAGTTAACAATCTTTTGAAATTGCAGAGCTTGAGCTTCATCCTTATCTTCATAGCTGATCTTCACATAGAATAAACGTTCAACATCCTTCTTAGAACAATTGACCAACCACATAGGATCCAATACTCGAATTCCTCTCCATAGCCTGTAGATACGTTTGTGAGCAATGACAGACTCTGATAATTCTTCAGTGATCTTCCAAGAGACTTCATCGGGCTCCACACATATAACAGCTTCACCTGTGCTTGAATCATAGTGCCACCATTTAAATATCTTATAGAAATCTTGTTCCATCTTCATTAAGGGCATATTCTTCATTGCACGTGGACGTTTCACGATCAAAGTAACATCCTTTTCCTTAGAAACTAGATCAATCTTTTCACCTTTCTCGGGTAATGAGGCTTCCACAGAGGAAAGTTGTGTTTTGCTTCATACTTTATCACTTTCCATAATTCCAGATCATGAAACTTGATCTTTAAGTTAAATAATTTGCATTGTGTCAGCTCCGTTACATCCCAATGCGGCAAGGTCTTTATATCTTTAAATGCTTGAAGTACTGAACACCAAATTCCCTTTTGATAGCGTAAACATCCGTTTCTTCAATCCATCCCCAGCTAATAATATCTCCTAATGAAGCATCAGGATCTCTAGTAAAGAAAGCCAAAGGACGTAAGAACTTTCGCTCAGCCGGAAGATATTTGAACCATTTCTTTTTCATCTTGATAATCTCTTCCTTTTTCATTTGATGAGGCACTGATCCAGACTTTACTGGCTCTTCAACCTTGTTTCTTAATAACTCTTCATTCTCAGATGCAAACATTTCTGCAAAGGTTGGGAAGACTTCTGTACCCTCACCGACATACGTAGCAACATTGTCATCAGAATCGTCTGAATCCCAATCTTCGATAACCACATGATCAATCTTCAGCATCTGGAACAGGCTGGAACACATAGTCATTCGGCTCAACACTTGTGTTTTTCAGATCATCTTCGAAATCAAACACAAATGATTCTTCATTTAAGCTCGGCCTTGGAGAAATTGTGTACATATTCCCTTTCTTCAACATCATGCTCTAGATAGAATATTCTTGGTTTAGGCATAACAGGAACACACGACGATGAAGTCGCTGTGAAGGTTCCTGCTTACCCTGAGCCTTGTGCCATATCATTGGACTCCCCCTGAAAAATATATGCAGAATGTTGGTTAGCAGAGTCGATCAAGTACACATAAATGTCTAGATTTTCATTAATAACACCAACAGATACACAAACCCCGAGCCGTCAACATCCTTATCATCCTTTCTACCACTAACACCACTATCAACTTCTATATTCTCGTAATAAGACTCAACTTCGTCTTCAATCTCTTGATCCATTTGGCGCTTCTTTACTCGCTTCCTCTCCATGAATTTGTGATGCTTTTTAGGAAGCCTTGAATAATCAATCTCTATCTCACGAGGCAATCCTACCATTACAAACTTTAGAGAAGGAGGCTTGTAAACAACCATTTCAAGACATACTGGCACAGATTCAGCTTCCGGCACAGCTTGATCAATCACGGGCTCTTCAGATACTCTAACCTCAGGCTCTGACTCTTTTTAAACAAACAAACCTTCTATTCTCTTCTTCCCTTTGCCTTCAGCATCAGAAATTGCCTTAGAAGCTTGTTCTTTCTCTGCAACTCTTTGTCTAGCTTCTTCTCTTTCAATCTGTTCAATTTCATCTGCTAGTGAAATCCCAAGAGTTCTAAAAGAATTTTCTTCATCAACTCAATTTTCCTGTTGTTTGACGTTCGTTCGGCCTCATATTCTTCCATTTTCTTTACCATCCTCTCGTTTTCTGTCTCATAGATTTGAAGTGTTGCCTTCAAAACTTCCCGTTCATTCTCTAACACCTTAATCCTATCATCATAAACATAACTTTCTGAGATGCTTGCATAAATCTATCGTTATCATTAATCACTATTCTTCGAATCTCCCTCATGTTAACTTTATCCGATTCAAGCACCTTGATTCTTTCCTCAGCTTTCTTAATTTCTGCTTACAATTCACCAAGTCTACCTTCATACACTTTGTCAACTGAAAAGGTTTCTCCACCAGGTATATCCCCAAAATCTAAAATGAAATCATCAAACCCTGTATCATATGTTCCTTAAGTTGGGTGAGATGAAGAAGGTGGCACCGGATGCGAAGTAGTAGGAGGAGAGAGAATAGGACGTGGAGGAGACGGAATCGGAACATCTGCTGTAGCATGTTGTGGGGGAGGAGATGGTGGATTTTGCAGAGATATAGGACGAGGAGACGGTTACGGAGGAGGAGGAGGAGGAGTTGGAGCAGAAGCTTCAGTAGTAGTTGGAATAACAGGAGGATCTGTAGTTTTAGACTTCAACTTAATCCTTAACTTTCCTACAGCAGACTCAGGCTTTTTCAACACAGCCCTCTTAACACTTTTAGCGGCTGGCTTTCTTGCAGTTGTAACTACTGAAATCTCCCCCTCAGACTCAGACGGAATAAAGTCAGTATCATCATCTCCAACTTTCTTTCTCTTCTTATCTTCTAATTCCTTTCTTTTCCTTTCTTCCTCTTATTTCTTCAATACATCTTCTGAATCAGGACGTGAAGATGATCCATCATCATCACCATCACCATCACCATCATCTCCTGTAACTGAGCCATAAGCTTGTTGTGCAATATCCGCTGCCTTTGATGCAACATTCTCCAAATGTGCTTCCTCTTGAATAGGTTCAGAACTAGGAACTTCCTCTGTCTCTGGTTCATCTATTAATCCTGTTGCAACACTGGGCTGCTTCTTTTGACGTTTAGGGGCAGAAGATGATGATTCTGTACCTTTCTTTCTTTTGGAGGTAGTAGAGGTAAATCCAGCTTTTTGTCGAGCATACTGTCCCTTACTTTTCTCACCCTCGGCTTTGATAAACCATGTACTTCTCTTCTCAATAAAATCTTCCATCATGTTTGATTCTTCACTCTCGTCTCTGCTTCCCTCGTTTCTCCACTTTCCATCTGGAGGGGCAACGCAATCTTTGTTTACGAATGTACCAAAAACTGGCTTGAAAGCCGGTGCCTTTCCTCCCTTTCGATAGTTGCTGTCATTGTGAAGATCTGATGGTGACATGTGCTCTAATTCTAGCAGATCATCTTCTTCTTTTCCAAATTAGGGTGTAAATGGTCAAGAATCATCTGAATAAATCTGGGATACTGCAACCCTTTCCCAAATTCAAGACCATCTGCTCAAAGATCAATTTGCTGAAGTTGTATGGCCTGTTCAGAATGAGTGTCACCATCATGCACATATGACAATCAACCAAGTCGTCCCATCCCCCTTTTCTGTGACTAAAGGAGGGAGTAACACAGTGAGCTAGAAATCTGTAGGGTAGACCCAGTCTGTTGATTTTGAACGGTGCTGAACTTACGTAGCCATTATACCCCATTCGAAAGAAGCATCCATTTATCATCCTTGCTGTAAACCCTGTAGGATCTCTACTATTGTCTTTCAGCTGCAAAACTTTTCGAATCAGATCTTCTGTAATAGTTACTTCAATATCATCATTCCCAATTCTCACGGCTGACTTGATAACCCTAGGTTCTGGTTGTAACTCTGTTGCACCCCAGAAGCGATCAATATGTGAAGCATACACATCGTGCATATGCGTGAGAGCATGAAATATAGGTAACCGTTCTAGATATTCGAGGTTTTGTGAGAATGGAGCAAATTCCGGCACCTCCTTGTCGATAAGGCAACATGAATTATGCATAAGATGAAACTCGTGTGAAATTTTTTGTGAAACAGAGAGACGTGCAAAAGTTAGACAAAAATTTTCAAACATAAAAACCGCAAGAATTTTCATGCAAAAATCCTTCAAGATTTTTAAGAAAAATTTTCGTACGAAAATTTCAACACATAATAGAACAGTTTTTATCAGAAATTTTCGTGCGAAAATCTTCATCGTCCCCAAAAAGATTCTAAACTTGAACCAATACGTAAACTTGTGATTTTATGAAATTGAAACAGTGAACCTAGGCTAAACTACCGATTTTAACGTTGGCGAGTTCAATTTCAAATTTTACCGGCTAGTTTATCCTAGAACTACGTGTTAAGTCCGATTCGGTCCAAATTCATTAAAGTTATGGTTCGATTATGAATTTATACCTTCACCATTATGAGAGGTGTGCCGATCAACCTCCTTAATGTGAAAAATGTGATAGAAAACGAGTAGAAACAGAGTTTTGTTCAAAATCGCCAACGGACAGAGAGAAGTATTGGAGACAGCAGATTTCGTACGAAATCTGTCTCAACCTCTCTTATATATAGGCGCATATTTTCGTGCGAAAATATAGCTTAAATTTTCGTGCAAAAATTTTCCATTCTTTTAAAGTTTTTAAACTTTCTAACTTTTTGCGTGTTTTCAGTTTTGTTTAACCACTCAGTTGACCAAGTCTAAGTTAATGACCTTGTTTAACTGATTTGGCTACCAAGTCCAAGTTAATAACCTTGGTTGACCGTGTTTTTTGACCAAAACTGACATTTCCTTTTGATTTTAAGTTTCAAATTAATGAACTTTTAAATGTTTCAAACCAGACTTTGTTTTCAGATTAGCTCCCAGCCCATGATTCTCGTCTTTCCTTCAGCAGTCTGTCGCTTTCGACTTTGAAGATCTGTTTTCCATCACCGGCAGTCAAAAACTAAAGTAGAAATAGAAAATCTTTTTGATTTTTTTGAATATTTCTTAAAATAAAGAAGCTTAACGCAATATGTAAAAACATATTTATAGACATATTTTTGCGAGTTTGTGTTAGAGGATCATATCAGTTTATAGAAACACATTACCACCACCGTTGCTCTAGGTAAAACTTTAGGTTCTTAAACAGATTTTCTTTTAGGTTGTCAGTATACTGATCCACTTAAACCTCTACACGTTTCTCAACTGCTTCAAGATATGTTAGGTAATTTTTATCAACATGGTCTAATCTGTGTTTCCCACCTCGGAATATACTCCCGTATCGAGATTCCCTAGATTTCATCTCACAGATGAATATATCTAACTGATATCTGTAAAGGGGTAAAATGCGAAACCTTGAGAGCTCAGTTTAGTACTTCGTACAGAAAAAGAGATGAAAGCTCGACTTTAGGTGGTGTTCCTCTTGGGAATCTTTTAAATTTTGTACTACAGAATGCCGTATCTTTTATGACATTTTTCTTCATTTTTTATGCAACTTTTGGGTGAATAATGCGAAAGTATTATAGAAGTTCTAGGCCATTGCTGACGCAAAATCAGAAGAACTCGTATAATACCCTAGATATCAACTAAATATAAAGACCTAGTATCTTAGAATCTGGCAATGTCTCAAATGAAATTTCGGAGTACCAAGTCCATATATCCGAGAGATGTTAAGCCACAGATTACCAGTTTATCCTTTTTATGTTTATATCCCGAAAGCAGTTTATTGGACATGCGAAGCTTACTGGCACACCCTTAGAAAGATCTGTTTAGACTCCTTTTGACGATACATTTCCTTAGCATACCGTAACGGTCTACTGATGTACTATCATCTCCTCTTATACATAAAACTCTTTTTGTCTTTTTAATGATTTTGTATTTTTCAATTTTTTTCAATGTTTTTGAGTTTTTCAAATTTTTTCAATGTTTTTGTATTTTCAATTTTTTTTCAATGTTTTTTGTATTTTCCACAACTTTTCCTCCCCCTAAAATCAAATATATATATATATATATATATATATATATTACTTTTTTATTTTTATTTTTTAAGAAAATAGGAAAAATATTTACAGAAAAACGTGTGACTTACCGGTGAGGATCACATCACGACATCGTCATCCTCAAATTCAACCTCATAAACATCCCATGATGTCAGATTATTTAAACCATTTAATTTTAAAAGATTTTGAAATCTTGTTCTGTCAAAAACTTTGGTGTAAAAATCTGCTTTTTGGTCATCAGTGTGGATTTTCTCAATTCGTACCAACCTTTTCTCGTGACAATCAGGGATAAAGTGGTATCGAATCTCAATATGTTTAGTGCGTGAGTGTTGACAAGGATTGACCATGATATCAATAGCCGCCTTGTTATCTACATATATGGGCGTATCAAGAAATTGCAGTCCGAAGTCTCTCATCTGTTGTGGTATCCACAAAATTTGTGAACAACTGGATGCTGAAACGTATTCAGCTTCACAAGTAGAGAGAGCGACCGCGGTCTGTTTCTTGCATTGCCACTCTACCAAACGAGTTCCGAAGAACTAGCAACCAGCCCTTGTAGATTTGGCATTCAGTTTTCAACAACCAAAATCAGAGTCAGAGTAACCCGCGAGGTTGAAATCGTCATGATGTGGATACCACAAGCCGGTGCTTGGGCATCCTTTCAAGTAGCGCATGATTCTTTTGACGATCAACAGATGTGATTCCTTCGGGTTTGACTGATATCTGGCGCAAAGGCATGTGGGGTACATGATATCTGGTCTCGAAGCTGTAAGATACATCAAGGATCCAATCATGGAGCGATATAATGTTTCATCGACTCTTTCTCCATGTTCGTCGGGACAAATGTAGTGGTTTGTGGCTAAAGGGGTAGATGTGGGTTTAGTTCCTGTCATGTCAAATCTCTCCAACACGTCATGAACATACTTCGTCTGGTGAATGAAAATACCGTCTGGCAGTTGTTCAACCTGAAGCCCCAAAACGAATTTCATCTCTCCCATAACACTCATTTCAAATTTCTCTTTCATGACTTTCTCAACGTCCTTACACAGCTGTTCATTTGTCGACCCAAAGATAATATCGTCTACATAGATTTGTACAATAATCAAATGTCCATCCACTTCCTTGGTAAAGAGGGTACTGTCTACTGTTCCTCTGGTGAAACGGTTGGCCAGAAGATGTTCGGAAAGTGTCTCGTACCAGACTCTTAGGGCCTGGTGTAAACCATACAGTGCTTTGTTCAGTAGGTACACTTTTTCCTTGTGTATCGGATCGACAAACCCCAGTGGTTGGCCGACGTACACCTCCTCTTTTACCTTACCGTACAGGAAAGCAGACTTCATATCTAACTGGTACACTTTAAAACCTTTCCATGAGGCGAATGCCAGGAAAATGCGAATATCTTCAAGACGCGCGACTGGGGCATAGACTTCATTGTAGTCTATCCCTTCCTGATGATGAAAACATTGAACTACGAGCCGAGCTTTGTTGCACACAACTACTCCTCTATCATCTCTTTTGCACTTGAAAACCCACCGAGTGTTTATCTTTTTCTGTTTTGGTGGTAGGTCAACAAGTTTCCAGGCTCCAAGTTTCTGGAATTACAACAATTCTTCCTGCATTGGTTCCACCCAACTTTCATCTTTAAGAGCATCTCTGTAGTTACCTGGTTCAACCTGAGAAACAAAACAACTATGAGAAAATCTAGCTTGGAGTGGAGCAACTTTAGAATAAAAACAACTTAGATCCTTATTGATCTGATTTCGCGTTTTCACGCCAGCTTGTAGTTCTCCTATGATGTTGTCTGACGGATGGTAGGAGACTGATCTCGGCATTACTTCACCTGGAACATTCACTGTGCTATCCAAATTCGTGATATTTTGATCGGCAACTTGTTCTGAGGAAGTAGCCTCATTTCTTGCACTGGTTTCTGCAGCTTGGGTGTTAAGATAACTTGTAATCTCTTCTGATCCTTCATCAGAACTAGATCCTCCATCATCAAAAGTAGGAGCTCTTTCAGGATCTGAATTCGCTGGCAGGACAGAAGATGGTGCTTCGTTGTTCTGAATTGGTGTGACTACAGGTTCTGACTGAGTGTTGCTCAGACCTGCTTTAGAAGAATTTGTTGCTTGTTGAGAAGAAGAAATCACCAATAGTCGGGTAACATGCTCTTGATTAGATATTTGATGTTTTTGAAATAACGAGAGAAGTTCTTCCTCTGAAGGTTCTTCTGGTAGGTCGAATGAATTCCACAACCCTTCGTAATTGAACAACCATGAATCACCAGGTTTTTGCAAAGGCGTTGTGTAACTCTGGTAATCAACATGTTGAGCAACGATAACCTGATTCATGCTTGGTAGATAGACTCTCTTTTGTGGGCTTGCATACCCATCAAAGAAACCTTCCAAAGATTTGGCTCCAAATTTTCCTTTCGGGTCCAATACAGTACACGGTGATCCAAAAGGTTCCAAATACTTTAGATTAGGCTTTCGCCGGATAAGAAGTTTGAAGCATGTCTTGTTTGTGACTTGACAGTCATTACGCGATTAAGGGTGTAACATGCAGACGCAACGGCTTCACTCCAGAAGCTAATAGGCAGTTTTGAATCGCCAAGCATCATGCGTGCAGTCTCAATAAGCGTTCTGTTCTTTAGTTCAGCTACTCCATTTTGTTGAGGAGTATAGGAGGCACTGAATTCATGATAACTACCCTTAGCGTTGCAGAATTCGAGCATCTTATTGTTCTTAAACTCAGTACCATTATCACTTCTGATTCTCTTAATTGGCAAATGGTAAAGGTTTTCAATCTTTCGAAACAAGATCATCAAATTTCAAACGTTTCATTCTTAATCTCCTGAAAGAAAACCCATGAGAACCTTGAAAAGCCATCGGTTATGACAAGGCAGTATAGATCTCCTGTGATACTTTTTCACATTAACTGGTCCAAAGAGATCCATGTGTAGCCTTTTTAGTGGAAACTTGATAGAGTTAAGTAGCTTTCTTGGGTGTGATTTCATATGTTGTTTCCCCTTTTTGCAGCTAAGACAATCATCTGATAAATGAAAACTTTTGAGATTCACCCCTTCCACTAAGTCGTTGTGCACCAAATAATTTATCTTCCTTAAGTGAATATGACCCATCTTTCTGTGCCATAGAATAGATTCCTTTTCAGTGGCTTTGGATACGAAACATTGTCCCTCCTTTGAAGTAGTGGATGCGACGCTCATGTCAAAGACATATAGATCGTTTTCACGAGGAGCGCGCATGAGGATCCACTCTTCGGGAATTTTAAAACCAGGTTTAAGAATAAGACACTCCTTATCATTGAAGTGGGTTGTGAACTTTTTGTCACAGATTTGAGATATACTTAGCAAGTTGTTCTCGAGCTCAGCAATATAGTTCACCTTGATGAATGACACCACTCCGTTCGTAAGAATACCTTCAGTAACCTCTGTAAAAAACAGAACTCCAAAATCCGACCCGGATTGTAAAACCAAACTTTTTTTCAATTAAATAAAAAATTAGGATTTGTAATATTATTTTTTTTATTATATCCAATATTTTATTAATTAACTATCGTCACGTATCGTGTTCGGTTGAAACATAACTAAAAACGTGGAAGGTATGAAGATTTTTTTAGTTTGTTCAGTTAGATTTATTAAGAGAAGCATTAAGGGGTTAATGTGGCTAGTTGAATAAAGTTATAAGTTAAGGGGGGTTATTTGGAAATTAAAGGAAACTATAATATAAAGGAAATCATCTACCTCGGTTAGTTCCGTTAGTTATTTGTAAAGAAATAATTAACTACTAGGTTAGATGTTAGTGAATTCTATAAGAGAAAATACACTAACCAAGTTAGTGTTGGGTTTAAGTTAGTAAGCAATGTTGACTCGAGGGGCTAACTTGCAAAGTGATGAAAATTATAAAAATTGAGTTAAAGGAACAAAAAAAATGATGTGGTGGGACTCGAACTCGAGACTCCAACTTCACACAGATTCACACAAACCACTATAACAAGTAATGCTGATATATTTGAATTCGTTATACTTAAAACTCTAACTCGTTTGAAACAAAATAAATAAAGAAAAAATACTGCAGCTAGGTAGACTAAAACCCAGAACCCATTGCTAATCCAAACAGGCCTCCAACCAGTTAAGCTGCAAGACTACTTGTGTTGTAATCAGATACAAATACATATTAAAGTAACCTGAAAACGTTCTATCTTCTCCATTTGAAACCTTAATTCGCGAATAAGCATCTCACAACTTAACCCGAAGCTGAAACGTGGTATAGGAGACGTTCCATATTCGTACCTGGTGTGACATCCCGGTTTTTCAGACATCTTAAACGCACTACTTCACGGTTATTCGTTCCTACGCTAAATTGATTCGGAGACTTAAATTGCACGCTCGAAATAATTACGATAATTTCGTGAACTTGTCAAATGAATTACGTGCTATGTGTATTAAACGTTTATAAGTTGGTGAGTTATTATGTGATGTTCCGATTTCGTGATTTGTTTTAGTTATAAAATATAGATATAGTAAATAGATAAATGAATCGAACCGAGCCATGAAACGAGTAGACCTCACTTCCTTGCGACTCAAGTAGTTAACCGAAACTTGAGGACCAAGTTATAGACCCAAACCGACCCACCCGACCCCTTGCGGCCACGAGCACCCACCCAACCGCAAACCCTTCCCCTTTTTCTTGACCTCTTGCGCTATATATACACATACATGCATGTGCATTGTTTCAAAAACAAAAACACACACAAACCCTAATCAAAGAAACAGCCGACGGAAGCCTTGCTACACTTCTCTCGGTCGCGACAGTCCTCTCCATTCTCTCCTTCTCGGTCGCGATCCCCATTCAAACCCAAATCGGCTCCCATCTCGCTCACGTTCATTGATCTTCGGTGTAAAAGGTTAGGGTTTATCATTGTTTGCAAAGTTATACTAGGATTATAAACTCTTGATCATGCTTGAATGTAGTGGTAGATTCATTATTATTAAGGTGTATGATGTTTAGTTCGATAAATTATGCTAGTTGGCGATTATGATGATTAGTGGAATCAAGGATCATTAGGCTGCATTTTTGTGATAAAAACCATATATTGCGATTAGGGTTTGCATGGGTATGATGTATATGATGATATATGATTGGTAAAATCTGTTCTTGATCGTTTATATTTAACATATCGATTGCTTAAGCGTGTTATATTTCGATAAAATGCTGAAATCAGGATGCTGAATGGTGTTTACAGCCAACTTCAACTGGCTGTAACTTGGTTATTATTTATCGAAAAACGGATTTTCTGAAGTCTAAAACGTAGATTTTTGAAAAACGCTTCTAATGGCGCTGGACTCATATTTTTCTGAAGTCGTTTGTTATTTTTAAGTGGCAAATTAAGTGCAGTAACTGAAGCTGTGAAAATGCTGAACATTTGTTAGTTGTTTATTGAATCGGATCTAATAATCTGTAGAGATTCGAATAACGAAAATTGTACAACAACTAGATATGGAAATTTCCGGGAAACACCCACTGGAATTTTGTTAATTGGACGAACGGTGATTTTTAAATAAATTGTCCCGTGGACTGCAGTCAGAAAGTGACGAATCTGACTGCAGCCTAGTATATTAATATTTATGAATAATTGGTAAAGTATTAGGACTTGAAAAATTTATATAAAATTCTATGGTATAGTTGACACCTTCTGTAAAATAATTGGAATTTTTGGAATGTTGGAACTATTTTATAAAAATTCTCGAAAACAGCCTAATTATGAGTATATACGCTGAAACTTGATAACTTGCGAATGTGTGTACCAAAGTGTTATATGGATTGATTTGTGTTCATGATAGGTTGGTTTGATCACTATGTTGGTATGATGATACTTGCATGCATGATTTGAGTTTTAGGAATTGTCATTGTATGTACCGCATTGTGTGTTAGTATGTGTAGGACTTGTATCAGTGTGTTCACACACTAACTCTAAATCAATTGACTTGTTAGGACGCAATTAGCGGTCCCATCATTTGCTACATCTGTGTTACACTAACCGAGCAACTAAAGGTGAGTTCACGGCCCCTAATTTTATCCGGTTTTAAACAATAGGGGGAGAAACATGTATACATTCTACAACTCTATCTCTTTACGTTATACGAAATTAACGTCATTAAACTATTCGGTAACTAAGTTAATGTTAATGTACGTTATGGTCACTAAGCAGCTATATCACACAAGTCCTCGACAAACTCTCGGATCGTTAGTATTGGGTTAGATAGCGGGGAAATTATAAGTAGTACTACTGGGCCCGACAAGCCCCACCCGAGCTAGTCGCGCTAGCCGACCGGGTATGGTCAACGGGTGAATAATTTGGCCTAACTTCGCCATGGTCAGTGATAGGCCTGGCAACACGGAGGCACAACAGTCAGCTTCGATCGCGAACACTTACGTGACATAACTTTAGGCTAGCTACCTACATGTTAACATTAAGCTTAATTACGAATCAACAATATTATCCCGGGTTAGGGATAATGGAACCAACAACGTTATTATTCCGGGTTAGGAATAATGGAACATCACTATTATTCCGGGTAAGGAATAATGGAACCATCAGTATTATTCCGGGTTGGGAATAATGGAACTAAATCGTTATCCCGGGTTAGGGATAACGGGGGAAACAAACTTATAACCGAACAAATGAACTTATGAAAACCTGTGAACTCACTCTCCTTTAATGTTGACACTTGTTTCTTTACATGTTTCTCAGGACGCTAGGAGCTCTAGGTGCACTCACTTGCATTGATCAAGACATCTTTTTACCGAGTCTCATTTACAAACATTTATTTGGGTTTTTCTTTAGTTTTGGCGTTTGTGTTGGCGCCCGTTCCTTTACTTTATTTTTATGCTTCCGCTCAACTTTAGAAACTAATGCTTCCGCTAAAAATTGAAACCAAACTAAGGCAATCTAAAATTAACTATGAATGGTTAAACAAATGATTTTGGAAAATGTATTAACAAATCATAAAGAGTCGTTCGACGTTACTAGTGTCTCAGATTCTGGTTTGTTCACACGCCTCACGGTAAAACTCCGCAAGTGGAAATTGAGGGTGTGACAGATTGGTATCAGAGCCTCTAGCTATAGAGAACCAGGTTTGCATTAAAAGTAGACCTAAACTATAGCTGATTACACGACACTAGACGTAGTTTGGCACCGAACTGTTATATCTTGTTATGTGATGTACCACAACAGTGTTATGTAGAATATGAATGCATAATAAGAAATGAATGCAACTCGTAACTAACTACCCAACCTAACAGGCAATGTCATCATCATCATCATCCGACAAACTTTTGCAACCAAAGGCGTCGGGAAAGGCACCTATGATGGAACCCTCACCACCTCATGGCGTGGAGACACGCTCAGCTGCGAGAAAAAGGCTCACTCTAGGGGAGGAGTCGTCCTCACACCCGACCATCGCTATGCCGGTCGAACCGGTTAACTCGTTAGAAGTAGGGAACGACCTACTTAGAGATATGATAAGAAAGCAACAAGAACAACTAGAAAGAATGCATGAAACCATCCTAGCACAGGGATGGATGTTACGAAAATTAACAGGTAAGACTGGATCGCTCGAGGAAGAGCAACATACGAGTAAGATAGCTCGTAACATTTTAGCTAGAGATCTTCGTGCTGAGCAGCTAAGGGCTGACTGGCTCGAAGACAGAGTTCTTGAGTCTAGCTGGAGAATTCAAGAACTAGAACAGAATCAGGCACCTGTACCAGTACCCGCACCAGCACCGGCCCCTCCAGTGCCGGTAGAGGAGGATCCGGAAGAGGATCCAGAGGAGGATCCAGAAGAGGATCCAGAGGAGGATCCAGAGGAGGATCCGGAGGAAGACCCAGCTGCAGAAGCTGGAAACGCCGCGGAGGATGACGGCAACGATAGCGATTTGGGGGATGGAGACGTAGAAGACTGACACGTCTCGCTTATTTTATTTACTTTCCTTCAGTCTATTTATCTTCCTACTTATGTTTAAACTTGAGACTTTATAGTAAACTGATATGTTTGGTTGGCACTTTGTAAGACGTTGAAATTTTATTTAATCGAATATTTCTTTTGACTGTTAAATTTATTTGGGTTGACATAATTTGAGGAATTATTTAAGTATGGAATAGGATAACTATATTGGATATATAGACTTATCGGTGTGTGTTTATGTTGTTTTACGAAGATCTAAAATGGCAACTGGACGTCGCGGAAACCTTAACATGACGCCCGAAGAATTAGCTGCAATGATCCAAGAACACGTGAATGCTGCTCTAGCGGGTGTTCAAAACCAACCTGCAGGTAACTATTATTAAATTTTCATGGGAAAATCTAATAGTTGGGCTAGTAGAATTTCTCGCTGACTACCTGTCCTCTGTCAGCAGGAGGGGGTCTTAACCCCTACAAGATGTTTCTTGACGCGAAGCTGAGCAAATTCACGGGGGCAGAAGGACCCATAGAACTGGTCCGCTGGATCGAAAAGTCCGAATCAGTGTTCGATATGTGCAATTGTATGGAGGCCAACAAGGTCAAGTATGCCGCCTCTACATTGGAGGATGGGGCACTAACTTGGTGGAATGCACAAGTCCAAACGCGTGGACTTATTACTGCAAATGCAATGGCCTGGGCCGAGTTTAAGGCCCTAATCAAAGAAAAGTACTGTCCACGAGACGGAGTTCAACAGTTGGAGCAAACATTATGGAACCACAAGATGGTGGGATCTGAAATTGAAGCATACACAGCGAAACATCATGACCTGGTATTTCTATGTCCCGATCTGGCCAATACCGTGGAGAAACGACTGGAGTTTTACCTTGGGGGTCTAGTCCCCGAGATCCAGGGTATGGTAATGGCTAGCAACCCTGTGACTGAACATCAAGCAATCAGGTTGGCGCACAAACTCACCGATAAGGCGGTGGAACAAAAGAAGTTGCCATCTCGGGGTACAACTGAAGTGACCCCTGATAATAAAAGAAAGTTTGAAGACTCGTCTGCTCGACAGTCTTCGTCATCCCAGCCACAACAGGGGAACCAGAAACGATTCAATAATTTCAACAGCCACCGGGGTCACAATAATCAGCCCGCCAACAACAACCAGAACACAAGCGGCTATGTAGGTCGAAAGCCGCAGTGCAATCGCTGTAATCTTCATCATCATGGCCCTTGTGCCGGGAATCGCTGCCAACGATGTGGCAAGGTGGGACATGCGGCAAAGGATTGTCGCGGGGAAATCATGTCCTGACAAAATCAAAATCAACCCCAGGGTCAGCAGCGGGTGTTAACCGGGGATGCTATCAGTGTAGTAGCACTGCCCACTTCAAAAGAGACTGCCCACAGCTTCGTAACAACAACAACAATGGTGAGAACAACCACAACCACAATAACCACAACAACAACAATAACAACTACAACAATGGAAATGGTGGCACAGGAGGTGCCAAAGGGCGTGCATTTACGCTGGGCCGCAGAGAGGCCAGAAACGACTCGAACGTGGTCACCGGTAAGTTTCCCCTTAATGAACATTTTGCTACTGTTCTTTTTGATACGGGTGCGGATAGGATTTTTATATCTGAGTCCTTTAGGAAGAACCTAAATCTCACGCCCAAACCTCTAGAGGCCCCTTACGTCATAGAACCAGCCGATAGTAAGTCTGTAGATGTGACCCATATAGTATCCGGCTGTCAACTCAAACTCGCGGGTCACACCTTTACCATTGATCTGATGACAACTACCCTGGGTAGTTTTGACGTGGTAGTCGGAATGGACTGGTTATCCGACATCCGAGCTGAAGTTCTCTGTTTCAAAAAATCTATCCGTATTCCGCTCTCTAACGACGAAATCTTGACGGTGCAAGGCGAGAAGGCAGGCGCCGTCACAAACATCATCTCTTACATGCAAGCGCAGAAGTATCTTCGGAGGAAGAACTCCTTCGCTTTGCTCGCACTGGTTACCGAACAGCCTAAGGACGAGAAACGTATAGAAGACATCCCCGTCGTTCGTGATTTTTCCGATGTATTCCCAGAGGAGTTACCTGGTCTTCCACCGCATCGACAAGTGGAGTTTGAAATCGAATTGGCGAACCATGCAACTCCCATCGCCAAGGCCCCCTACCGCCTAGCTCCAGCCGAGCTGCAAGAGCTGTCTACCCAACTTCAGGAACTGTTAGAAAAAGGATTTATCCGACCTAGCACTTCGCCATGGGGAGCTCCAGTCCTTTTTGTCAAGAAGAAGGAGGGGACCTTCCGCATGTGCATCGACTACAGGGAACTCAATAAGGTTACTGTCAAGAACCGATACCCGTTACCTCGCATCGACGATCTCTTCGACCAACTTCAAGGGTCAAGCTACTACTCCAAGATTGATCTATGGTCCGGTTATCACCGGTTACACGTCAGGGAGGAGGATATCGCTAAGACGGCATTTCGTACTCGGTATGGCCATTATGAGTTCTTGGTCATGCCCTTCGGTCTCAACAATGCACCCGCAGTGTTCATGGATCTCATGAACCGCGTGTGTAAACCGTATCTCGACAAGTTTGTCATTGTGTTCATCGATGACATACTCATCTACTCTAAAAGTGAAGAAGAACATGCTGAACATCTACGATTACTGCTGGGATTACTTCAACAGGAGAAACTATATGCCAAGCTTTCAAAGTGTGATTTCTGGATTCGGGAAGTTCAGTTCCTCGGGCATATCGTAAATGAAAAGGGTATCCACGTCGACCCCGCCAAGATTGAAGCTATCAAAAACTGGGAAGCACCCAGGACACCGACGGAGATCCGACAATTTTTGGGTTTGGCTGGTTACTACAGACGTTTCATCGAGGGATTTTCAAAGATCGCGCAACCGCTTACCACCCTCACCCAGAAAGGCATCAAGTATGCTTGGGGTGACAATCAGGAAGCGGCATTTCAACTGCTGAAGCAGAAACTTTGCAGTGCACCCATTCTGTCCTTGCCGGAGGGGACTGATGATTTTGTACTATATTGTGATGCTTCCATTTAGGGATTGGGATGCGTACTCATGCAGCGTGATAAGGTCATCGCGTATGCGTCCCGGCAATTGAAGGTTCACGAGAAAAACTACACAACACATGACCTGGAATTGGGAGCAGTAGTGTTTGCACTTAAGATTTGGAGACACTACCTATATGGAACAAAGTGCACAATCTATACAGACCACAAGAGCCTCCAACACATCTTTGATCAGAAGGAGTTGAACATGCGACAGCGTCGCTGGGTTGAACTCTTGAACGATTATGAATGTGCCATTCGGTATCACCCGGGTAAAGCTAACGTGGTAGCTGATGCCCTCAGTAGGAAGGAGCACTTGAAACCTCGTCGGGTACGGGCACTACAGTTCACCATTCATTCGTGGTTACCCGAACAGATACGCGACGCGCAGTTAGAAGCAGTTAAGGAAGAAAACATCAAGGCCGAATCGGTGGGAAAAATGGAACGCGATTGGGAAGTAAAACCCAATGGAGCCCGGTATTTCATGAATCGTATATGGGTACCTCTCTACGGAGACCTTAGAAAACTAGTCATGGACGAAGCTCACAAATCCCGATACTCTGTCCATCCTGGTTCGGATAAGATGTATCAAGACCTTAAAGCTGCGTATTGGTGGCCCAACATGAAAGCTGATATAGCCACCTACGTGAGCAAGTGTTTGACTTGTGCAAAAGTCAAGGTAGAGTATTAGAAGCCATCGGGGCTACTTCAACAACCTGAGATCCCGGTGTGGAAATGGGATCAGATCTCGATGGACTTCATCACTAAACTCCCGTGAACTTTGGGTGGTTGCGATACCATCTGGGTAATTGTGGATCGTTTAACTAAGTCCGCACACTTCCTAGCTATTAAAGAAACAGATAAGACGGAGAAGTTGACTCGCATCTACATTAAGGAAGTAGTTTCTCGGCACGGAGTGCCAACGTCCATCATCTCAGACAGAGATGCTCGTTTCACGTCCAACTTTTGGCAGTCACTTCAGAAAGCGTTGGGAACACGCTTAGATATGAGCACAGCATATCACCCTCAGACTGATGGTCAAAGCGAAAGGACCATACAGACCTTGGAAGACATGCTTAGGGCATGCGTAGTAGACTTCGGGAATAGTTGGGAAATCCACCTGCCTTTAGTGGAATTCTCGTATAACAACAGTTACCATACGAGTATATCGGCAGCACCGTTTGAGGCATTATACGGTGGTAAATGTAGATCACCGGTCTGTTGGGTAGAAGTCGGTGACAGTCAACTCACAGGCCCTGAGTTGATACTTGAGGCTACTGAAAAGATTGTGCAAATCAGAAACCGCATGCGGCGGCACGAGATCGACAGAAAAGCTACGCTGATCAACGACGCAAACCGCTCGAATTTCAAGTAGGCGACCGCGTCCTACTAAAGGTGTCACCCTGGAAGGGTGTAATCCGCTTTGGAAAACGAGGCAAACTAAACCCACGGTACGTAGGCCCGTTTGTGATCTTGAAACGTATTGGACCCGTAGCTTATCAATTAGACCTTCCTGCCGAACTCAGTGGAGTTCACAACGTTTTTCACGTGTCAAATCTGAAGAAGTGTCTATCAGATGAACCCTAGTCATTCCATTGGATCAGATTCAAGTGGATGAACAACTGCACTTTGTGGAACAACCTATCGAGATCATGGATCATGAGATCAAGACTCGAAGGCACAACAAGATTCCAATCGTCAAGGTTCGTTGGGACTCTAAGCGTGGACCGGAGTTCACGTGGGAAAGAGAGGATCATATGAAAAGCAAATACCCACACCTCTTTGCAGCTGAGCAACAAGTTAATGATACCACCAACTAAATTTTCAGGACGAAAATTCTTTTAACATGGGGATGATGTGACAACCTGGGAATTTCTTGTAATTTCGCGTACCATTGTTAACGAACTAAATCTTTGTACGTGGCACTTGGGAATTTCTTGTAATTTCGTGTACCATTGTTAACGAACTAAATCTTTGTGCGTGGCACTCTAAACATGTACGCTGCATTCTAAACCGCGTTTACTCAATTTTCGGGACGAAAATTCTTTCAACATAGGGATAATGTGACATCCCGGTTTTTCAGACATCTTAAACGCACTACTTCACGGTTATTCGTTCCTACGCTAAATTGATTCGGAGACTTAAATTGCACGATCGAAATAATTACGATAATTTCGTGAACTTGTCAAATGAATTACGTGCTATGTGTATTAAACGTTTATAAGTTGGTGAGTTATTATGTGATGTTCCGATTTCGTGATTTGTTTTAGTTATAAAATATAGATATAGTAAATAGATAAATGAATCGAACCGAGCCGCGAAACGAGTAGACCTCACTTCCTTGCGACTCAAGTAGTTAACCGAAACTTGAGGACCAAGTTATAGACCCAAACCGACCCACCCGAACCCCTTGCGGCCGCGAGCACCCACCCAACCGCAAACCCTTCCCCTTTTTCTTGACCTCTTGCGCTATATATACACATACATGCATGTGCATTGTTTCAAAAACAAAAACACACAAAAACCCTAATCAAAGAAACAGTCGATGGAAGCCTTGCTACACTTCTCTCGGTCGCGACAGTCCTCTCCATTCTCTCCTTCTCGGTCGCGATCCCCATTCAAACCCAAATCGGCTCCCATCTTGCTCACGGTTCATTGATCTTCGGTGTAAAAGGTTAGGGTTTATCATTGTTTGCAAAGTTATACTAGGATTATAAACTCTTGATCATGCTTGAATGTAGTGGTAGATTCATTATTATTAAGGTGTATGATGTTTAGTTCGATAAATTATGCTAGTTGGCGATTATGATTAGTGGAATCAAGGATCATTAGGCTGCATTTTTGTGATAAAAACCATATATTGCGATTAGGGTTTGCATGGGTATGATGTATATGAGGATATATGATTGGTAAAATCTGTTCTCGATCGTTTATATTTAACATATCGATTGCTTAAGCGTGTTATATTTCGATAAAATGCTGAAATCAGTATGCTGAATGGTGTTTACAGCCAACTTCAACTGGCTGTAACTTGGTTATTATTTATCGAAAAACGGATTTTCTGAAGTCTAAAACGTAGATTTTTGAAAAACGCTTCTAATGGCTCTGGATTCATATTTTTCTGAAGTCGTTTGTTATTTTTAAGTGGCAAATTAAGTGCAGTAACTGAAGCTGTTAAAATGCTGAACATTTGTTAGTTGTTTATTGAATCGGATCTAACAATCTGTAGAGAGTCGAATAACGAAAATTGTACAACAACTAGATATGGAAATTTCCGGGAAACTCCCACTGGAATTTTGTTAATTGGACGAACGGTGATTTTTAAATAAATTCTCCTGTGGACTGCAGTCAGAAAGCGACGAATCTGAATGGAGCCTAGTATATTAATATTTATGAATAATTGGTAAAGTGTTAGGACTTGAAAAATTTATATAAAATTCTATAGTATAGTTGACACCTTCTGTAAAATAATTGGAATTTTTGGAATGTTGGAACTATTTTATAAAAATTCTCGAAAACAGCCTAATTATGAGTATATACGCTGAAACTTGATAACTTGCGAATGTGTGTACCAAAGTGTTGTATGGATTGATTTGTGTTCATGATAGGTTGGTTTGATCACTATGTTGGTATGACGATACTTGCATGCATGATTTGAGTTTTAGGAATTGTCATTGTATGTACCGCATTGTGTGTTAGTATGTGTAGGACTTGTATCAGTGTGTTCACACACTAACTCTAAGTCAATTGACTTGTTAGGACGCAATTAGCGGTCCCATCATTTGCTACATCTGTGTTACACTAATCGAGCAACTAAAGGTGAGTTCACGGCCCCTAATTTTATCCGGTTTTAAACAACAGGGGGAGAAACATGTATACACTCTACAACTCTATCTCTTTACGTTATACGAAATTAACGTCATTAAACTATTCGGTAACTAAGTTAATGTTAATGTACGTTATGGTCACTAAGCAGCTATATCACACAAGTCCTCGACAAACTCTCGGATCGTTAGTATTGGGTTAGATAGCGGGGAAATTATAAGTAGTACTATTGGGCCCGACAAGCCCCACCCGAGCTAATCGTGCTAGCCTACCGGGTATGGTCAACGGGTGAATAATTTGGCCTAACTTCGCCATGGTCAGTGATAGGCCTGGCAACACGGAGGCACAACAGTCAGCTTCGATCGCGAACACTTACGTGACATAACTTTAGGCTAGCTACCTACATGTTAACATTAAGCTTAATTACGAATCAACAATATTATCCCGGGTTAGGGATAATGAAACCAACAACGTTATTATTCCGGGTTAGGAATAATGGAACATCATTATTATTCCGGGTAAGGAATAATGGAACCATCAGTATTATTCCGGGTTTGGAATAATGGAACTAAATCGTTATCCCGGGTTAGGGATAACGGGGGAAACAAACTTATAACCGAACAAATGAACTTATGAAAACCTGTGAACTCACTCTTCTTTAATGTTGACACTTGTTTCTTTACATGTTTCTCAGGACGCTAGGAGCTCTAGGTGCACTCACTTGCATTGATCAAGACATCTTTTTATCGAGTCTCACTTACAAACATTTATTTGGGTTTTTCTTTAGTTTTGGCGTTTGTGTTGGCGCCCGTTCCTTTACTTTGTTTTTATGCTTCCGCTCAACTTTAGAAACTAATGCTTCCGCTAAACATTGAAACCAAACTAAGGCAATCTAAAATTAACTATGAATGGTTAAACAAATGATTTTGGAAAACGTATTAACAAATCATATAGAGTCGTTCGACGTTACTAGTGTCTCAGATTCTGGTTTGTTCACACGCCTCACGGTAAAACTCCGCAAGTGGAAATTGAGGGTGTGACACCTGGCTTCCTTAAACTCGGATTAACTGAATTTTATGATACTTAACAATCGATCGGTCCTAAAACATGCAAAACGAACGGATTGATGGTGAATCCTAAACACCATTAGAACACCTTCAACAATCTTAAGTATGTTTTATACAAATCGTGAAAATTGGCTGCCAAGATACACACCAATTGTTCTCTTGATCAAACCATGCAAAACCCCGCTAGATTTTCCTCATTTCATCCTATACATCTCGCGAATTTGATCGAAGAAGATTCTAGGGCTCATAACTAGCAAGGACGATATCTCCTTCGATTCTTGACCTTTTCAGGTGATTCCAAAGTGTAATATTGTTTATTTTTCATCCTCTACAAAAGCCCTCTATCAGTTTTGGTGATAGAAGTCTGATTTTATCCGAATTTCATTTTAGTTGAAATTAGTGTTCTTCGTTCATAAAAAATTTATGGCTTTTAGGTTTATACTTGTTTTTTGATCAAATTAAGGCTAGATTTCTGCTATGTATCATGTTATAATAATTTGGGTAATTTTGGTGAAACTTTTTATGTCAATTGGATTTTTGGTGAATTATTCATGTTTTATTTAATTACTAAATCAATTAAAAATACCAAATAATCATAAATCTATTGCCCAATTTCTTTTTTTACTAAATAATATAGGTCAACAACATTATAAAAAAGTTTTATGGAACTTTTTCTTAATTACTGGGATTTCAAGAATATAATTTGGATTTATACATGTGTTAATTATTAAAAAAAAGTACACATTTATCACGAATAAATTCTATAAATATTTTTACTGATTTTTATAGATTATATAATGGTCTTGACACTCTTATATAATTGTTCTATAATGTTAGATAATTATCTTGTCAAAGGATTTATGGAGTTTCTTTTAAATAAATAACCTTTATAAATATGTTATTGTAAATAAAAAAATGTGATAAACGCTAAATCTGATTTACAAAGTTAGTAGATGAATTTAATGAATTTGATTAAGTTTTTGCATGTACAAAATATTGTAATCCATTAAATTGGTATTCCTAAAGACCAATCATGTTTTAAAATTCTAGAAATATATATATATATATATTGATTTGAGAATTATACTAAAGAATTATTTTATATATTTTAAGTCCCCAAATAGGAGAACCCAATTCCTAACATTTATATATTGTTTGTTCGTTCGGCATTCCCATTTATTTATATTTTAGGGTGATTATTATTTCTAGATTCTATTTATTCCTTTCGTGCGGAAACGCTCGTGGAACATTTCTTCGCAACCTGTGAGTAATTTCTCTCAAATTTCCCTTTTTAATTTTACAAATTTTGGGGTGCATCATGTTATTTAAATCTCTGATTTATTTTTTTTTAACATGCTAAAATCAAAGTGTTGATATCTAGATGTACATGTGTCTTATCGTTTTAACTTATATGCTATGTCAAGTCTATTGCATGCTATTGTATCTAGTGGATTGGTTGACTAGGTTCCACACGGCCATGGGTTGTAGCCTAGTATCGCCAACAACATTGGACTCGCTCCCCGGGGCTTGAGCCTAATGGACACTATTGTCTTTGTGTGCTATTTTGGTCTTAGAGTAATTTACTATTTTGTTATGTGTCTTTGTTGATATATGTGTATTGTTTGTTATCTTAATGACATGTGACAATCTCTATATTAAACTTGTGAGCATGTTGAAATATAATTTTTTTTAAATAAATATTAAACCACTTTCTACAAAATAAGAAATTGCTCACCAACATAATTGCTGACCCAAAATATATTTTCCTAACGTGGTGCAGGAGCAAGATTGATAATCAAGTGAAGAGGACACATAGCATGGGCCTTAGGAAAATAAATCGGAAAATTCTGTTATGTTATTTTTGAACATTGTATGTACAACTATTGATTGATATATGTTATGTGACAATTTAATTCAATGGCTTTAAATATTAAAATTATAATAGTGTCATGAGCAACGAGAAATCATCATGTCCCGTACCATTCCGCTGCGGGTCAGGGTGTGACAAATTGGTATCAGAGCCAATGACTACAGGGAATTAAGATAGGTTATTAGACCCTGAGACTTAGTCTATAGTGTGCTTAATTGTTTTGATTGCCTTCGCTTATAAATAATAATGTCACACACATATGCATGTGAACACATATGCATGTGAACACATTTAATTGTTATATGCTAAATATCATATGCCTTAAATGTCCACATGTGTTTTATTATTAAAGCATAGTTTACCATTTATTTTCGTTGTCACGTCGCACATACCTTATACTATCTAAGAATATTCATTATTCTAATTCATATTCTATATATCTAAAGTCTTGAATCTATTTGTTCCTCTTAGTGCATTTCAATTATTTCATGGGTTTTATTTTATTTTTGAGTTTGATTTCATTTCGTTTTTTAGTTGCAAATTTCAATTGAGATTTCACTCTCGTCAAAGTGAGTTCTTGTGACGGACATGTAGTAACCGCAAGGGTTACGTACCGGTAGTCGAGACATCCTGTCTAGGCTGGCAATCGTATAAATACAATTACTGGACCAGTTTGCCTACATGGGGACTAACGATGAGTGTAACGATAAAGCATGTCACACCAAACGTCACGTGAACTAACAACACTTTGATATGTCGAACGTGTCCGTGTTAACTCATGGATACCATTCTAGACATCGTTTTACAACACCCCAAAACTTGAGTCATTTATTTATTCACGATTTTCTTCGGGTTAAGTTGTACGTCAATGGGTAGACATATGAGGACCATGCGAAAGCTCGGTAATTGCGGGTGCTCACGTAATTACGAAAGTGACGCATGGAAGTCATACTAAACCCTATGGTGTGCCAAACCTGTGATTTTTCAATATATTTTATGATCAAATATTATGTTATCATAACTTTAATTATTCTATCTTATTCCATTTGGTTATTATATCATTTCGTATATAACCATCGGAATGAATTCTTAAATATTCCACGAGGTTCTAAAAGAAATCACCCTATCTTTCGAACCTTGTCGAAGGGTTTGACTTCTGTTACCCTTTGATACTACATAATACTTTCACGTAATTTGTATTCTAGAATCATGTGATTTTCCCTAAGTCCCATGGTTTTACAAATTCGTGATTCCCCTATCAGGGGAACCAAACACCCATCTTACGATCCGACCGTATGTCCACTAGATACTCCATCGATGGATCAATCGACCATACTGTATGACACCAACTCGTTCCTTACGATCGAATCGTTCGAGCCAATCCAGAGAACCACGACGATTAGAAGGCATGTGTGTGACATCTGTGCTTTTCCATCATCGTTCAATTCTGAAATGATTTTTTTATTTTATAACATTGTGTTTTATTCCAAGATTTGTGTATTTATATATGGTATTTCATATTTTCAATCCTTGTTCAATTCTGTTCTTTCGTATCACTTCTAGAAGTGAAATCGCAAACCGTTACGCAAACGTAATCAGTTTAACACGACGTACACTCCGGAACAATGGAATAAGCTAAACATACCCTAAATACCCTTTACATAACTTAGAAATAAGTTTTGAAGGCTTCGGTATGGCAAAAACATGCTTATGCAACTTCAGGGGCTATTTTGCAAATTCTGCAAAACTATGCCAAATCGCGTATTTCCTACTCCGGAACATATAAGCACATCCAAAATTTTTTGTAATCATTAAAATATAGCATTTTAGTGATTGAAATGCAAAAATTCCATTCATTACGCGTTTACGGTCATTTGCGCGTTCGTTACGATTTTCGTCGTAATTAACCGAAAACTACAACCGTACGACCAATCGAACCAACATCTGGAATGTTTCCGAGCATTTTTCAAGTTCCCTATGCTTTATCTTCCTTGTAAAGCTTAAAAATAGGGTTAACGAGTGTTAAAAGTGCCAAAACGTGTCGAAAAACAAGTTTTTAGGTTGTAGGGACTAAAACTGCCAATTCTGAAACTTTGGAATCTCAGGCGCCACGCGAGAGAGTCACCCAGATCTCCCACGACGCGCGAGGGATTCCCAGTTGTAGCAGCTACCTGGCAGCTTCTTGTTCATTTGACTTGACACCTATAACTCGTTTTTGCCACACTTCTCCTGGTTGCAACACCTCACCAAACAGTTGTAATGATCCTACAACATCTCCTAACACTTGGAGTGATCTTGAGGCTTCAAGAAATCTATAAATACCCCCATTGTTGTAACCAAATTCCTTGTTCATTTCCATCTTTCTTCTCTCTAAACTCTAAGTGGAGTTGCTACCTTATTAGGAGGCCTCCTATCTGAGTTTTTTTTCTAGTAATCTTGGCTTCCTTGAGTGCAAGTAAGTGCTCTAACCAAGCCTTGTTCATTCTTTTAGCTTATTATGAGCTAAAAGTCAAACAGTTTGACTTACTGTTTGACTTTCGGTTTTGACCATTAGTTGGTCAAGTCAAGGTCCAATTGGAATTTGCAACATGATCGTAATCACGATGGTTATGATCCATAGCGATCATGCCTACTGATTACCACGTTTTCCTAGTTGAAGTGACGAGTCAAGGTTTCGGTCAATAATGCGCAAAGTGCGCATTATTCGACGGAACTATTTTCGGGTATCAAAACATTTTGTTTTGATACCAAAATAGTTTTATAAACTTAGTTAGACATGTTAAACATGTCTAACTCGTCACTTTTAGTTTAGTGCTTGTTTAGGGTCGTAAGTCGAGCGGTCTTGACCACCGCTTTGACTTTCGAATCCGACCTGTTTGGTCGATCTTAGGATCCGACCAAACTCATAGTAGTGACCATAGTTATATAGGGAATAACCCTCTGAGGTTATACCTTATGGTCACGTCGTTTGGTTAGTATTATGATAGGTCGTTATTATACCCTTTATAAATGACCAAAATGCCCTTTTTGCACTTAAATTCATTTTAAGCATACGTGGCTAAAGTTTTGACATATAAACTGATATTACAACATTATTAAACATGTTTAGGCATTTAAGACTTATCATAGGACATGTTTAACCATCTGATCATGCGCTTACGCAAATGACACGTTAAAGTAGCATAAACTACCTAGACGGGTCATTGCGGGTCAAAAGCACTTAGGATCACTTCCAAATCAGAATGTTGAGTTTACTAAATCATACCATATGAGTTCCAATACTCATTTGATTTATAAGACATCATTCTATCCAATCCGTCGATTAAAGTCCCGACTTATTAACATAATTATCCGATATTTGGGCTCGCTTGGTTTTCCTCAGACTCTTGCGCTTTGTTATTTTTCTTGAACAAGGATACTTTTGCAACCCCCAAGTGAGTACATAGTCCCCTCTTTTACGTTTTCAAATATTTTGGGGTGAAACACATGTGCCTACTTATTACTTTATTGATTTAATGCTTTTATGACATATACTTGTTATGTTCAACTAGTACCATATATAGTACATGATTTCAATTATATTTTGCTATGTATGTTGACTGAGCATGCTAGCACATTGATTTCAAAGACACCTTTTGCGGCATATGTTGACTTAGCATATGAGCACATTGATTTACATTACATTTTGCTATGTATGTTGACTGAGCATGCTAGCACATTGATTTTATGGACATTTCTACTTCGTATGTGGACTTAGCATACTTAGTACATGGTTTAGAGACATTTTTCATGGCATTGTTTACATTGACTAAGACATTTGGTTTGTTTAACGGACATAATACATTCATTAACATTGATCACGCCGCCCGGTAGTATGTAATGGTACCATAGGACTTGACAAATCCCTTTCCCCGCTTCCTAGGTTTGTTTGGAAGTAGGGAATGACAGAATCCGAATACATTTTTGATAAACCTTTGACTTGATAAGGGTTTATCCGACAGTCTCAAGTCTTGAATGTATGCGAAAAACATAACTACATAAATGTTCATATCAAATAAAGCATTAGTTTTGCAAAACATGACTTTTGATTTTAACTTTGGTTTATTCAAGACATTGTTTTGTACACGATATTTGGTTATACAAGACATTTGGTTATACATGACATTTGACATTTGTTAGACAAGACATTTTTGGTGGTTATTTGATAAGTTATTTAAATAACGAGATGTGTGTAATATGATAAAAGCACGGTGGATACGCTGCTGGTACTTCCTATATATAAGTGCTTTCATGATATTACATATCGTAGCGTTATTTAAACCGCTTCGACAAAGACAAAGACATGACACGTTTAGTACAAATAACATATATTTTTCACAAGACATTATTTTACAAATGGCATATTTTATACAATTCATTTTCATCCGGTTAATTATTTAACTATACGTCCTTCTTTTATATCATTTGATTTTCACATTGATTTTCATATGATTTTATAAAAGAAAACATTTTATAAGGATCATGACTACTTTTCGTTAAACTATTATTTTAACTTCAAGTCATGAATCCTCATCAACAAAACCTATGTATCTCACATGCATTTTATGCTGACGTACCTATTTTCACATGTGTTTCAGGAGCTAGTGCTTAAGGATGATTCATGCAACACTTAGGACGGACTTGGGCTTTTGTGACTTAAAAATTAGCAAGACAAATAAATTTATGTTATGTTTCGGTTAAATTTCAGACAATGTAAACAATTTGAGTCAATAATACAAAACTTTAAATTTCCATGGTTGTTGAAACAATACTTCTGTTACGACACTCCCCGACGTTTCCGCCGCGGTTTGTTGTTTTACGCGGTTGGGGTGTGACAGAAAGATTGGTATCAGAGCCAATGGTTATAGGGAATTAGGTTATTAGTAATGCTTTGACCTAGACTATAACCTTTCTAGGACCCTAACACAAGTTATCTTGTGTTTAGATTTATAAAACAATACCATCACCTATCCTTAGGTGATTACCAAAAAAACAAAGTATAATTCATTTTAAAAGCCAAAACAAATCATCGGCTCTCTTTGCCTTCAAAGTTATTCAAAATCACGTCAAAGTTTGGGTTTTAATAATGTGAACACATGCAATCTGGAAGGGTGGGTGCCTGTACCCTGAGTTTTCCTTCTAAGGTTAGAGTGATCGTACAAATCCACTTAATCGGACAAGTCACTCTTACCGGGAACTCTTGGGGTGAGGGTCCACCTATAGGCTAAAGCATGTCTTCGTGATACATTATCAATACCCATTTACTTTGATTAGTCATTGTGTGTTGTTTGTTTGTTTATTTGATGTAACGAACAAATGACCATCATCCTTGCATTTCGTCGATATTTATAACATTTCAGGTTTGACTATCCAACATTCATCTCACTCGTTTTCTCTCATATTCCCTCTTTTAGAATACCTCCTCGACGAAACGTACCACCACCTAACACCGAACTAGCAACTATCATAGCACAACAGATGACTGCTATGCTACCAAATCTCATTACTCAAATCAACCAAGCCAACAACAATAATAATGCTCCTTGCAACTTCAAACAGTTTAACTCGGCTAAACCACTCAAGTTTAGTGGTTCTGAAGGAGCAACTGGGCTCCTACAGTGGTTTGAGAGTCTTGAGAGTACTTTTCGCCATGTTCAGTGTCCTGATAATCGTAAAGTCGAGTTTGCTTCAAGTGTATTTTATAAGAGGGCACACACGTGGTGGAACAGAGTGGGTTGAGATAGGGGTGCTGATGTTGCGATGGGTCAGACATAGGAGGAACTTAGAGCTCTAATGATGAAAGAGTTATGCCCCCGTCATGAAAAGAGGGCGCTTGAGAATGAGTTCCACGACCTAAAGCAGGACAGTGGTGAGCACTGTGCGTATACCGATCGGTATGAGGAGTTGAGCCTGTTATGTCCTGAGATGGTGACGCCTTTGGATAAGGAGACTGAAAAGTACATAGATGGTCTGCCAGATCCTGTCCAGGACATCGTCACTGGCAGTAACCCTACATCTGTCTGTCAAGCCATTGAGCTAGCTACAACCCTTACTGAATCGCAAGTCGAAAAGGGTAAGCTTCACCGAAAGGGTGACAAGAAACCGTCTGTTAAGTCTGAGAAGCAAAAGGGTAACAAAGCTGAAACCTCCAAGAAGTTGAGGAAGAGGAAGGCTTCTAAGAACTTCGCTCTCACTACCCAACCTAACCAAACTACTCCCAATCAGCCTGCTCAGCCACCGACCAAGAAACAATATGTTGGCAATGCACCTCTGTGCAACAAATGTAACAATCACCATCAACCACATTTACAGTGCCGCATTTGCACTAACTGTGGGAAATCTGGTCATCTTGCCAACACTTATCATTTTGCTCCTACCCAGAATCAAATAGCCCAAAACCCTGCTCAGCAGCCTACACGACCTCACTATCCACCTGGTTCTTACTTCAATTGTGGGGATCTTACCCACTACAGAAACAATTGCCCGAAGTTGGCAGATGCAACCAGGCTCGTGAACGAGCATTTAATATTAATGCTAACGAGGCGCGTGCCGATAATGAAGTGGTGAACGGTATGTTCTTTGTTAACAACCATCCTGCTTCAATTCTTTTCGATTCGGGTGCCGATAAGAGTTTTGTATCCCTAGCCTTTGAACCTTTGCTTTCCATGCCTAGAACCAAACTAGGAAAGCCCTTGACAGTCGAAATAGTGAACCCCTTATTCTTGATTCTATCATCCGTGATTGCCAATTGAACCTTAATAACCATCTTTTTGCCATTGACCTCACACCAATGCAACTCGGGAGCTTTGATATCATAGTAGGGATGGACTTGTTATCTAAACACCATGCTGAGGTGATTTGCTTTTATAAGATCGTTCGTATACCCCTTCCGTCTGGTGAAACCGTAGATGTTCGTGGAGAAAAACCCGTTAGTAGCCTTAAACTCATGACATGTACCCAAGCCCATAAATACCTACGAAAGAACTATGTTGCCTTCTTGGCACATATCGTAGAGGAAAAAGGCAAAGGCAAAACTATTCAAGATATTCCCGTTGTTAGGGATTATCCTGAGGTGTTTCCTGAAGAACTACCCGGTTTACCCACAGCACGACAAGTCGAGTTTCGTATAGATCTTGTACCTGGTGCCAACCCTATAGCCAAATCCCCATACTGACTTGCACCGTCTGAGATGCAAGAGTTATCTAAACAGCTTCAGGAATTGTCTGACAAAGGATTCATTCGTCCAAGCTTTTCACCTTGGGGCGCTCCAGTCCTATTTGTGAAAAAGAAGGATGGATCCTTCTGCATGTGTATCGATTACCATAAGCTCAACAAACTCACAATCAAAAATCGATATCCCCTACCTCGCATAGATGATCTCTTTGATCAGCTGCAAGGTGCTACTTGCTTCTCAAAGATTGATGTACGTTCTGGGTATCATCAGCTTCGTGTTCTCGAAGAAGATATTCCCAAAACTGCTTACCGCACTCGATATGGTCATTACGAGTTCACTGTTATGCCGTTTGGTCTGACAAATGCTCCTGCTGTTTTCATGGACTTAATAGGATTTGTAAGCCTTATTTGGACAAGTTCATCATTGTCTTCATTGATGACATTTTGATCTATTCAAAGTCTCGAGCCGATCACGAGCAACATCTCCGTTTAACGATGGAACTCCTAAAGAAAGAACAACTCTATGCCAAGTTCTCCAAGTGCGAATTTTGGCTTAAGGAAGTTCAATTCTTGGGACATATTGTCAAAGAACAAGGTATTCATGTAGATCCCGCCAAAATCAGTGCGATTAAGGAATGGGATACACCTACTACTCCTACCAAAGTTCGTTCATTTCTTGGTCTCGCGGGTTATTACCGTCGCTTTATCGCAAACTTCTCAAAGATTGCGGTTCCCCTCACTGCTTTGACTCAAAAGAATAAACCTTTTGAGTGGGGACCCAAACAAGAAGAAGCTTTTCAGACCTTGAAACAAAAGCTCTGTAATGCTCCTATTTTATCCTTACCTGAAGGTAACGACGACTTTGTCGTATATTGTGATGCATCAAACTTAGGCCGTGGTTGCGTTCTCATGCAAAGGAACAAAGTTATAGCCTATGCATCAAGACAATTGAAGACTCACGAAAAGAACTACACCACTCATGATCTTGAGTTGGGTGCTGTCATTTTCGCTCTGAAAATTTGGAGACATTATCTATACGGTACAAAATGTGTGGTTTTCACGGACCACAAAAGTCTCCAGCACATTCTTAATCAGAAAGAACTAAACATGAGACAGTGACGATGGGTCAAACTTCTGAACGACTACGACTGTGAGATTCGCTACCATCCTGGTAAGGCAAATGTCGTAGCCAATGCTCTTAGTTGTAAAGAACGAGTCAAGCTACATTGTGTTCAAGTTTGATCTGATATTCAAAACCGTATCTTTCAAGCTCAACGAACTTGTGTTACACAAGGCATGATGGGTGATGAATTACCACATCATCTTGAGCTTCAACTTGAAACAAAAGACAATGGGTTATTTTATTATCTGAACCGTTTGTGGGTTCCAAGTCAAGACAATCTCCGCACCTTGATAATATACTTCTGTGACGACACTCCCCGACGTTTCCGCCGCGGTTTGTTGTTTTACGCGGTCTGGGTGTGACAACGCGAACGAGCGCTTATCCAGTTCCAAGGCAACCAGGATGCGGTCAGCAGCACGACAATGTTTTTATGTGATGAGTCTACTTTGAATGAAACGTCTTGAGTTTTCTTTGAACTAATTTAATCAAATAAAGATTGTTACGAATTTTCTTTTTTTTTAACACAAGTATAATGATGTGATTTTTGGTGATATGTTTTATATTTTAATGAGTAATCCATTACGACTTGAATGTGACAACCCTAATCACCTTCGTAACATGTGCCAAGGATTCAACAAATTCAAGTCAAGGGCACATGATAACAATAAAAATTTTCTTATTACAAATTTTGATTTCATAAAAATAATAATAAAATAGTATATATATATATATATATTAATAAATATTTTTAGTCAAATTTTCTACTTTAGATAAAAAAATATTTTCCTAAAACGTAACAAAAATAGTTTTCTAAATAAACCAAATTGTGTTTGTACATGAAAAATTGAAGATACTAATGTTTTACACTTGGTAAAGTGTAAATATGGTTAATAAAACAGAATAAACTTGAGTCCAGATAAGAAAGTTATGGTTTTCTCAATTATTTTGGGACGTCTCTACGTTTGTCTGTATCGAAATTCTCGCCTAACTAAAGGAAGCTAAGATCCTTCTTGCTACTTCATATCTTTTGCCTTTCGACTTCACGTTTGGTTTTCCCTTATTATCAACTCCACCTGCTACTCCCACTTCGTACCCTTGACGTTCGCATTAACGTCAACCAATACAACTATTAACTCTCAATCAATATCTTTGATAGCCGGTGCCGTTGTCATGCTTTCAACGTTGCTATTTTATAACGTATCCTCGTTTTCACCTCTTATTCTGACGTTTTATAGTATCGGTATTCTATTTGCCATTATTAGTTTGTTTTGTTTGCATTCATATTATGTTTTATTGTTGGTTCATGTTGCAGTTTCACATCATCACTCATCATGGCTTACCTTCCCCATAGTTTATGTGATGTGGGTATCGTCTCACTTTTCCATATACCGACCCTTCCCTCATAACCATGGATGTAAGTACTGCCATCATTAGTCAAGCCCTTTTTGGGTTTGAGACTCACCTTTGGCTGTTTATGGTTTGGATATTTATTTAATTAGTAAGTTTGAGTCGTCGTATAGAACTAATCAAAACCACTAACGAAGCCGATGAAATTCGATAAGGACATGGTGGATACGCCGCTGGTACTTCCTATATATAAGTGTTCTTATCAAACTATCAAAAGCCTCGTTAGATTGGCTAAGAGAAGTTCTATGTAAGTTGTGTTTGTGTTGTCAATCATGATCCGAATAACGAAGCCGATGAAATTCGATAAAGACATGGTGGATACGCCGCTGGTACTTCCTATATATAAGCGGGCTTATCGAAGTATCAAAATCCTCGTTAGACTGGTCATGAGGAGACGTGTGTTGTCCATCATGATTCGAATAACGATGCGGATGAAAGTTTGATAGAGACATGGTGGATAAGCCGCTGGTACTTCCTATATATAAGTGTCTCTGTCAAATTTTCTAAAGCAGCGTTAGACTAATCATGAGAGTTTTAGTTGGTTGTTTTGTTTTGTGATTGGGGAATTCAAATTCTATGATTTCATTCATTCAACTCAAATTGTGTCATTTTATGAGATAATCTTCAAGATCCCAAGTCGTGACACGGATTGCAATTTGGGCATCACGAGTATACTTTATGACTCGGTTGCAAACTCTCTTGTGTTACATGACATATTTGGGACATGATTTTCTCTTAAGCCGCAATCAACCTTCGATATGCCACTTTTGGGCTTCGCTATTGTAATGATCGTACGACCTATAACCGATAACCTTGAACATAGTCACTTACGTTCTTCATTTCTGCATCCTTAGAATTTTAAAGCGATTCATCTAAATGGGGTATGCAACCCTTATCAGGAACATTACCGCTTCAATAAGTCTTCACCTTTCGATATATCCTATCGAGCGTATTTCAGCAACGTTAGGACTTGTGTTTAGCACTTGCGACGTGAGATTTCTAAGGAACAATCTGATCCTAAGATTCAAGTTTTAATACTAAAACTAAATCGAACCGATATAGTTTACGTCTGTGAGGGACCCTACCCCTCATCCTATACGAGCAGTTTCCTCCTAATTTAGGGACGAAATTCCCAAAAGATGGGGAGACTGTAACCTCCGTAAAAAAAGGGAACTCCAAAATCCGACCCGGATTGTAAAACCGAACTTTTTTTCAATTAAATAAAAAATTAGGATTTGTAATATTATTTTTTTATTATATCCAATATTTAATTAATTAACTATCGTCACGTATCGTGTCCGGTTGAAACTTAACTAAAAACGTGGAAGGTATGAAGATTTTTCAGTTTGTTCAGTTAGATTTATTAAGGAAGCATTAAGGGGTTAATGTGGCTAGTTGAATAAAGTTGTAAGTTAAGGGGGGTTATTTGGCAATTAAAGGAAACTATAATATAAAGGAAATCATCTACCTCGGTTAGTTTCGTTAGTTATTTGTAAAGAAATAATTAACTTAAGTTTACTAGGTTAGATGTTAGTGAATTCTATAAGAGAAAATACACTAACCAAGTTAGTGTTGGGTTTAAGTTAGTAAGCAATGTTGACTCGAGGGGCTAACTTGCAAAGTGATGAAAATTATAAAAATTGAGTTAAAGGAACAAAAAAATGATGTGGTGGGACTCGAACTCGAGACTCCAACTTCACACAGATTCACACAAACCACTGCACTATAACAGGTAATGCTGATTTATTTGAATTCGTTATACTTAAAAGTCTAACTAGTTTGAAACAAAATAAATAAAGAAAAAATGCTGCAGCTAGGCAGATTAGAACCCAGAACCCATTGCTTACCCAAACCGGAGTCCAACCAGTTATGCTGCAGGACTCCTTGTGTTGAAACCAGATACAAATATTTATTAAACTAACCTGAAAACGTTCTGTCTTTCCATTTGAAACCCTAATTCGCGAATCAGCATCTCACAACTTAACCCGAAGCTGAAACGTGGTATAGGAGACGTTTCATATTCGTACCTGGCTTCCTTAAACTCGTATTAACTGAATTTTATGATACTTAACAATCGATCGGTCCTAAAACATGCAAAAACGAACGGATTGATGGTGAATCCTAAACACCATTAGAACACCTTCAACAATCTTAAGTGGGTTTTATACAAATCGTGAAAATTGGCTGCCAAGATTCACACCAATTGTTCTCTTGATCAAACCCGCTGGAATTTCCTTATTTCATCCTATACATCTCGCGAATTTGATCGAAGAAGATTCTAGGGCTCATAACTTGCAAGGACAATATCTCCTTCAATTCTTGAACTTTTCATGTGATTTCAAGCCTAATATTGTTTATTTTTCATCATCTACAAAAGCCCTCTATCAGTTTTGGTGATAGAAGTCTGATTTTATCCGAATTTCATTTTAGTTGAAATTAGGGTTCTTCGTTCATAAAAAAATTTAGGGCTTTTAGGTTTATACTTGTTTTTTGATCAAATTAAGGCTAGATTTCTGCTATGTATCATGTTATAATAATTTGGGTAATTTTGGTGAAACTTTTTATGTCAATTGGATTTTTGGTGAATTATTCATGTTTTATTTAGTTACCAAATCAATTAAAAATACCAATAATCATAAATAAATTGCCCAATTTCTTTTTTTACTAAATAATTTAGGTCACAAGAACATTATAAAAAGTTTTATGAAAAATTTCCTTAATTTTTGGGATTTCAAGAATATAATTTGGATTTATACATGTGTTAATTATTAAAAAAATACACGTTTATCACGAATAAATTCTATAAACATTTTTACTGATTTTTATAGATTATATAATGGTCTTGACACTCTTATATAATTATTCTGTAATTTTAGATAATTATCTTGTCAAATGATTTATTGTAGGACCGATCCTCAATGCATAGGAACCTAGATTTGATCTCTATTGTCCATAATAGCGGAAATATTATGACAAGATTATCAAATAACAAGAATTAGTCAATTAATCGTCAATTTTAATGATCTAACGTCAAGTCTCCAAAGTGACAGAGCTCCGCCTCAAAGATGCCAAAGTTACAAATGAGAATGACATGCTAGCTATTTATAGAGGAGCAAGTTCGCTGGTGGATAGGTACTTGACTTCACAAGGTCACCATGAGCGAACTTGTCCTAAACATACATAAATACTTCGTTTCTCTAGCCTATTCAACTCTAATCTATACAGACTCGATATAAGACTAAGACATAGACATTCTGCACCAACAGACTCCCCCTTGGATATCGTCTTCGTCTTTTATCAGTCTTCAAAACTCTATATTCAAATAAACATTAACGAACACGACCGAAGAAGTTCTTGTAAGGCTTCTTTCGTCGTTCTTGTTTCGGATCTGGCGTCTGATTTGTAGGAGGCACTTTGTTCATGTACTGAAACCTTCTAAGCCTTGCCGCCCTACCTTTTTCGTGTATAGCTTCTAGACGCTTCTCTTCTTTCAGAAATTCAACTCGTTCTAGCTCTCTCCAGTTCGTTTCCCACATTCTTCCTGAATTCACTTCACGAGCATAGCAAACATTCACAACCCTTTGATACTGCATGGCTTGTTCTTTCTCACGTTCTTCTAATACAATCTTGCTGTAGAACAAGCATTTAATATCTTCTCTTGAGCAATTCACCAACCACATTGGATCAAGAATCCTGATCGTTCTCCATAAACCTCTCATACCCTGAAACCCAAGTATCTCAACCTTTTCCTTCGTGATATCTAGATGTTCTTCAAATCGTAATACTATAACAGCTTCACATGTAGTAGGATCAATCTGCCACCACTTAAACACCGTATAGAAATTCTGTTCAATTGGCATTAAGGGCATGTTCCTCATCGCTCTCGGTCGTTTCATAATCAACGTTCCTTTTCTCCTGTCTTTTTGTTTGTTTTGATGCGACGACCTGGAATAAACGGCCTCCAATATCTAAATCCCTTTGTTGCTTCAAACTTGATCATCTTCCATAGTAACTGATCAATATACTTCATATGATAAGTAACATTCACAGTTTGGACAAGCTCCTCAACATCCCAGTACGGTAGAGTCTTGAAATCAGCCAGATATTTGAAGTATTGCACCCAAATTCCCTTTTGATTGCATAAACGTTCAGCTCCTTGAACCACCCCCAACTGAGAATATCACCCAACGACACGTCTTTATCTTTGGTAAAGAATGCTAGAGGACGTCGAAACTTACGTTCGTGCGACATTTCTTTAAACCAGGACTTCTTAGCTTTAGCTATTTCCTCCTTCGTCATTGGTTTCGGAACTTTGCCCTTCTCTAGTTGATTCTTCAATTTTCTCTTTCAACATATCTTCGTCTAATTGCTTGTACATCTCCTCAAATGTAGGAAAACTATTAGTGTTAGGACTGACGTACTTCGCAGTTTCATCTCTTTCATCATCCGAAGATCAATCCTCTACTATCACCCTGTTATACTCATCAGCTTCAAACCATCTCTGATAGTGATACTCATTTGGCTCGAATGTGTTTATGTTCAGCACTTGCTCCTCAAAATCAAAATCAAGAGTTTCAGCATCAACTTCGATCAATTTAGCCAAATCTTCTTTAGTGTAGTTGTGCACATACTCGCCTTCCTCTACAATGTGTTCAAGCATCAAAATCAAAGGCTTTGTGGGCACGGCAGCAACAGGCTTTGCAGACCTATCAACATCAGTCATATCAATATCTTCAGTAGGCCCTTTTTGCCCTGACTCCCCCTCAATTTGATCATTCATCTTGTTTGATTCATCATCCATCAAAGAAGAAAAATCAAAATCATCAGAGAATTTTGCTTCACTAATTTTCATACCAACTCTCCCTGATCAACATCATTATCAGCATTATTCCAATCTTCATAATCAGAGTCATCTTTCTTGTCATCATCATCTTTATCCTCATCTTCTGCTTCTTCATCGTCCTTTTCATCAGAAGCAATTACAAGATCAGAAGGCTTGACAGATTCGTCAACAACCTTAATAACATCGGACTCAGAAGCTTTTTAAACATTTTCTTCATATACTTTTCTGCAGCTTCAGAAGATTTAGGTGCTTCGCCTTCAACACCTTTGCCTTTACCACTTGCAGCAAGTTCTTTCTCAGATCTTTCTTTCGCTTCCTGTCTATCCAGACGATCATATTCAGCAATGAAATCAATTCCCAGAGTATTGGATAAGATTTTCTGCATCCTTGTGAACCTTCGATCATTTAGGGCTTGAATCGCTTTCAACTCAGCAATCTTTGTTTGTAGTTTTTCGTTTGCATCTTGAAGACTTTCAATTAAGGCTTTGAAAAACTCATGTTCACTTTCCATCACTTTGATCTTATCGTCCATTATCTCTTTTTCAACAGAGCTTTGATTCACCTTTCTGGTTAGCTCAAATTCTCTTCTTCATTCTTGGCTACTTTATCTTCCAAGATTTTCACACGCTTCTCAAGAAGATCAACATTAGTGTCCGGAAAGAAATCATTCAGATCTTGAAGACTAATTGGCTCATTCTGCATATCACCAAACAGATTTGATCTTGGAGTTTTTGGTGTTGACTTTGGAGAAGTAGCCTTTGGTGTAGATTTCTTAGGAGTAGAACTTTCAAAATGAGAAGTCATTGGAGCAACAGGAGATTGAATAATAGGCACTTCGAGTAATCCAGTCTCAGGAGGTTCTTGTGTGACTCCTGGACGTTCAACTTCAACAGTAATGACAACATGAGGTTCTTGTGTAACTCCTTTCTCCTGTGCGCCAGAAGGTTCTTGTCTAACTTCTATGCTTTTCGGCTTTCCAATGTATCTCCTGCTAGCTAGTTTCTGGGCTTTCTTTGTTTTCTTGCCCTTAGTTTGTGGAGAACCTATACTTTTTGCTGTAGAAACCACTGCAGACTTTGCACGTTTCGTTCTTTTCTTAGGTCTCTCCTCGTCAGACTCCTTTTCTTGATTAGGATCAAAATCAGCATCTGTTTCTTTTTCCTTTTCAGCTTCTTTTTCTGCTTCTGACTTTTCTGGTTCTTTCTCTGGTGTATCATCAGAATCATCATCATTTTCAGAAGTAGCTGATATGACATCATCCTCTTGCGTAGCCTTTTCTGTCTCCTGATTTTCTATAACAACCACTGCGCTAGAACCAGCTTCGGATTGAACATTTTCTGGTTCATCTTTATTGACAAGCATTGTATCAACTTTTTTAGCCGCTCGCTTCTTTTTAGGCTTATCAACTTCAGCTTTAAGAAACCAATCACTACGAGCTTTAGGCTTGAATGACTTAAACCATTCTTTCTCTACGTTCAATTCTTTCTCGTCACCACTTCCATCTTTCCTCCACTTGTTATCGGCCGGTGCAATATAATTTTCATCTTTAATCGCCCCAAATATTGGCTTTGCCACCGGTGCTGAGTCTTGTTTCTGGAATTTTATCAACTTTTTCACTGTAGTATCATCGAGGTGACTGAGATATAAAACATCATTTGGATCACGTGCAATGTTTGTGAATTTCTCATCAATAAGCATCTGCACGAATCTCGGATACAAACACAATCTCGAATCTTCCATATTCTTTGACATATGTGTGAAAACAAGCTTAGATTAGTTGAACAGCTTCTTTAGAATTAACGCTGTTGCCATGCAGGCCATATAATCTTGCACATCATCGAGGCCCGCCTTTCTGTGGCTAAAAGTGTGTATAATCGCGTGCATGAGGAGCTTATAGGGGTTAGGCACTTCCCCTTTCTTTAACGTTGGCTTATAAACGCTCCCATTGTAGCCCACACGATAGAAACAACCACGGACCATCTTCTTGTCTAAAAATATCGGATCATCTTTATCATCGTTGAATTGCAAGATCCTTCGAATATCATCCTCTGTGACTGTAATCTCTTTGACCTCGTTTCCGACTTGCACAGATCAAATAATGGTCTTCTTATCATCACTGGGCGAAGCATTCATCCAGAAATGATATGTATGTGATCTATACGACACTGTACGCTTTGTAATAGCTCGAGGAATAGGGAAACCCTTTAGAAACTTCAATATGCTTTTGTACTCCTTCAGCGACTGACATATCGCCTTATCGAGAGTGATGCAGGTGTTATGGAACTTGGAAAAGTCCACCGTGATTACCCGAGCTGGAGCTTGAACCTGAAAAACGTCGCAAATCACTTAGCACGCATTTCGAGACAACTCACAAAACATTTTCAACATATTACATCAAGTTCGGCCAAACTTGATGTGGATTATAACAAACTGATTTTGTCAAGTTCGCCCGAACATGTCAAATACATGTTCAATTATAACAACATAAGGTCGGGCGAACTTATGATTATCAAATCTCAATTTTCAATTTTTAACAGATGTTCGGTCGAACTTGAGATCTGATCAACTCTTTTTCATTGTTTGGTTAGCCAGTTCGGTCGAAGTTGATAACGAACTTGTTATCCCTTCCACCAAAACCTGCATGAACAATTTTTATCATTCTGAGTGATATCATTTCAATTTTATGGACGATTCTCAAAGATTATCATGAATTTAAGTCCAATTTATCCATTAAAGCCCTAGTTCTATCAGATTTTAGCATTTTAGATCTTAGTTTATCGATTCGGTCCAATTATCAGATCAATAAACGATTACACACCTCGGCCATTAAGAATGGTGTGTAAATCACCACAATCAACAGAAATTTCGGTAGAGTAATGGCGGATTTTTGCCAAATTTGAAAAATTGCTCAAATGCGTTAAGTTCGCTCAGAAGTTCGTGTTCAGTGATAATGAAGTTCGGCCGAACTTGCTAGGTATTTATACCTTGGCAAGTTCGGGCGAACTTAAAGAGCCCAAGTAATCAAGCCCATAACAAGTCTGGGCGAACTTCTTTAATTCTCAACCAGCCATCCAGAAAAGTTCGGTCGAACTTGTTTAAATGTTAAACTTTTATTAGTTTAGCAAGTTCGGGTGAACTTGCAAAAATTTCAAGTTATTGCAATTAAGACCCTAAACTTTTCAACTTTTACCAGTTCTGAAAATCAAATCAGTTGACCAAATCCAAGCTAATGAACTTGGTTAACTAATTTGTCTGCCGAGTCCAAGTTAATGACCCCGGTTTGACCCGTTACGAACAAACTGTTGATATTTTCAAAATTAAAGTTTCAAATTAATGAACTTTTCATCGTTTTGGCTTTTCAGATTTTACAGATTAGCTCCCAACCTGTTGTCAGTGAGATTCCCACCAGTTTAGCACCTTACCAGACTTCGGAGACCCGTTCTCCAACATTGGTTTGCTGAAAACAATGTAGAAACAAAATCCTTTTGTATTTTTGTAAGTTTATGCTAAAACACACTGAAAATCTTTTTGGTTTTAATCTGTAAAGCTGATAAACTATGTACAGAACAATATAAACTATGTACAAACTTATTTATAGACATATTTTTGTGAATTCGTGTCTAAGGATCATATCAATTGAGACATATCACCAGTACCGTTGACCTTTTGATGTCTTTAAGTTTTAAACTTGTTTACCTAGATTGTCGATATGTTTGTCCACCTAAACTTTACCACGTTTCTCAATTGTTCCAAGATATGTTAATATATGAATTATGAAACTTGACTTATCTGCGGTTCCCACTTCTTGGATATACTCCCGTATCAAGATTCCCTAGATTTCATCTTACAGGTGAATATAACGTAATTGATATCTGTATCTGGGTTAATGCGAGGCCTTCAGAGCTCAGGTTATTACCACCGTATCGACAAAGAGATGAAGGCTCGACTTTAGGTGTGTTCCATTTAAAGAATCTTTTCAGCACTGCAAATGATTAGATCTTTTGATACTTTTCAAGTTTGCATGCAGTTTAGGGGTTTATAGCGAAAGTATTATAGAAGTTCTAGGCTATTGCTTCCGCAAAATCAGAAAAACTTGTATAATACCCCAGATATCAACTATCTATAAAGACCTCGTATCTCTGAATCAGGCAATCTCTCAAACGAAATTTAGGAGTACTAAGTCCATATATCCAAGATGTGTTATTCCACAAGATTAAGCAGTTGTAAAATTTAGTTAATATCTCGAAAACAATTAACTGAATGTGTTAAGCCTATCGACACATCCACAGTAAGACTTGTTTATCACTTTTTAAACTTCACATTTCTTTAGCATAATGTGATAGCCCACTGATGTACTATCATTTCCTTTTTGTGACACCGAATTCTTTTTGTCTTTTTCAATGTTTTTGTACATTTTGAAAATTTTTCGTATGTTTTTGTATTTTCCCAAATAATTCTCCCCCTAAATCAAAAACATATTTTTGGCTTTAAGATTTTAGGAAATACTAATCTAGAAAGATAAATAACAAACCAATGCGGATCACGTGAACTCGTCGCCCGATCCGTATTCAACCTCAGCTTCCGCACCTGTCAGCAAATTTTTAATACCGTTAAGCCTCATTAGATATTTAAATCTTGTTAAAGGAAATGCTTTGGTATAAAAATCAGCCTTTTGTTCGTCGGTGTGGACTTTTTCTATTCGCACCAATTTTTTTTCGTAACAGTCACGAATGAAATGGTAACAGATTTCAATATGTTTAGTACGTGAGTGATAAACTGGATTTTTGGTTATATCGATGGCTGCTTTGTTATCTACGAATAAAGGCGTATCAAGAAACTGCAGACCATAATCCCTTATCTGTTGTTGAATCCAGAGGATTTGAGAACAACAGCTGGAAGCAGAAATGTATTCTGCCTCACAGGTAGAGAGAGACCGTGGTCTGTTTCTTGCACTGCCACGTTATCAAACGTGTTCCGAAGAACTGGCATCCTGCCATTGTAGATTTGGAGTTCAGTTTGTCCACTCTGAAGTCTGAGTCAGCGTATCCCGTTAGGTCGAAATTGTCGTTCTTTGGATACCACAACCCGGGTGCTTGGACATCCATTTAAGTAACGGAAGATTCTCTTGACTATCTGCATGTGTGACACTCGAGGACTAGACTGATATCTCGCACATAAGCAGGCAGGATACATGATGTCTTGGCGAGATGCCGTCAGATACATCAAAGATCCTATCATCGGCCGATAGAGAGTGTCATCAACTTTGGTTCCCGTCTCGTCTACGCAAATCCCATGGTTCAGTGCCAGCGGAGTCGAAAGCGGCTTCGAGCTATCCATTTCAACTTCTTGAGAATGTCGTGAACATACTTCGTCTAATGAATGAATATGCCGTCTGGTAACTGATCCACTTGTAATCCGAGAAAGAATTTCATTTCACCCGTTGAGGACATCTCAAATTTTTTCTTCATGATCTTTTCAAACTCTTTGCAAAGACTGTCATTCGTAGAACCGAAGATGATATCATCCACATAGATCTGTACAATTATTAGATGAGATCCGACTTCTCTGGTAAACAATGTGCTATCCACTGTTCCTCTCGTAAACCCGTTTCCAACAAGATGTTGCGATAACGTCTCGTACCAAGCTCTCGAGGCTTGGTGTAATCCGTACAAGGCTTTATCCATGAGGTATTCTTTGTTCTTATTCAATGGATCGACAAACCTCAGTGGTTTACCGTAGAGAAACGCAGATTTTACATCCAACTGGTATACCTTAAATCCTTTCCAAGCTGCGAACGCGAGGAAAATGCGGATAGACTCTAATCGTGCAACCGGTGCATATACTTCCATGTAATCAATACCCTCTTGCTTGTGGAAACCTTTGTCAACCAGCCGAGCTTTGTTTCTGACTATTACACCCCAATCGTATCTTTTAGACTTGACGACCCACTTTGTATCAATAGCTTTTTGCTTCGGTGGCAAGTCTACAAGTTTCCAAACACCCAACTTCTCGAACTGTAACAGTTCCTCTTGCATTGCTACACCTAGTTCTCGTCACCCAGAGCTTCATTAACAGTTTTTGGCTCTATTTGAGAAATGAAACATGAGTAGTAGCAGTAATTCTAAGTTGGAGCAACTCGGGTGTATAAACAACTAAGTGCTTTATTGATTTGGCTTCGTGTACGCACACCCGTTTGTAGTTCACCAATGATATTCGTTGAAGGATGGTAAGAATATGATCGCGGCATTTCTTCTGTAGGAACATCAACTAAGCTTTGCTGATTTGAAACAATCAAATCACTGTTCATTTCAACAATAGGAGCACTCGATGAAGCTTCGTTCTGATTTCTCGAACTAGCAGGTTGATTCAACATGTTAGAGATTTGCTCAACTTCTTCATCTGATGAGGTTTCACCATTAGCATCAAATGTCGGCGCTTCATCTGAGTCAGAGTTCTGATTCTGAGGCATGCTGGGCTTTGATGTTGTACTTCCTGGTTCATTAGAAGCATTCATTGGAAGTGTAGCAGGTGTTACTTCTGTTTCAGAAACATTTTCAACTTGAACACTGCCATTGCTCGGACCTGCTTTGGAAGATGAAGTATCCAACGTGGGTTGATTAACCATAATTGGTCTAATGATTTGTTCGTGATTCTCCTACTGTTGAAGATAATATAACGCTGCAATTTCTTCTTCAGACGGTTCTTCCGGCAAGTCGAATGACTTCCATAGATCTTGATAGTTGAACAACCATGCGTCGCCTCTCCTTTGAATATGATCTGTATAGTTAAAGCAATCCACATGCTGTGCCTCAATAACCTTTCTTAACGAGGGAACATACACTCTTCTTAGCGGACTCGCATACCCGACAAAGAAACCTTCAAGAGATTTGGCTCCGAATTTACCATCTTGATCGATTACAGTACATGGCGCACCAAATGGCTCTAAGAATTTCAAATTCGGCTTCCGTCGGTTGATCATCTCAAAACATGTCTTCTTTTTCGGTTTAACAGTGAGAACTCTGTTTAGTGTGTAGCAAGCCGCAGCAACCGCTTCACTCCAGAAGCTGACCGGAAGTATTGAGTCTGCAAGCATGGTTCTCGCAGTTACGATTAAAGTTCTGTTCTTCCTTTCAGCGACACCGTTTTGTTGCGGAGTATAGGGTGCACTAAACTCGTGCAAAATCCCTTTAGCATTGTAGAATTCCTTCATTTTGTTATTCTTGAAATCTGTGCCGTTGTCACTGTGAATGCGTCGTACAGGAAGATGATAAAGGTTTTCTAGCTTTTTGAAAAGAATCACCAAGTTTTCGAATGTTTCATCTTTTGATTCTTAGAAGACTACCCATGAATAACGCGAATAGTCATCTGTTACGACCAAGCAGTATAAGTCTCCTGAGATACTTCGAACATTAACATGACCAAATAAATCCATGTGGAGACGTTCAAGCGGCAACTTGATTGATTCAGAATTTTCTCCGGATGTGATTTCTTTATTTGCTTTCCCTTTTTACATTCTAAGTAGTGATCAGACATATAAAAGCTCCTCAAGTTCACACCTTCTACCAGATCATTGTTAACCAAGAAATTCATTTTTCGCAAATGAATATGCCCCATCTTACGATGCCAAATAATAGAATCTTTCTCAGTAGCCTTCATCACAAAACATTGCACTGATTTTGATGAGGTGGTAGCGATGCCCATATCTAAGACATATAGATCATTCTCGCGCGGGGCTCGCATCAGAATCCACTCATCAGATATTTTGAAATCAGGCTTCAGAATAATACATTCTTTGTCGTTGAAATGCACCGTGAACTTCTTGTCACAAATCTGCGATATGCTCAGAAGATTGTTTCCAGTTCTGCAATATAGTTCACGTGATCAAATGAAACAACGCCATTGGACAATTTTCCCTCGGCGACTATCCTTCCACCCTGATTACCAGCAAATCCAACATATCCGCCATTGATAGCTTTTATGTCGAAAAGCAACACTTTCATTCCCGTCATATGCCTGGATGCTCAACTATCCAGAATCCACTTGGAAAGTACGGATCTCTTGAGCCCCTGCACATGTTAAAATCTAGTTAAAGAGCGCGACCCAGCCTTTTTGGTCTTGGGTTTTGGATAGAAAGCTTGGTAATCATCTTCATAATCTTCATCTGATCCTCCACTGTCATTTACACTTTCAAAACTTACTTTCTTTTTACCTTTTGAATTATTACCACTTGTAATTTTGACAGTTTCGAATTTGGTCTCAGATTTTGATTCTTTCGTGTTATTAGTCTTTATAAGCTCAGACTTAATAACATTGGATGTTGTTGACCTTGTCTTAGCTATCCAGGCTTGAGATTTAATGTTAGCCTTTTTGATGTAAAACCTGTTTTCGTTTGCCTTAGAAGTTTCACCTTTTTTGAAAGTTGAGTTTTCAAATTTCTTTTCAGTTTTAGGTTTAACTTCTGGTTTTAATTCTTTTATTTTCAAAATCGTTACAGATTTTACAAACTCTGCTTGCTTTGGTTTCACAACATCTGAACTCTCTTTTCTTCGAAGATAAGCCGGTTTAGACTTCGGACATTTGCGTGCAATATGACCAACTTCATTGCACTTGAAGCAAGTCCGATTGTCATGTGAATGACCACTAGTGGATTTTACACCACTTGCAGCTTTGGCTTCATCTCAAAGTTCTTTCTGTTTTTTGAATTCATCGTTTGATTGTTTTCCGATCAAACTCTCTTCTTGAACCGTGTTCGTACCATAAACAAATTTCATGTTTTTACCTTTATACTCATGAAATGGTGACTTTTTCTTTTTTGGCTCATCAGATTCCTCTAATCCCAATCCATCTCTCCGGTTTTCCGGATGATCAGCACCATTCTTTCGGTAGTTATTGTAATTTCTTTTGGGTTTAGAATAGAATTTCTTTTCATTTTTCTCCAGATCATCTGATGTAACTTCAACCAGCTTGAACAATTTATCCAATTGATCTTCTTTGACGTTTCGAATTAGAAAACTGACATCAAAGTATAATCTATCAGATTCCTTAACCTTGTACATTACAACGTTAGGATCATCACATAGATCATCTTCTGATGATGTATCGTCATCTTCAGAATTTGTGTCAGAACTGTTCAAACTCGAGGTAGCGCTCTCGAAGCTGCGATCATCAGAATCGTTTAGAACATTTTCAACCACCTTTTTCACTACCGCATTGTCATCATCTGATTTAGTATAGACTACATCAATGTTCTCCGACAACTCATTTTTCTTTTCAGATAACAACTCAATGTTGAGTGCCTTATCCATCCCATCAACGATTTTGCGATAGTACTTCTCGCATAGGGGAGGAGGAACATTGCTGTATTCTTTACCAATTTTCTTTTTAGGTTTTTCTTCCGTTGGGATTGTGGGAAGAATGTGATCAATGACATATGTGTTAGTTGTGTAACTTCTTAAAAGTTGTTGAACACGTTCTGTTTCAATTTTCATGTCCTAGAGTTGTTGTTTGGTCTCAGCAATGGTGTTAATATAGATGTTTATTGCTTTTTGTTTATCCATTACTGTACCTTTCAACATCCTTATAGTATCATGTTGTCCGATATTATTTCTATCGAGTCTGCCATAATCATCTTTCATTTTTTCATACGCTTCCTTCATTGTACGATAATCGTATTTGAAATGTTCATTATGTACATTGAGTTCAGCGATGATCTATGATTTTTTGGCACATTCAGCACATGGCTCGGTACATTTTGTACAAGGTTTCTCAACCTCTACAACTTGTACTTTGACAACTTCTTTTTCGACTGTCTTTACCTCTGGACCTACCTTGGTTAGCTTTGCCATTAAAGCTTTATCGGCAATGTCCTTGAGATTTTCAGCATTCATTTCTTGAGTAACATTAATGACTTCTTCATTAATCGATTTCTCCTCGGCAACTTGTTCCCGAGAACTTCCGTCAAAGTGACCTGCAAAACTATCACATGAGTTAGGAGATAATATGCCTTGGTTCTTCATGTGAAGATACTCTTCTTCCTCCAGTTGTTGCAGATACTATTCCAATAAAATATTCTCTAGAGCTGCTGCTTCTTCGGCAAATGTATCTTCAACGATTTGAGCCATCAATGCAACTCCAGTCTTCTTACCGATATAAGAATTCCAGTCGAAACCATCATCTTCATTTGATGCAACCACAGCTTTCTCAGTGTTGCTACTGTTTGGTTTCTCTTGGATTTTGATATGTGTCTTCTTCGGGAATGGTTTGTACTGAAGTGATTTCTTGTAGTACTCGTTGCCACCTCCGAATGGACTCTGATTACCCGTTGCTTTAGGTTTTTGCATTCTCTCTTGAAATGCCCTTTCTGGCGGCATCTGAAGCACGTGACCTTCATTTTATCAAACCCTAGCTTGTTGCTTGAATTTCTGATATCTCGGCCTGTGAGTGCAACAAACTTTGTGACTCTTCGAATGATAGAAGCTAATTCCCACTTTATGTCCATCAGTTCAAGCACTTCTTCGTCCACCTAATCGTAGTCTTCGGCGGTCATCTCGGGATTGCCGATCTTTCCAGCTACAAGACTTTCATATGATTCTAGAACAGTGGCGAGAAGTGACATGTGTTGTTTTGCAACTTGCTCAGAAACAACATTGTTTAGATTGATAACAATGTTACACTTGTACACATTTGAATCAGAATTTGTTTGTTGGTTCTGATTTTCTTGATTATGATAAGATGAATTTGAACCAGTGCTTGAGAATGAAGAGCTCTGTGGACTTTGATCATACGGTGGATATGATTGGTTCTGATTCTGTGGAGAAGAATTCATGTTTGCACTGAATGCAGTCTGAATTTTCAGGCTTGAAATGTTATCTTGCATCCGGTTCTTGTAATACAGACCAACATCTTGAACAATGTTAGCATTCTTCAACTTTGCGATCTGTAAAAGTTCCATCTCATGACCTTCGAGTTTGTTGATGAATGAAGACAGCTTAAAGAATTCCCAATTCGAACTTTCTTTCAGAACACTCTCCGTCAGGTAACGCATCTGCAAGCTTATCGATGTACTCTTGTTCTATCTTCTCGAGACCGTTTCTTCTCATTTGGACTTTCAGATGACAGAAACGTTCAATCATCTGTTTCATTGTCTCACCCTTCAATATGTTAAAGATATCGAACTCCTTTATGATGAGAGCTTTCTTACTCTTGATCATCTCTGCGCTTCCTTGGTATTTCTTTTGCAGTGATAGCCAGAGATCTCTCGCAGTTGTATATTCCGGCAACAACACCAGAATATCTTCTTTAACGGATTGTTGAATAAGGCTAATCAACTTTTTCTCAGCAATGTACTCATCTTTTTGTGATGAGTACTTGTACTTTTCCAGAACTTGCTGATGTTCATCCAACAGAACAGTATAACCTCTCTCAATCGACACCCAGCCTTGGAAATGCATGGGTTGAACCCAATAGGTGAATTTCTCCTTCCATCCTTCATACTCGTCCATGCTCATTAACTTCAGCGGTTTAACAGACGTGCCCATCTCGTTGTCGAGATTGACTTGTTGTATCACATTAGCATTGGATATACCCACTCAGGACATAAACGCTCTCTGAATATCATCCATCGCGAATATCAAGACACGTACGCTGAAAACACGTTAAAACTTTTGAAAAAGTTAGTTTTATTACAAGTTCGGTCGAACTTGTAATATAATGAAGAATTTCAGTCTTTCAACCACAAGTTCAGTCGAACTTATGGATTCTGATTGAAAAATATCCCTGAGCAACCCCGGTCGAACTTGCACTTGAGTTTTGTAAGAAAAAATTGCAAGTACGGGCAAACTTAAACTAAACTTTCCTGATTTTTATCAAGTTCGGTCGAACTTGATAAAATATCAATGACTTTTTAGTAAGTTCGAGCGAACTTAGCTGAATTTTCTCAAAATAACCTCAAGTTCGAGCGAACTTGATAAAAACTCACTCAAAAAGTGACTTTTTAAAGCAGGTTCGGCCGAACTTAGGTAACAAGTTCGATCATGGTGAGTTTGGAAAACATGGTTTTTGCAACAATTTGACACCAATTCGTTTGATTTAGTCTCCAAACTCTCAGGGGTTTATCTATGATGTATTTAACATGTCGTATTCAAAATTGGACAGAATTTGCCCGTGAATTCTTCATTTTTGTGTGAAAGTTAAGAAAAATAGAAGAATGGAGTAGAATTAGAAGTGTTCTTGTCTTGATATCAATCAAATCAGGCTATGCTAGCTCTGATACCACTTGTAGGACCGATCCTCAATGCATAGGAACCTAGATTTGATCTCTGTTGTCCATAATAGCGGAATATTATGACAAGATTATCAAATAACAAGAATTAGTCAATTAATTGTCAATTTTATTGATATAACGTCAAGTCTCCAAATTGACAGAGCTCCACCTCAAAGATGCCAAAGTTACAAATGATAATGACATGCTAGCTATTTATAGAGGAGCAAGTTCGTTGGTGGATATGTAAGTTCGGGCGAACTTGACTTCACAAGGTCACCTTGAGCGAACTTGCCCTAAACATACATAAATACTTCGTTTCGCTAGCCTATTCAACTCTAATCTATCCAGACTCGATAAAGACTAAGACATAGACATTCTGCACCAACATTTATAGATTTTCTTTTAAATAGATAACCTTTATAAATATGTTATTGTAAATAAAAAAATGTGATAAACGCTAAATCTGATTTACAAAGTTAGTAGATATATTTAATGAATTTGATTAACTTTTTGCATGTACAAAATATTGTAATCCATTAAATTGGTATTCCTAAAGACCGATCATGTTTAACAATTAAAATATATCTATATGTATATGTGTATATATATATATATTGATTTGGGAATTATACTAAAGAATTATTTTATATATTTTAAGTCCCCAAATAGGAGAACCCAATTCCTAAAATTTATATATTGTTTGTTCGTTTGGCATTCCCGTTTATTTATATTTTAGGATGCTTATTATTTCTAGATTCTATTTATTCCTTTTGTGCGGTGACGCTCGTGGAACATTTCTTTGCATCCTGTGAGTAATTTCTGTCAAATTCCCCTTTTTAATTTTACAAATTTTGGGGTGCATCATGTTATTTAAATCTATGATTTTTTTTTAACATGCTAAAATCAAAGTGTTGATATCTAGATGTACATGTGTTTTATCTTTTTAACTTATATGCTATGTCAAGTCTATTGCATGCTATTATATAGTGGATCCACGGATGACTAGGTTCCCCACGGCCATGGGTTGTAGCCTAGTATCGCCAACAGAATTAGACTCGCTCCACGGGGCTTGAGCCTAATGGTCGCTATTGTCATTGTGTGCTATTTTGGTCTTAGTGTGATTTACTATTTTGTTATGTGTCTTTGTTGATATATGTGTATTGTTTATTCTCTTAATGACATGTGACAATCTCTATATTAACCTTGTGGCATGTTATATTTTTTTAAAATAAATATTAAACCACTTTCTACAAAATCGGGAATTGCTTACCAACATAATTGTTGACCCAAAATATATTTTCCTACCGTGGTGCAGGAGCAAGATTGAGAATCAAGTGAAGAGGACACGTAGCATGGGCCTTACGAAAATAAATCGAAACATTCTGTTATGTTATTTTTGAACATTGTATGTACAACTATTGATTGATATATGTTATGTGACAATTTAATTCAATGGCTTTAAATATTAAACTTATAATAGTGTCATGAGCAATGGACAATCATCATGCCCCGCACCATTCCGCTGCGGGTCGGGGTGTGACACCTTCTCCCACGATCCTACCGCCCTGTGTCCGGCAAACCCAACATAACCTCCCCTGATAGCTTTTACATTGTATAATAAAGCTAACATCCCTGTCATGTGCCTGGAAGCTCCACTGTCCATGATCCACTTTGAATGATTGACCTTGGAAGCCCCTGCATATATGAAAAAGATATTACTTAAAAAGAGAGACCCAAGCCCTTCTGGTCTTGGGTGGGATGGCAATGTCGACTTTTGGAACATTGGCTCCTTTGATTTCCTTTTTAATTTCAACCCATTATTCACTCTTTTGTTCAGTTTTATCGTTTGGTTTGACTAAAACATTGGTTGATTTTGCAACCCAGGTCTGTGCCTTAGAAAATGCCTTTTTGATGTAAAGATTTGATTCCTTCTTTTCATTTTTCTTTGATGTTTCACCAACCTCGTAATTTGAAATAGTTTCAGTTGTTGGTTTCACATTAGGATTGGAATCGTGATTTCTCTTTAAAATCTTTGTGGGCACAAACTCTGGACCTTTTTTCTTCTCATCTAATGTGAACCTCTTTTGTCCATGAACAGGTTTTGGACGATTTTGAGAACATTGTCATACAATATGCCCAACTTTGTTACATCTCTAGCATGTTCTACTATCGTTTCCAACAGTGTGTTCCAAAACTTGTTCACGGAGCTCCTTTTCTTTCTTAGAATCATCATTGATTTGTTTGTTAATGATTTGTTTTTCATCATTAGTGTTTATTCCAAAAACAAACTCTAACTTTCTTTGTAAAGTTTGTTTTTCGTGACTTGTTGTTAATTTTCTTCTTTTCAAACCCTAAACCATCCTTCTTGTGTTCAGGGTAACTTCTACCTCTGGGATGGATAGTTTTGTTAGATCTCTTTGGTTTTGAGTAAAAACCAACAACTTGTTTCTCAAGATCAGATGTGTCAACTTCAATGAGTTTAAAAAATTTGTCAACACGATCAAAGTTAACATTCTGGATTAGAAAATCTTCATCAGTATACAGTTTATCTGATCCTTTCAGTTTACAAAATCACTACATTAGGATCATCATTTAAACTGTTATCGGATGTTGTGATAAAGTTTTCATGGAAACTCTTCTCACTTTTAGAAGGTGAACTTGACTCTGATTTTTTATTGTTCGACTCAGCACTCTCAGAAACTGTGTTGTCCGACTCATTTTCAAAAACATTTTCAACTACTTTGGTTACCACATCGGATTCACAGTCCTTTTCAGATTTGGAATATGTTACGTCAAGATTTTCAGGCAGCTCGTTACTCTTTTCAGTGAGCAGATTTAAATTCAGCACATTTTCCACCCCTTCAGGATGTTTCTTAGCATAGCTATTCCACATAGGTGGTGGAACGTGATCGTAACATTTTCCATGATTTTTCTCATTGTTCTTGCCCTCTTGGCTATTTTCAGTTTTCGGAAGAATGTGATCAATGACATACATACTGGTAGAATAACTGATTAACAACTTGTTAACCCTTCCTGCCTCAATTCTTGTTTTCTCCAGTTCACTTTTCAGCTCAACAATTGTGTTAATGTGAATGTTAATGGCCATTTGTTTGTCCATCACAGTTGCTTTAAGCATTGAAAGTGTTTTGTCATCTTCTTTTGTTGCTTTCTCATACTGTCGAATGGTCCTGCTAAGTTTATCATATGATTCTTTTACCGTGTTATAATCATATGGCAACTTATCATTGTATGATTTAAGTTCTTTAAAAACCTTTTCTTTTTCAGCACATTCCTCACATGCTTTGTCACATTTCAAGCATGATCTGACCATTTCAACATTTTGAGGTTTGGTTGTTTCTTTTAATGTTTCAACCTTTTCTACCTGTTCTCCTACACTGACTACCTCTTTTGTATTGGCCATAAGAGCTTTGTTGGCAATGTTAGTTAAGCTCTCCAGTGTTACAGGCTTGGTTACATTGATTACTTCCACACACTCTGTCTTTTTCTCATCACAGCTTTCCTCTTGGTGGCTTGAATTAAAACTACCTGCAAAAGTCTTAAGAATTGTGTCAAACAAACAAGGTTTAGGAGTACCTCTCATACATTCTTCTTCTGCTGATGATCTGAAATAGTCCGCAAGAACCTCTTCCATTTCTTCTTCTGAGACATCCTCTGATGATTCTGGTTCATCCATAATTTTGGCTACTAGAGCAAGACTTTCCTTCTTTGTAATGAAGTTGTTCCAGTTGAACCCTTCATTTTCTTGCGTGACCACAAGGGCTTTATCTTTCGTGTTCGAAGGTCCATCTTCAATTTGCACCATTCTTTTCTGGGGCTGTGGCCGATGGAAAATGGCCTTTTTGTAGTAATCATACCCAAACGGATTATGATTTCCCTTTACTTCGCGATTTGGACATTCACGCTTGAAGTGTCTTTTCTCCCTACATTTGAAGTATGTAACTTTGGATTTGTCAAATCCGAGTTTTCCATGAAGACCTCTCAAATCATCTCTTCCTGTGATTTCCATGAAACGCTGAGCTCTACGAACCACTGACGCCATACACCACATGATATCTATTAATTCCATTTCTTCCAGATCAATCTGGTCATAATCTTCTTTAGTCATTTCCGAATTTCCAATTCTCCCAGCTACTAAGCTTTCATAAGATTCTAGAACTGCCGCAAGTAATACCATGTGTTGCTTTGCGGTTTGTTCATTAAAGTCTTGAGCATTCTGGAGGTTTACTGCAATATTACACTACAAGATTCGCTGATTGGAGCTGGATTGATTATGATGATTGCTTTGTGGTTGGTTGGAGCTTTGAGACGATTGTTATCCCTGATGAATATTTGGATTGAAGGAAGCAAACGATTGAAATCCACTTGACGGATTTGAAGGTGGACTTGTGTTAGAACTAGCGTTGAAATCTATTTTAATCTTTGGGCTCTGAACAAACATATTTGGATTTCCTCTATAGTACAGACTCACATCCTGTTGCGAGTTCGATCTTTTGCTTTTAAGCTATCTTCTTTATTTCTAATTCATGTCCTTCTATTTTCTTGATAAATCTTGGCAAACTATGACTATCATATTCTGCTCCATTCTTCAGGATGGTCAGATATGTAGCCCATTCTCCTTCAGGTAGTGAATCTGCCAATTTATCGACTAACTATTCATTTGTCTTAACAATTCCCATTCGCTTCATTTGGACTACCAGGTGGCAGTATCTTTCTATTAGCTGTTTCATCGTTTCGCCTTGAATGAGATTGAAAACTTCAAATTCTTCGTTCAACAACGCCTTCTTTCCCTTTCGTAGTTGCATACTGCCTTGAGCTTTTAATCGTAGGGCAAGCCATAAAGACTGAGCATCATCATAGTTATAAGAGAATCAGAATGTCTTCCTTAATTGCTTGCTGAAGAAAATTTATCAACTTTTTCTCATTGACATATTTTTCTCGTTCTGTGTTAGTCAACCTTGCCAAGGTCTTTTCAAGACCATGTTCATTTAACGGTGCTTGATATTTGCTTTCAATCGCAAACTAGTAATCAAAATGAAGTGTCTGAATCCAGGTCTTGAACCTATCACTTCGACTTTAGTAATCTTCAATGTTCATGAGTTTAGGAGGCTTTGTAGTGGTTCCCATTTTGTTTTCGAGGTTCATATTCTGAGCAGCTGCAGAAGTAGTGACTACTTGTGTGGCAAACGCATTGTGAAAATCTTACTCACCTGATATCTTAAAAAACACTTATAATAGAAAAACAGATTAGAACTGGTCAGCCTGACGCAAACTGAATAATAGGGACTGATAACAATTTTCGTACGAAGATATGAAATCAATTTTCGTGCTTAACTTGGATTTCATACGAAAAGTGATTTCGTGCAAAATTTTTTCGTACGGAATTTTAATTACTGAGACTTTAAACTTTGAAGATTTAAAACACTTAATTTTCGTACGAAATGTAGAATTTCGTGCAAAAATTTTTAAACTATTTCGAGCACTTGTTCACGATTTCACGTTTCAGCAATTTCAAGCATGATTTTGATGAATTTTAGGTTTATATGTTCCAGGGATTTGTTTAGAATCGACTTTAACACATCATACTAAAAACCTAGTCCAATTTGTCCATGAAATCCCTTAGATCTAGATGAAATTCCAAGAATAGGTAGAAGTAGAGTTCTTCAATGGATGAATCTTGAACTTTGAAGGTTGAATCCAGCTGAAACTTGGTTGTTTGTTCTCAAATCAGACCTCAAGGCTCTGATACCACTTGTGAGTGTAGGATCGGACCGAACTCGTGAGCTACCGGACTGAATCGCTCAGCTAACAGAGGCGGAATTCATTGTTAACCGAGTGAACGAACAAACGACAAGTATGAGGATACTGTTTAACACGTCTGAATCTTATATTAATCAACTTTCAACAGATTACAGACGCAAACGAGCAGGCTTCGCCTCTGGCCTCCAAAAACAGCATGCTAGTCTAACATCCCAAGACACCTATTTATAGGCTTAACAAGATAGCACCAAGTGACTGGGACAGAAGGAAATACAAAACTTATAACGAAAATCATTTAACGCTGCGAAACCCTATCTAAACAACTGACTTATCCTAGACGTAGGCAATAGACATATATGCACCAACAATAATTGATGTCAAGGTTATAAATATTCAGTAAAAACATGTATTTTATGATGCTATATCAGTAGGATATCAAATCTATGTGTTTTTGATAGTTTTAAACCAAACTATGTCTCGTAGGGGCATTTTGGTAATTTCACACATAGCTTTGAAGTCATAATTGGGATTCTAAGTTTGGGACGGGTACCCACTGTAAAGTTAATAAAAATAAGTTTATAAATCAGTAGGTAACAAGTCTTGGTTCATAGTTATGGTTTTAGACCATAATATGCGCCGAAAAGGCGATAAAATCGATAAATGCCGATTAATTCAATGTTTAAGGTAAACTGAAGTCGTGATATTTTTTATAATACTAAAATAAGTTATTTATCATGTTATAATAGTAGATAAAAGATTTGGTCTTGAATAGTTTAATTAAAACCATTTTAATGCGAAAAGGGTAATTCGGTCATTTATCGATATTTCACAAATCTTAGGCCTCAACTCAGTTTACATACTATTTTAATATCCCAATATGTCCTACATATGATATTACATCAGTAGGTATGAAGTTTTGTGGAAGAAATTATGTTTAAATCTTCTAAAATGCCAAAAAGGGCATTTTAGTCCTTTTAAAGTTATATTAATGATGTTTAATCAAAAAACGGTTTATGACCAAAATCATGACATTTAAATAATTTTAATTAAGTTTACATATCAGTTTATAACTGATTTGTATGTTGGTTAATGTTTGAAACCTTAGTTTATATGAAAAGGACATTTTAGTAAAAGTTAAAGCATAATAACGGAACTTGCGTAAAAACTCAGATTACTAATGAACTATGTAGTATAACTTTAGGAGGTTATAATATACTATAAACTGGTCCTAAAATGACTTAAATTCAGTAGCTTAAGTTGCTAAATCGGTCAGAACTGAAAGTCAAAGCATAAGTCAAACTTAATGACTTTTGGTTGCGAACCGACTCTAGACCTGAACTTGACGGGCCGAACTTGCTTACACATGTTCTAATTATTATTACCAAGTTATTTAAGTGACAAAATATATTTTATAACATCCATATTGATAATTATGCAATACTTGCAAATCTGACCCGTTGACTTTTAACTTTGACCCGTCAATTGGTCAAGAAAACGTGGTAATTAGGAGGTGCCTTTTTAAGGGATTAACAACTACCTAATTAGGATCACGTAGCCATGTTCGTAATGAACAATGGCTTGACCATAATGGTCTTAGCTCAAGGTCAAAGCGTTTTTACGTACACTCTTTGACTTTGGCTTAAAAGCCTACAAAACGAAAAAGAAAGAGTTGGAACACTTACTTGTGTTCCAAACAAGACTAGAATGCTCAAGGGGATGCTCCAAAGACTACATGAACTTCCCAAGTGACCTAGAGAGGAGAATGAGGTGAGTGAGCAAGTTGTGAGGCAAATGAAGTGCCCTTTTATAGTTAAGGGAGGATCATGAGGGCATGCCAGGTGTTGGGGAATGTTGTAGGACTAGTACAAGTGTCCCAAATCGTGGCACAAGGTGCAAAGGTGTGGCAAAGGCGACAAAGATGGCATGGCAGGAGGCTGCCACGCTTTCTGTCACTGGCGGTCCTTTACAGACCGTAAGGGGTGAGCCTTGCGATCCGTAAGGACCTCTGGCGCCCGCAAAATTTGAATTGGTTACGGATCGTAACCAAATGTGGTTGCGGTCCGTAACCGCCTCTCAAAACATGAAACTTTGGCATTTTTTTAAGATTAACCCCTCAACTTTAATTACTAGCACATAGTGCTTATAGTTTGGCGTATTAACGACTTCAGCCCCTCTCATTTAAGCACAAGGCACACGAGGTTTAACTGGACATGTGTTGGAACTTTACTGGACGTAAAAACACGAGGTGTTACATCCTCACCCCCTTAAAATAAATCTCGACCTCAAGATTTTAATCAAACAAATGAGGGTACTTATGCCGCATAACGGATTCGAGCTACCATGTATATTCGGGACCTCGACGAGCATCCCATTTGACCTTTACTATAGGTACGTGCTTTTTGCGAAGCTTTTTAACTTGCCGATCTTTAATCACCACTGGTTTCTCAACGAACCGCAAATTCTCATCTATTTGCTCGTCTTCGTGTGGCATAGCCAGTGACTCATCTGCCAAACATTTCTTCAAGTTAGAGATGTGGAACACATCATGAATTCTTTGAACTTTTCAGGCAATTTAAGCTTATAAGCTACGGATCTAACACGTTCGACAATCTCAAAGCGGTCCAATGTATCTTGGGCTCAACTTGCCCTTCTTACCGCATCCCATAGCACCCTTCCAAGGTGACACTTTTAATAACACCTTGTCCCCTATCTGGAACTAAAGAGGTTTACGCCTTTTATCTGCGTAACTTTTCTGGTGATCACGGGCGGCTTTGATACGATTACGGATCTGCAAAATTTTTGTTAGTCGTCTCTAGGACTATCTCAGGTCCTGTCAGTTGAGCTTCCCCAACTTCGGCCCAGCAAACGGGCCTTCTACACTTTCTCTCGTACAAGGCTTCAAACGGAGCAGCCTTGATACTCGTATGGTAGTTGTTATTGTAGGAGAATTCGATTAGGGGTAAGTGACTATCCCAACTTCCACCTAGATCGATTAGACATGCGCGCAACATGTCTTCCAATGTTTGTTTAGTACGCTCGCTTTGTCCATCCGTCTGCGGATGATAAGCTGTACTGAAGTTCAATCGCGTGCCCAAAGCTTGTTGGAAACTTTTCCAAAAGTGAGAGGTATACCTTGTGTCTCTATCGGACACAATGGATACCGGTACGCCATGTAAAGATACAATCTCGTCCACATAAAGCTTTGCTAGTTTGTCGGAGTTGAAAGTTTCCTTAATAGGCAAGAAGTGAGCTGACTTAGTCAACCTATCCACGATAACCCAAATCGTGCCGTTGCAGCGATTAGTCCTTGGTAACTTGGTAATGAAGTCCATCGTTACACATTCCCATTGTGGGAATCTCAAGTTGCTGTAGTAGTCCTGATGGTTTTTGATGTTCGGCTTAACTTGTGAACACGTTAGACATTTAGCTACATGCGTGGCTATGGATTTCTTCAAACCCATCCACCAATAATTAGCTTTCAGATCCTTATACATCTTGTCACTTCCCGGGTGAACAGAGTACCTCGAATTGTGCGCTTCCTGGAGTATCAAATCTCTAAGTCCTCCAAAGACTGGAATCCAAATTCGTCCACTGAATCTGAGGATTCCATCCTTTCCGGGTATCAACTGTTCGACAGTTTTACCCAATTCGCCGCTTGGAATGTTTACCTCAAACAAAGCTTGTTTCAGCGCATCCAAGATCTTTTCATTCAAACTGTTCTTTAGCTCCATACTCTTGGTGTTAACCCGAATGGGTTTAATCCTTTCCTTGCGACTTAAAGCATTGGCAACCACATTTTCCTTGCCGGGGTGGTAGCGGATTTCACAATCGTAATCATTAAGCGTTTCCATCCACCGACATTGTCGCATATTTAAATCCTTTTGATTGAACAAGTGTTGGAGACTTTTGTGATCCATGTATATAATACACTTCGTCCCATAAAGGTAATGTCTCCACAATTTGAGTGCAAACACCACATCACCTAATTCTAGATCATGCGTAGTGTAATTCCTTTTGTGTATCTTCAATTGTCGTGATGCATAGGCGATTACCTTGCCTTTTTGCATAAGCACACATCCCATGCCCGTGTGCGATGCATCACAATAAACCATGAAGTCTTCAATGCCTTCTGGTAATGTCAACGCTAGAGCGTTACTCAATCTCTGCTTCAAAATCTCAAAGGCTTCTTGCTGCATGGGACCCCAGTTAAACTTCACATCTTTGCGTGTCAAAGTCGTTAGAGGTGTGGCTATCCTTGAAAAGTTTTCTATAAATCTTCTATAGTAGCCAGCTAGACCCAAACAGCTGCGAATTTCTAATGGAGTCTTAGGAGCTTGCCAGTTCATAATGGCCTCGATTTTGGCGGGATCTACTTGGATTCTGCGCTCACTGACAACATGTCCTAAGAACTGGACTTCATGGAGCTAGAACCCACACTTTGAAAACTTGGCATAGAGTTTCTCTTGTCTTAATAATTCTAATATGCACCTTAAGTGTTTCTCGTGATCCGATTGGTTACGAGAGTAGATAAGTATGTCGTCTATGAAGACAATGACAAACTTATCCAAGTAAGGTTTGCAGACTCGGTTCATAAGATCCATAAACGCTGCAGGTACGTTTGTGAGCCCAAAAGGCATCACTAAGAACTCATAGTGACCGTACCTTGTCCTGAATGCCGTTTTTGGAACATCTTCCGTTCTAACCTTGAGTTGATGGTAACCCGACGTCAAATAAATCTTTGAGAAGTAACTTGATCCCTAAAGTTGGTCGAATAAATCATTGATCCTGGGAAATGGTAACGATTCTTAATGGTTATCTTATTCAACTCACAATAATGCACATTCGCATTGAACCGTCCTTCTTTTTCACAAATAAGATCGGAGCTCCCCAAGGTGATGAGCTAGGTGGTATAAAGCCTTTTTCTAATAATTCGTCAAGCTGCATCCTTAACTCTTTCATTTTCGTAGGCGCTAAATGATACGGATCTCTCGCAGCTGGAGCTGCACCAGGTATGATATCAATCCTAAACTCTACTTGCCTATCTGGAGGCAGACTAGGCAAGTCTTCAGGAAATACGTATGTGAACTCAGAAATGATAGGCAAGTCTTCAATCTTCGATTTTGGTAGTAACCTGTGCCATGTAAATGACACATCCTTTCTTCATGCATCGAGATGTCTTAAGCAATGATGCTTTTTCAGACAATCCATAATGTCGATCTCCTTGAATGGTGAGTATATCACCAGTTGAGGATTTAATTTCGATGAGTTTCTTGTCACAAGTGATACGGGCTTCGTTATGAGACAACCAATCCATGCCCAATACTACATCAAATCCCACCAATTTCATTGGTAGGAGGGAAATAGGAACATAATGATTCTTGATGGATATGAAACATCCATCTAAAATTGTTGAAGCAGTTTCAATTGTTCCATCGGCGAGTTCTACATCATAGGTTATGTCTAGAGTTCTTATGGGAAAATTTAGCAAGGCACTAAACTTATGGTCTAAAACGACTTATCTGCCCCTGAATCGAAAAGAACTCTAGCATAAGTATCATTAATTAAGAACGTACCCGTTATAACATTATTATCATCGACTGCTTCCCTTACATTCATCTGGAAAGCACGCACATTCATTTTCTTGGTTCCTCCTGGTTTCTCAGTATTATCCTTTTTGTACTTTGGGCAGTTTGGCTTAATGTGCCCTTTCTCGCCATAGTTGAAGCAAGTGGCGTCTTTCAAGTCCTTACAATCCAGGGCCTTATGCCCCATCTTCTTGCATATCCCACATGGCTTAGACTGGGATTCATTTCGACACAAACCATCATGTCGTCTATTGCACTTCTTGCACACAGGTCTATTATCAGACCTCCGATTGTTCTGATTGAACCCAAACTTCCTTTTTTTATTTGAATGGTGGGATCTGTCATCTCCTCTCTTTCTCTTTCCATCACCTTTAAAATTGATGGACCTCTGCCTTTTCAGGTCCTGAGTCAGTGTTAAAGCTAGGTCCACAACAGACCTATAAGTCTCCGGCCTTGAAGCCCTAGTGTTTCCTTTGATCTTAGGTTCTAACCCGCCAATAAAACGCACAATGCATTTAGATTCAGGTGTAATCAAATATGGTACCAATTGAGACAGAGAATTGTAGTCCGTCGCATACTTCCTACAGTCTAGGTACACATCATTAATCCCAGAAAACCCGACTCAATCTTTTCCACCTCGTGAGGCGGACAGTATGCATCCTTTATCATTTCCACGAACTTTTCCCAACTAAGACTGTACAAATGTACCTTTCCAGTAGACTGTATCATCGACTTCCACCAAATTAGGGCATCACCCTTGAAAGACTGAGCTACATACTTAACCACATCTTTCTCAGCACAACCACTAATCTCCACTATTGTCTCTATCTCGTCCAACCACCTTAAAGTTTCAACCGCCCCTTTTTCGCCAGGGCTTGCACGATACGAAGTACTTGTATGAACAACCTTCCTTTGAAAAATGGGTCTTTTTGTGATATTCTTGCCTTTCCCTCCTCACATATGAGGAGTGTTCAAAATTGTCCTTTTTATCCAGAGAAGGGTGTTTGGAATGCTGCTGAATGGTATGCTTTGACGTGTGTTTAGAGGTGTGCTTTGACCATCAAGGACTGATTTGGATGTATCAGAGACTAATTTTCAGTCCCGAATACTCGTTTTTTTTGTACTCTAGAGTGAGAAGCACTCGACTTACCTGTTTCTCGTCATAAGCTTTAATCGCCTTGCCAACCTCCGTGGCTACTAAGGCTTGCAAATCACCTTTAGTTATAATAATATCTCATTCGCGTCATCATCCTTGCGTTGACTATTAACTTCTTCAGAATTTGCCATCTTTCCGCTTGGAGCTAAAATAACGGTATAATTTTAATTAGTTATACACGCTTGATGACTTATAATATAACGTATGGTATCATAGAACTATAAAAACTTGTAAAGTTTCAGATATATAAATCCTTCGCCTTATAGGGCTAGTGGTCATAGTGCCACTTTTGCCAGGCGTTAAAAGTGCGGCACATAAGGCCTAAAATAGGGGGTAAATAAATGTGGCATGAAAGGCGTGTCATAAAAGGCAAAATAAAAGTAGCACCAATGGCTTCGAGGTTTGAACGAAATCTATTACCTCGAGACAGGGAGTCGTAGACTATAACTGTCCTTGTCACCAATGGACATAAATATAACCGTAGGCAATACATCAGTAATGGATGTCATAAGTAACACATCACTAACGGATGTTTATATTATAGCCAGCACGTATTTCACCACTAATGGGTGTTTTTAAATAATATGATCATTGCACAGATGATACTTAACCAGGATCAATTTGATCGCATAGGCTTATTAGGTTTTGGACATAGTCCATTACCTTGATGGCTCGTGTGGTTCCTCAAGTCACACTGCCTAGGAGGTTAACATTTTGAAGATGTTAACTTTTAGAGGAAAATCTTAAAATGGTTTAAGTAGCTAGTCTCGATCGGGTAGACTAGGAGGCTTAGAACGTAGTTCACCACCTCTTGGATAGAAGGGATTCCTCAAAGGAATTTTTCAACCTTAACTATTATGGTAGAAGGCTTTACATCTTAACTACCGTTTTCCCAATATGTCACTTATCACTCGGCTGGTGTAAACCATCAAGAGGATCTTTTGGAATTATTATAGCTGATCATAAATTTCGAGTTAAAATCGAGACGATCGCTTGAACAACGAATGAAACAGAGTACAATAAAAAATTCCAAAATTCTTCATTAAAATAAAAGTTACCCTTTCAATAGTGCCTAAGATTACGACTTTTAATAACAAAATTTGTCCTCGCAGGGACTATTACTTAAAATAAACATGTCCACGCAGGGACTTAATAAAGACAATGTCCACGCAGGACTTCTTGGAAATAAAATTAAAACAAAATACAAAGGCTTAATCATCCTTTTTCCCTTTAACCATCCTTATAAATTTCTTTAAATATTTGTTATTTTTCTTCCCAGATTTTTCAGCTTTCCGCTGAATTTCCTTCATCCTCTCTAGTGTTTCTTACATAGCCTCAAGTACTAGTGGTTGAGGTTGAGGCTGCGGTTGCGGTGGTGGTGGTGGTTGAGGTTGCGATTGTGGTGCACCCGGATGTTGATATACATAAGGAGGAGGTGCACCTGAAGGGTAATATCCGTAAAACGGATATCCACCCGCTGAGTACGGTATAGTGGAATATAGTGGAAATGGAACAGGAAGAGATCGTTGTGTGAAGATGCCTCAATATAGGGGTCCTGCAATGGTGCCTGGTGAATATAATTAGGCAAACCAGAAGAAGAAGCAAAAGGGTTATATCTAGACGGATCTGGATATGAAGGAATTGGGTTTTCAAAACCTGGTGGTCGCTGCATTGATTGAGGCAAAGGCTCAACCGTAGGTTGTGGTAGGAGTTCCACCACAGGTGACGTATGGGAGGGTCCACCCATTTGTGGATCCTCGGGGAAAGTTGGGTAAGGGCTAGGTAAAGGTGGTAAAGATCATGCCCTTGGTCCTAGGCGTACTGACATGCGCGCCCCATGCCTTCGCAGCTGTTGTGGTTCAGGCGGTGGTTGCGGTTGCTCAACCGGTTGCATTTGCACTTCCTCAGGCGGAGGTAGTTCCTGCTGAGGAGTATGGTAGGAGGGAGTATTGTGGTAAGATGGGGTGTTGTAAAATACATACTGCTCCCACTTCTGCTGAAAGTCATCAAGGTAATGGTGTGGGGTTCCAGCGTATGAGTTTGAACCGCTGGACAGTTCAATACGATGACCGGGAGATCCAGTCGGAGGCATCTCAGGATCTGAGTCCTCATCCATGGGTTCTGGGGAATCTACTAGAGGGGTAATGGAGGGTGAACGCAAGTAGATGTTGGGGTTGTAGTTTCCATGGAAGGAATGGGAGTGGGAGTGATGGGATTGGTGGCTATTGTGAGAGTGGTGAGAGTGATACGAATAGTGAGAGTTTGGTGGTGGTGAGTATTCATGGGAGATTGAATGGCGAGCTGATTCCCACGGTGATGAAGAGTCACCCGACCCTTCATATGGGTTGTAGTTATGGATGTTTGATGGTCCACCCAGCATGGGGCCTTTCCCTTTTCCTCCCCTGCCTCTTACTCTAGGCGGCATTTTTCTGCTTCAAAAACAAGTTAAAACATAATAACGCAAAAGTAATTAAAACAATGTAAATAAGTTATCCTAGGTCAAAGCCTAAACTCGAGAGTCTAAGGAATGTGTTACTGTGTCGTTTGAGATCAAACACTAATGACTAGTATTGAATTCCCTCAAACGTCGGCTCTGATACCAACCTGTCACACCCCGATTTCCACGTGTATCCTGGTGGGCCCGGTGGGGTGTATTGTGAAGTATAGTTGTTATCATCATAACCAATAAACACATGGCAACACAACGGAAGTCTTGGAGTTTAAAATAAACTATTACAAACCATAAGTGTCCAGAGTTCAACACAAATTACATACAAGGTTTGTAATAAGATCCAAAAGCAGATCCGAAAATGTACAAAATAATAACAGACTCTAAAGGCACAACTTAAAGGGTCGTAACTCCTCAGTATCATTGCCACGCAACTTCTGGCCTATTTCGTGTTTTACCTGTAACTTAATCTTTTGAAAATACGTCAGTTTCACTAGTAAATACAATCAACCGACTCATTTTGAAAATCTTTTCGAAAATGATTTTAGGATGCACTAGGCACATTTTTGTAAATAACTTGGGACAGTACAAATGACCTTGTATAAAGATTTATAAGCCTGTCAATACATATGGGGCCTAGTATGAAAACCGAGACATGATCGACTGATACACCACTTCTGAACTCTCATACAGAAAGCATATAATAATAATAATGCAATTGACCGGTGTATGCCTACACCCCATGCTATAAGTCGTGGCCACTAGCACTTTAGTGAGCCAAGGATATCCCAGACACGGTCAAGCACACCCCCAATGTTTAAGTTATCAGGCAAAACAGATAAAAATGGGTTTTGTGATTTAGTTAATTATCACAACTTGGACAAAACATGATCCCATACCCGACCAAGCGGTAATAATATACCGTATCCCAAGCCCGTATAGGGAAAATAGGTTAAGAGTATTTACCTGAGCCAAATCTTCAATAAAATCACAACTCAGTCGTAGATCAAGAGGTAAGTACAGGCACTGTCACACCCAACTCGCAGCGGAAGACAATTGCAGGGTGCGGCAGACACATGGTAATTCCCGATAATTTAAGAACATGACATCACATAACAAGGAAACCTCGGTTGCCATACTATTAGCATCATATTACACACCATAAGTTCAAGTACAGTACTACGAGCTATCTCAGCTCTTATTCTGCTACAGTTTACTACTAAAGCCATCCACACGCACATTTCTTACTCTTGCTTCACCTTACCTGAAATGCATGTTAGTTTTAAAAAGGTCAGCTCACGCTGCGTGAGTTCCACTGGTTTAATTGCTGTGTAACAATATGTGTTAACAAGTTTAATTGCACTGGTCATAATCACAATGACGGTCATAGTCATAGTCGCAGATGGAATTACACGAGGAGGCAAGTGAAACTTGACTGTTTTACCCCGGGTCGTGTCACCCAGACACTCCCGGTCCACCAACTGCGTCACGTGCAGTTCAACGCCCCTTAGTAGTTATGCCTAACAACACAACCAAAATAGGACACGTGCAGACCTGGTTGCCGATCTTTCTGTCAGGCACGGCCTGGGTTCGTCAGACCAGTAGTACTATCCACTGCCCACGGCTTATATTAATCACTTGTAGAGGGGAGGTAGTTCGTGTGTTAGATAATTCACATCAGATGTTGGTGCAATTAACACAGTTTCGTAACATGCCAATCATCTCAGACACAATATCACAATTTAAAAGTGGGAGAGTAAAACTCACTCCCAGATTGGTGTAATCAACACAGTTTTTAACATGCAAGTCCCCAGAAAACAGTAAAACAATTCAAAAGTGGGGGAGTGAAACTCACTCCCAAGTTGGGGCAATGATCACAGTTTGTAACAAGTTCATGTGTTAGGGAAGTTGAATTCCCTTCATAACTTTGTGTAATCAACACAATTTGTAACATGCATTCCACCACAAGTAAAACAATAAAACAGTTAAAAGCGGGGTAGTGAAACTCACAGTGCAATTAGTGGTCTCAACACAAGAGTGGTCGAGTAGCTGGATCAACTTTAATGACACACATGCAAGCATGGACTCAAATCAATATCTAAGTTGGTAATGGTTATAACTTGGATCTGGTTAGGAGTTTTTACTCTAGATTGAGTCTATAGGACACTGGTATGGTGATGGACGTCAGGGTAGTATTAGTTTTTAGTTTGGCTTCCGGGCACCGTTCGCGTGCCAGCCAAAGTCAGTAGTTTAACGTGTTTGGATAATGGTACGGGAATACCAATAGTGCCAACACGTGGTTACTTAAGAATGATTAACTTTCCATCAAGGGAGTTTGAGTGTTTGGGGAGTCTAGTTTGCCCAAATTTGAGTTTCCATTTTCACCGTCGGGAATTCTCCCGAACTGTCTTAGGACACACCCATAGTGCCCAATTTACACGGGAATCTCTCAGAATACTCCTGGTGTTCCAATTATAGTATTTTTCTGGTTCGGTCAGTTCCCAGTTCCGGCAGGTTCGTTATACGGTAAACTGCCGAAATTGCTTAAAATAACTTATTTTTAATTCCATAAATCACCATTTAATCTATATTTTATAAAAAATCTTTATTTTTTTTATATAAATCAGTAAAATCTGTAGATTATGAGAAAAATTTCTGGGAATTTATTTTGTTAATTTACTTATTTAAATAAATTATTTATTAAACTATTTTTAACAACATAATTAAAATTAAGTACCATCATTAGTTCAAAAATTACAAAAAAAATCCAGAACACTCTTTACATGTCCAGGAACTTCTCACAAAATTTTGAGATTTTTCTGATTTTGTTTCGGTGCGTTCCCGGCTACCAAAAACTCTCAAAAACACAGATTTTTAACCCAAATCAAAATTCAACCAATGGACTCTGAACTTTTGTAGAGCATTCCCCATATGTCCCTTAGTGTCTCTGTAAAATTTGGTGATTTATTGAATTCGTTTGATAATTTTTCCAAAATTCTTTTGGTAAAACAGTTAAAAATTCACCAAAAAATGTAGAAAAATCCAAAAATTAAAATTTTACGTGGACCTTCCTGACAATACCCTACATCACCACACCAAATTTCAGCTCGATCCAAGTTACACGGACCAAGTTATTCACAAAACAATTTTATGCCTAGCCTAGATTCGGTTCTCTGATGTTATACTTAGCGATTCTTCCGATTCCAAGCGTTTATCTTGATCCCAGAATTGTGTGAAGGCTATATTCAGTACCTACACATCAAGTACAACCCAAATATGCTAGAACTTAGATCAATCAAGCTTTAATTCATTGTTTTGCGGTTAATCGAATAGTTAAGCGATTTTTGTCGAATAAGAGTTGATTAGGGTATCAAACCCCAAAGTTTTGTGATCATGGTTGCCATATAACACCAGGTAAATACCAAGGTGTTCTTATTCAGCCTATAAACATGTGGAAACCTCCAAAAATATTGGATTAAAATGCGTTTTTTCGGCTAGAAATCGCGTTTAATCGAAGAAACGGACATAGAATCATAAGTATCAAGGTTAATACCTTTGATTTAGTGAAGATTAGTGAAGAACTCAACTGAACTAAAGGGTCTTTAGAGCATATTTGTGGAGAATTGGAGAAATTTTTGTGAAAAAATGAATTATAAAATGAAAAAAAAATAAAAATATATATATATACATTGGGGGGGGGGGTTTGGCGGTTTGGAGGCGGGTCCCAAGGGGGACACCTTGTGCTTAGAAGTGCGTGATAAAAGATGATGTTTATCTTCAGTTTTCGGGTCCCGGGCGCGTCTCCGATTTGCAAAACGGGCTCCGTTTTGCGCGTTCTTAGTGTCAAAAGACTCGGTTTTAAAAACTGAGCATAACCGTCTCGAAATCCGAGCATGGTTACGTTTTAATCATAAAAGTCTCGTTTGACGTTCGTTTAAGTGTTTTAAGCTTGATCAATCATTCCTTGCAGATTTGGTTGCCTTATGTTATGCCCGGAACGAAGGCGTTTCCCCAACCGGGAGCTGCTTCGTTTTGCGTGCCCGGGCTTTGATTATTTTCAAACCTTTTGTGACAATCTACGGCACAAAACCAATCTGTCACAACCTCAATTTCCACTTGCGGAGTTTTACCGCGAGGCGTGTGAACAAACCAGAATCTGAAACACTAGTACGTCGAACGACTCTATATGATTTGATAATACGTTTTCAAAAATCATTTGTTGTAGATTTTATATTGTCTTAATTAGTTACCAATATTTAGCAGAAGCATTAGTTTTTAAAGTTGAGCGGAAGCATAAAGTAAAGTAAAGGAACGGGCGCCAACATAAACGCCAAAACCAAAGAAAAACCCAAAACAATGTTTGTAAATGAGACTCGATAAAAGATGTCTTGACCAATGCAAGTGAGTGCACCTAGAGCTCCTAGCGTCCTGAGAAACATGTAAAGAAACAAGTGTCAACATTAAAGACGAGTGAGTTCACAGGTTTTCATAAATTCGTTTGTTCGGTTATGAGTTTGTTTCCCCCGTTATCCCTAACCCGGGATAACGATTTAGTTCCATTATTCCCAACCCGGAATAATACCGATAGTTCCATTATTCCTTAACCGGAATAATAATGATGTTGGTTCCATTATTCCAAACCCGGAATAATAAAGTTGTTGTTTCCATTATTCCAAACCCGGAATAATAAAGTTGTTGTTTCCATTATCCCTAACCCGGGATAATATAGTTGTTGTTTCCATTATCCCCAACCCGGGATAATATAGTTGATTCGTAATTAAGTTCAATGTTAACATATATAGGTAGCTAGTCTAAAGTTATGTCAGGTAAGTGTTCGCGATCGAAGCTGACTGTTGTGCCTCCGTGTTGCCAGGCCTATCACTGACCATGGCGAAGTTAGGCCAAATTATTCACCCGTTGACCATACCCGGTCGGCTAGCGCGACTAGCTCGGATGGGGCTTGTCGGGCCCAGTAGTACTACTTATAATTTCCCCGCTATTTAAACCCAATACTAACGATCCGAGAGATTGTCGAGGACTTATGTGATATAGCTGCTTAGTGACCATAACGTTACATTAACATTAACTTAGTTACCGAATAGTTATGTGACGTTAAATTCGTATAACGTAAAGAGATTGAGTTTGAAGAGTGTATACATGTTTCTCCCCCTGTTGTTTAAAACCGGATAAAATTAGGGGCCGTGAACTCACCTTTAGTTGCTCGGTTAGTGTAGCAAAGAAGTCGTAAAGGATGGGACCGCTAATTGCGTCCTAACAAACCAATTGATTTCAAGTCAGTGTGTGAACACACCAATACAAAATTCTACACATAATTTACGCACAAAGTGATACACACAATCAAAATTCCTAACACTCAAACATGCATGAAAGTATCCTCATGTGAACATAGTAATCAAAAAAATTTATCATGAACATAATCCAATCCATACAACACTTTGGTGCACACATTCACAAGTTATCAAGTTTCAGCTTACATACTCATAATTCGGCTGTTTTCTTGGATTTTTATAAAATAGTTCCAACGTTCCAAAAATTCCTATTATTTTACAGCAGGTGACAATTATACTTTAGAAATTTATATAAACTTTTCAAGTCCTAATACTTTACCAATTAACCATAAATATTAATATACTAGGCTGCAGTCAGATTCGTCGCTTTCTGACTGCAGTCCACGGAAGAATTTATTTAAAAATCACCGATCGTCCAATTAACAAAATTCCAGTGGGATTTGCCCGGAAATTTCCATACCTAGTTGCTGTACAAATTTCATGATTCGACTCCCTACAGATTATAAAATCCAACTCGATAAACAACTAACAAAATTTCAGGATTTCCACAGCTTTAGTCACTGAACTTAATTGGCCACTTAAAAATATCAAACGACTTCAGAAAAATATGAATCCAGCGCCATTAGATTCGTTATTCAAATATCTACGTTTAAGACTTCAGAAAATCCGTTTTTCGACAACTAATGACCGAGTTACAGCCAGATGAAGTCGGCTGTAACTATCACTCAGCAACCTGTTTCAGCATTTTATCACCACTAATTCGCATAAACCGTCAATACAATGAACCTAGGCGATCAAGAACTGATTTTTCTAATCATAGATCAATACATATATCACATCCATGCAAACCCTAATCAATATCTCTAGTTTTTATAAACAAAACACACTTGCAAACTATGAGTTCCGAAAACAATCATACATGCAAACTATGATAAATCAGCCGATTAACAACATAATCACTACATTCAAACACATATATCCGAATATGATCTTGTAACAAAAGATAAATCCTAACCTTTAATGACAAAGTAACTAAGCCGAGACTTGGACGGGACTGATTCGGATGTTCAAGCTAGATCACGACCGAAAGAATGAAAGGGACAAGCTGCTGTCGCGACCGAGAGATGATGTAGGGCTGATCAGATCGAGATGATGAACAAGGGGCTGCTCGCGACCGAATGGAGTGTAGCAAGGCTGCCGTCGGCTTCTTAGATATTAGGGTTTTTGTGTTGTGAAGGAAGCATGCATGTGTTTGTATATATAGGCGCAAAAGATGAAGAAAAGAAGAATAGGTTTGCGGTTTGGGTTTGTTCTCTCGGCCGAAGGGACTTCGGTGGGTCGGTTTGGGTTGTTTGCTCGCGACCGGATAGTTTGAGTTTAAGGTTTGGGTTTAAAACTTGATTCCCACGTTTAGTTCCTTGAGTCGCAAGAAAAGAGGCCGGCTCGTGTCGCGGTTCGGCTCGATTCATTTGTTTATTTACTACGTCTATACATTATAACTAACATAAAACACGAACTCGTATATCACATAATGACGCACCAACTTATAAACGTTTAATACGTAGCACATAATTTATTCGACAAGTATTGCATTTAAGTTATCCGAAAAACCAGGATGTCACATAAGTTGTTCCTGGAACTCGGAATCTTAAATGATGCTACCGATAACCTAATAATCAACGTCAAAGGTTTAATGCGCTGTTAAACGTCAAGTCTCCATTTAACATGTTGTTCAAGGCTAAGGACGCCACCCTCGCATCGTTGGTCCTTAGTAGTGTCATGTCAACCATGACGTGCTCTCGGATTCCTCCGAGATATAACATATATTGTTTCGCACGACACACAAGTCATGAAATTTCACAAGGTTTACGCGCAATTATAGTTTTAATCATGCTTTAAGTTTAGGACCAATTAAGGTGTACCTGGTTTCGTCATGGGTATCACAGTCTCCCCTGGTTAAGAAATTTCGTCCCCGAAATAGCATGTCTAGCTAGGGGAAAAGGTGAGGTATTTTCTATGGAATTCATCTTTCCGTTCCCAGGTATATTCAGGTCCTTGTTTCGAGTTCCACCGGACTTTAACCAGTGAAATCTTGTTATGCCTTAATTGTTTGACCCTACCATTGACTATTTCCACCGGCTCTTCCACAAAGTGGAGTTTATCATCAACGTGGATGTCTTCCAATAGTATCTGAGTGGCCTCGTCCGAAAGACACTTCTTTAAGTTTGAAATGTGGAAGACATTATGAATGGCACTAAGCTCGGATGGTAGCTTCAACCGATACGCTACGGGACCTACTTTTTCTAGGATCACGTAGGGTCCAATGTCTTGTGGGGCTAACTTTCCGGTCTTACCAAATCGGATAACGCCTTTCCACGGCGATACCTTTAACAACACTCGTTCGCCAACTTTGAACGATAGCGGTTTCCTACACACATCAGCCCAACTCTTTTGCCGACTCTGGCAGCTTTCAGACGGTTCCGAATCTGATGGACCTTATAGGTCGTTTCCTGAACTAGTTCAGATCCCGTTAGTTGAGTGTCACCCACTTTGGTCCAACAAAGTGGTGATCAGCACTTTCGACCGTAAAGGGCCTCATACGGGGCTGCCTGAATGCTGCTATGGTAACTATTGTTATAAGAAAATTCCACTGGTGGGAGATGCTTGTCCCAGCATCCTCCAAAGTCCAGGACACAAGCACAAAGCAAGTCCTCTTGTGTCTGAATCGTGTGTTCCGATTGGCCATCGGTTTGGAGATGATAAGCAGTGCTCAAATCGATTCGCGTCCCCAATGCTTCTTGTAGTTTCTGCCAGTATCGCGAAGTAAAGTGGCTGTCTCAGTCAGAAATAATAGCAATCAGGACACCATGTCTAGCTACTATCTCATTAGTATAGATTTCGGCCAACTGGCCGGTCTTATAGGTAGTGCGGATCGGAATAAAATGTGCGGATTTGGTCAATCGATCTACGATTACCCAGATCGCATCATGACCACGACGCATTTTTGGAAGATGGGTCACGAATCCATCTTCCACTGAGGTATTTCGGGTTGTTGCAACATCCCCGAGGGTTTCTAATACTCAGCCTTGACTCGCGCACAAGTCAAACATTGGCTCACGTATTCGGCCACGTCCTTTTTCATTCCCGGCCACCAATAAAACTCTTTTAGGTCGTGGTACATCTTATCTGTACCGGGATGAATCGAATATTTCGATTTATGAGCCTCGTCCATTATTAATTGTCTCAGCTCCGAGTTTGCAGGAATCCACACTCGATTCTTAAAGTACAACACCTCATCCGTTTTCCTCACAAAACTTTTCTCGTTCCCATGCAATCCTTCACCGGGTAACGGGCTTTCCTTCAGGGCTTGCATCTGCACGTAGCGGATTTAATTCGATCCTTCCTACTTAGCGCATCTGCTACCACATTAGCTTTCCCCGGGTGGTATTTTATCTCACAATCATAATCGTTTAACAATTCCACCCATCTGCGCTGCCTCATGTTTAAGTCTTTTTGATCGAAGATATGTTGGAGGCTTTTGTGATCGGTATATATAGTACACTTGGTACCATATAAATAATGTCTCCAAATCTTTAATGCGAATATAACTGCTCTTAGTTCCAGATCATGCGTTGTGTGATTCTTCTCGTGCACCTTCAGTTTTCTAGAAGCGTACGCGATAACTTTATTCCTTTGCATAAGGACACATCCAAGCCCTTATCGCGATGCGTCACAATATACGACAAAGTCGTCATTGCCTTTAGGTAACGTCAAGATTGGGGCCTCACATAACTTTTTCTTTAACAGCTGGAACATTGTTTCCTGGTCTTCACCCCATTCATATTTCCTATCCTTCTACGTCAATGCGGTTAACGATTGCGCGATACTAGAGAAATTTTCGATGAAGCGATGATAATACCCTGCCAATCCGAAGAATTGGCTTCTTTTGGAGATTTCGGCGCTGGCCAGTTCTTAATTGCGTCAATCATGCTTGGATCCACATGAATTCCATGCTGATCCACCACATGCCCTAGAAATTGTACGGCTTGTAACCAAAAGTCGCACTTAGACAACTTAGGGTATAGTTGTTCGGTCCATAGTATCTCCAAGATAGCACGCAAATGATGCTCGTGCTCGTCCTTACTCTTGGAGTAGATCAAGATATCGTCAATGAAGACGATGACAAATTTGTCAAGGTATGGCTTACATACTCTGTTCATGAGGTCCATGAACACCGCCGGTGCATTGGTTAACCCAAAGGGCATAACCAGGAATTCGTAGTGGCCATAACGAGGTCGAAATGCGATCTTAGGAATATCGTCCCCTTGAACCTTCACTTTATGGTAACATGGCCGAAGATCTATCTTAGAAAAGTATCGGGCTCCTTGCAGCTGATCAAAGAGATCATCGATTCTCGGAAGAGTATACTGATTCTTGATAGTGACTTTATTCAATTCCCTGTAGTCGATGCACCTTCGGAAGCTACAGTACTTCTTTTTTACAAACAAAACTGGGGCTCCCCAGGGGGAATAACTAGGACGGATAAAACCACGATCGAGTAGCTCCTGTAACTGCGTCAATAGCTCTTGCATCTCGGACGGTGCAAGACGATATGGGGCCTTGGCAACGGGTGCCGTTCCCGGTATTAAGTCGATGCGAAACTCGACTTGCCGATTGGGCGGAAATCTGGGCAATTCCTCCGGGAACACGTCAGGGTATTCGCACACTACTGGAATGTCCTCAATACGCTTCCCGGATGGCTCCTCCAATGTAACGCTGGCTAAGAACACGTCAAATGCTTGTCGTATATACTTCAACGCCTTAAGGTGAGATATAAGGTTCAACGTGGCGCCTAACTTCTCTCTTTGTACCATAATTGCATCCGTGGAGGATAAAGGAATCTTCACAACCTTTTGTTCACATAACATCTCCGCACGATGGTTGGACAACCAGTCCATTCCTATGACAATATCAAAACAACCCAATTCTACTGGTAAAAGGTCAATAGTAAACTGGTAACCATTAAGGGTTATAGGGCAATTAACAATCAGTTGGTGACTGGTAATTGGTTTCCCGCTGGCAAGTTCGATGGTATAGGGTTGTTTCAGGTCAATAGCATACATACTCAAGAGTGGTAAGAATGCAATCGACACATAACTTCTATCGGCTCCCGTATCAAATAACACTGAAGCAAATTGATTGGAAACGAGGAACGTACCAGAAACCACGTTGGGATCCTGGCGTGCGTTACCAGGTCCCATGACAAAGGCACGACCTCGAGCTGTATTCGAGGTGGAGGCTTGGTTCTATGTGCTCCTTCCTGCCATCTGCTGGGCTAACTTCAGACAACTATTACGAAAATGCTCCGTGCTGCCACATCCAAAGCATGCACGGGGGGTAGGTAACCTGTGGTGCTGGTTGTTGAGGTCGCTACTGAAGAGGTTGAGGCGTATGAAGTTGAAAACGGGTTGGTTCGGGATTGGGTTCCATGGGCACCCTACAGTTTTGGGCATAATGTCCATTTCTATGAGACCTCGAGCATATCATTGCTTGGCACCCACCAAAGTGGTGGTAAGTACACTTGTTGCACTTTGCGGCCTTTCCCTTGTAGCTATCAGAGTTGCCCGTGGGGGTAGTCATGGCGTAGTTCTGGCTAGTATTCCTCCCCCTCATCGGTGCTGCTGCCCTTGCGCGACTACTCTCCGGGGCTTCCCGCTTGTTACCAGCCGGCTCTCCCGGCATTATCAAAATCTTACGCCTAACCATGTCATATGTATGGTACCTGACCTGGCTACCACCTCGTGCATGGTTCTATATTCCACCGAGTTAATAATACTCCTCACTTCTGGGGCCAGTCCCTAGATATACCTTTCAATCCTCTTGGACTCCGGTCGGACCATGTCTGGCAATATACACGCCAGTTCATTGAAGCGGTTGGTATAACCTGCATGATCAGCACCTTGCATTTGCAGGTTCCAGAACTCATGTTCAAGCTTCTGAATTTCATGAGTTGGGCAAAAACTTTCACTCATCAGTATCTTGAGATCATCCCAAGTCATAGCATTAATGGCGTCCTGTCCGTGAGTTTGAACAATAGTATTCCACCAGTTTAAAGCATGGTCGATGTAACACCTCGTAAAAACCTGTCCCGTAAAATTTCGACACGTGTCCCGCTGATCCTCGTATGCCGTATGCTAGACGAGAGGGACTAAAATCGCTAACATGTTATTTTATAACCTCTGAGTGCTGAATAATTAAAGTTGAGGGGTTAAACGTGTCAACATGCTTAAACTATGCCTCTAAGTGACCTTTTAATGAACCCGAAGCTTAATAGTGTTCAGTTATACGTCCACGAATACCCGAAACCTAACTTGGGGGCCAAAGGTGCTGAATATGGAAGTTATTCGAATTTGTAAGGTTGAGGGAGTGAACTTGAAAAGAAAGAAACATGTTTGGCTGTCTCGGAGCCGGGCTGCGGGCCGCGACCGGCCTGGCCTACCTCTCTCGCGCCCAGCGAGAGGGTGCCAGTGACAGCCAACATGTGGAGTCGTTACAGCCTGCATGTTTTGCACATATACGCGAGTTTGCCACCCTCTAGCAGCTCAAGACACGTCCCTTAACACTTGTATTCATCCTAAACTGATTACCAACACTTGGAATGATCTGGTTCAAGCTCTTCAAGTATATATAGAGGCCTTGTGTGCCTTGAATCTTTGCTCATTTCAAAAACTCATCTCTTATCTCTTGCTCTGGTTTTCTTGGAGATTCCTGACCATAAGGAGACTCCACTTAGTTCTATTTTTGTGCTAGGACGTTGAGTAAGTGTCCTTAACTCCTCTTGTTAAGTTTTATTAGGCTTTAAGCCAAAGTCAAAGCATTGACGTAAAACCGCTTTGACATTCGGCTAAGACCATTACGGTCCAGCCATAGTTCGGTACAAACATGGCTACGTGATTGTAATTAGGTAGGTGTTAATCCCTAAAAAGGGCACCTCCTAATTAGCACGTTTGCGTGGTCAATTGACGGGTCAAAGTTATTAATAAAAAGTCAAACTGGGTCAGATTTGAAAAAAATTCATATATGATAATGTAGGTGTTATAAAATATGTTTTAACATTTAAACAACTTGGTAATAATTATTAGAACATGTGTAAACATGTTCGGGTCGTCAATTCCAGTCTTAGGGTCGGTTCGCAACCGAAAGTCATGAAGTTTTACTTCTGCGTTGACTTTCGATTATGAACCGAGTTAGACTAGTATGCTACTGATTTAAGGTCCTGTTAGGAACATATTATGATGTAGCATAACCCGCCGAGGTTAAATTACATGATCATAATAGCAATCCGAGTTTTATGCAAGTTTCCGCAAATATGCCATACTTTGACTATTTTGCCGTTTTTATTTAAAAATTAAGTTTTAAACACCAATGAACTTGAAAATGATTTAGGTACTGATATGTTAACATGTTTAACATATTTTGATGTTACAAATCTGACCATAAACCGAGTTTTCATATAATATCGTAACATATGCTTTAAAGTGACCGAAAAGCCCTTTTTGCGCATAGAATTGTTTTAAATATAATCTATCATACCAAACTCATTACCTACTGATGTAATATCATTATTGGAATATATTGGGATATCATTTCAATTTATAAACTGAGTTTACGCACAAGATCTTGTATTACGCTCTTAAATGACGATAACGCCCTTACGGCACCTAAAATGGTTTTTAATCATGATTTTCATACAAAACCTTTTATATACTGATGTGTTATACTAAATAACATATTTTAACTACATAAACCTATTCATAACATCGGTTTTCCCAAAACATCGCAAATATCGTCATTTAACGACTTTAACGCCTTTCCGGCGCGTAGTATGGTTTTAAACCATATTTACCAACCAAGACATGTTACCAACTGATTTTATAACTCATTTAAAATATTTTAACAGCGGGTACATGTTATAAACTCAGAATCCCAAATACGCTTTCGAAACTATGTGTGAAATTACCAAAATGCCCCTTCAGAGCATAGTTTGGTCTTAAACTATAAAACACACATATATTTGATATCATACTGATATTATATCATAAATAAAGCATTTTCACAGAATGTTTATGGTCGAAACATCAGATTATATGGAAGTTCCTTTTATACGTTGTTAAATGACCAAAACGCCCTTATAAGGCATTGTTTGATTTTAAAACCTTAACGGACACACAAGTTGATATCCTAATGATATTATAACTTGTTTAAAGTATATTGGCATATGGAACTTGTTCATCACTCATCCGGTTACCCGGTTTCGCTTATATGCGTATGGTTAAGCTTATGTAACTAGTTTACGTAATTTAACCGAAACGGGTTAACCTTATTATTTTTATCTCAAATTCCAGAATGTTAAATAGTTTACCAATATTATACAAGTCCTCGTACTTGTCGGGTTTAAACTACATTCTATTCCGGTCATTGCTTAATCAAGCGTATTGTACCATTTTTGATACTTTAAGCTAGCCGATCTAAGTCTATGACTTAAATAAGATTCGTTAGCATTCTAATTTGTTATTTATACCATCATTCCAGATTAGAGCCTTCCGGTAAACTGTACCTACGCTTACTTAATTGGATACGGCTATGCTTATTATATTTCTTATTTTAAAAGGGTTGCTAAGCTCAAGTAAATACTCTTAACCTATTTTCCCCTATACGTGCTTGGGGTACGGTAAAATATTTACCGCATGGTTTGGTATGGGATTCGAAGACCTATGTGTCGGGAAATTCAAATAACTCGTTTTAATTCGTATTGCTTGAACAATACATTGGGGTTTAATGCGACCGTGTCCTGGATATCCTTGACTCATTTAATTGCAAATGGCCATGACCTAAGCATGGGGTGTAGACATACACCTGACAGATGCGAAACGGTTTAAATAAATGATTATGCCCAATACGGGTGTTCCTAATAAAGGAATAAATTATAATTTGCAACCCATTAGAGGTTTTCCCAATATGGGAATAGGCGGTGTGTCTGTTAATCATGAACCGGCATAGTTTCCGGTCCCCGTATGTACGTCAAGTTATGTAAAACTGATAACATGAGATATAGTTTATCCCAACTTATTTATAAAACATATGTACCAATTGTGTACATGAAAATGATTTTGAAATGTTTTCAAAATGAGTCGGTTGATTATATTTACCAGTGTAAACTGATGTATTTTCAAAATAATTAAGTACAAGTACAAATCGTCTCGATTTTAATTCGAACTTTATGGATCTGCTATAAATTTCCAAAAGATCTTCTTGATGGTTTACCCCAGCCAAGTGACAAGTTCACATTAACTGGCAAATATAAAATGGTAGTTAAGAAGTAAGGCCTTCTATCATGATAGTTAAGGAAGATCATCCCTTCTATCCAGAGATCGTGAACTATGTTCTAGCCTCCAAACCTTTATGGTCAATATGATCATGGCTACATTGATAAACCATTTTAAGACAATTTTTTCTTTATTAACATTCAAGTAATGTTAATACTCTTGACAGTGTGACTTGAGGAACCACACTAGTCATCTGGGTGAAGGACTATATCCAAGCCTAATAAAGCCTTATGATCGAATTAGATCCTGGCTAGCATCATCAGTGCGATGATCATAGCATCCATTAGTGATGTAGTGCCTACGGGCCATAATTTAAACATCCATTAGTGATGTAGTGCCTACGGGCCATAATAAACATCCATTAGTGATTAGTGCTTACGAGCTATGATTTAACATCCATTAGTGGTGTTTTTCCTACGGGCTATATTGTCAATTAAAGATAACGACAGTGGTGACCTTTATGGTTCCCTGTCCAAAGTGGTGGGCTATACCCAAGCTTTATAATTAATATGATCAATACGATAGTGACTACTATCATCAATGTGATGATTATTATTTTAACATCTTTTTGAAATGTCAATTGTTTTGCTTAAAGGCCATATAATATGTCAATTATGACAACGACAGTTGCGGTCTATGACCCCCTGTCCAAAGGTGATGAACTATGTTCAAGCCTTAAAGCCTCTTGATCGATAAGATCATGGTTTATATATTTTAAAGTGTCCTTTGTGACAAGGCCTTCTGTGTCATATCCATATGTCCTTGTGACAAGGCTTTTCGTGCCAAACTTATATGTCCATTAGTGACAAGATCGTTTGTGCCATAACCATATGCCTTTCATGATGAGGCCAATTGTGCCATATTTTATGTCCCTTGTGACAAGCTTACGAGCTACTTAAAATGTCATTATGACAAAGACAAATGTGATTTCATGATGCACTGTCCCATAAAATTCATGGACCTTGTCCAAGTTATATTTTGCCTATAATAGTCGATTGAGACTTGGGTCAGTATATATTAATAACACCCTTAGTAGTGATAAACCCGAATAATTGTGACAATGAGCACAAGGGCGAAGGATTTATATATCCAAGTTTATAAGCCTAAATGGTTGGATATTACCATGGCTAACATATGAAGTATATATATTTCTATAGTATCGAAACATTAAAATGGCTCACTCCGATGGTGCAAGTAGCCGCCACAATGATAGTGATCACAATAATGCTAACATAGTCATCAATGAAGACGACTTCCAGGCTCGCATAGATTCAGCCGTAGGAAAGGCTATGGAAAAAGCCTTTGAAAAGCTTAAAGAGTCGAGTGCTACTCACTCTAAATTTGTATCTAAACCAATCTCTAAGCCATCTCCCTCTGATAAGAAGGAAAGTTCTATACATTCCTCTAATGTGAGGAATGAAGCTAAAAAGCAAGAAATTCAGGATAAAACTAATTCCTTCAAGGATGGTTGCTCATATAAGTATTTCGTCTCATGTAAGCCACGAGATTTTGATGGAGAAAAAGGGGCTATTGAGACCCTAAGATGGCTTGACGAAATAGAGACGGTAGTTGATATCAGCGGTTGTGCTGTAAGGATGTTGTTAAGTTCGCATCCCAGTCCTTCAAGGGCAATGCCCTAATCTGGAGGAAGGATTTGATGCAGTCAACGTGGAAGGTGCACTTATATAATTTGGGATGGTCCAAGTTTGTGGATCTAGTTAAAGACACCTACTATCCACCTCATGAGGTGGAAAAGATAGAAATGGATTTCCTAGCTCTGTCAATGAAAAACCTTGATTGTCGGAAGTTTGTTACCGACTACGACTCATATTCTAGACTGGTGCCGTATCTAGTTATCCCGGAACCCAAACGCATTGCGTGTTTTATTAATGGGTTGGCTGCGGAGATAAGGAGCTTGGTTTAGCCTATTCAGCTTAAGACTTACAAATCAGCTGTTGAGCTATCTCTTTCCCTCACTCAAGATTATGTGAGGCGAATGTCAGTCGAGGCTGACAAGGATGGGAAAAGGAAATGGGAGGAGGACAACTCCCAGGAATCTAAGAAAAAGGGGAAGCTTGGATCCAATAAAAACCAACAAGAATTTGATAAAAAGCCTATGTGCGAGACCTGTAATAGAAAGCACTAGGGACAGTGTCGAAATGACCAAAAGCCTAAGAAGTGTGGAATTTGCAAAAGATCTAGTCATCAGTCCCATGAATGTAGGGACAATAAGAATGCAGTCTGCTTTAGTTGTGACGAGAAAGGCCACATTAGTACCAATTGCCCTAAAGCAGCCAAAGAAAGGGCAGCTAAGCCGGGAAAGGCTAATCAAGGAAATGCATGAAATTACCTGAGGAATGCCGTAAGCAGCATATATCATAGTGTCATCAGGTACATTCCTTATCATTACTCAAGGATATGTTTGCTAAGATTCCTGTTCAAATTAAGGCACTAATAAGTCTTTCATAAACATAAGTCCATAAAACTTTTATATATATTCATGAGAACTCCAGACATTAAGTATAAGACAGAACCTACCGATGAAAATCAGTCATACTCTTCCTTCGGTTGAAGTACGAAAAATTCAGATTATTATTACTTTTTATTTATAACATATTTTATTTATTTATCTCAATGATTTCTATCGACTACGAATGCCAAACTAGTTCGATAAAAGCGCCATATGATAATTGGCAGTATCTTAGTGTGTCCCATAGATTGCTTTCATGCCTGATCAACATGAAGGTTTAATGCATGGAACCACTAGGATCTCCCAACAGTCATATTGTACTAAAATCAGTGAATGGTATTCAAGGAGATATTCTATATCGAATTGCTTAAGTAGAAGTCTCTACACAAATCATCCTAGTAACCAAAAGTCGAGTGTGTCATTTTTATGGCACAAGTGGTGTTAGATGAACCAAAAGCTGAGGATTTAGACTATCTCTATAATCTCTGTTTACCCTGATAAGTTTCTAGATGAAAGGCTTGTACAGCCTAGCTTGTCATCTAGGAGTTTCGATATTGTTTATTAAGAAAGACGGTTCGATGAGGTTATGCGTTGATTACCATAAGCTTAACAAAGTAACGATTAGGAATCGTTATCTGCAGCCCAGGATCGACAATTTGTTCGACCAATTACAAGGGTTAGCTATTTCTTTAAGATCGTTTTGGTAGTAGTGGCACTGACCATCTTACCCTAGTTAAGTTTACCTGTAATATTCTATATAAGCATAAAGGCTGCTCCTTTGGAGGCCTTGTATGGGAGAAAGTGACAAACACTGTTTGTGGAACGGAAGTTGGAGAGAACCAACTAATAGGACATGAGATTGTCATAAAGGCGATGGATAGAATCAGACAAATCCGTGATCTCCTCAAAGCTGCCCATGATAGGCAGAAGAGTTACACCAACTAGAGGCGCAAATCTCTTAACTTCCCAATATGTGATAAGGATTTTATTGAAGATATCACCATGGAAGGGTGTGGTATGCCTCAGTTTGGAGGGCAAGTTAAGTCCTAGATATGAGGGACCATTCAAGATAATCAAATATGTCGAATCTCTAGCTTCAAGCTAGTTTACTTGAGAAACTCAGTGGAATTCACAAGGTGTTCCATGAATGCAATTTAAAGGAAAGGCTAGCCATGTCACATAAAGTGTGAAATTAATGAAAACCTGGGGTTGTGTTGGAAAACCGGTGTCAATCGAGGAACAACAGGTTAAGAAACTTCTAAGGAAGCATACGCCTAATAAAAAGATTAAATGGGGTGCTTGTGGAGATCCCTAGTATACGTGGGAGGTTAAGTCCACTATGTATCAGTTGTACCTCTATTTTTTGAATAAAATTTCGAGGGCGAGATTTCTTTTAAGGGGGTGAGGATGTAACACCTCATAAAACCTATCCCGTAAAATTTCGACACGTGTCCCGCTGATCCTCGTATGCCGTGTGCTAGACGAGAGGGACTAAAATCGCCAACATGTTATTTTAAAACCTCTGAGTGGTGAATAGTTAAAGTTGAGGGGTTAAACGTGTCAACATGCTTAAACTATGCCTCTAAGTGACCTTTTAACGAACCCGGAGCTTAATAGTGTTCAGTTATACGTTCATGAATACCCGAAACCTAACTTGAGGGGCCAAAGGTGCTGAATATGGAAGTTATTTGAAGTTGTAAGGTTGAGGGACTGAACTTGACAAGAAAGAAACATGTTTGGCTGTCTTGGAGATGGGTCGCGGGCTGCGACCGGCCTGGCCTACCTCTGTTGCGTCCCGCGAGAGGGTGCCAGTGAGAGCCAGCATGTGGAGTCGTGGCAGCTTGCATGTTTTGCACATATACGCGAGTTTGCCACCCTCTAGCAGCCCAAGACACGTCCCATAACACTTGTACTCATCCTAAACTGATCACCAACACCTGGAATGATCTTGTTCAAACTCTTCAAGTATATATAGAGGCCTTGTGTGCCTCAAATCCTTGCTCATTTAGTTCTATTTTTGTGCTAGGAAGTTGAGTAAGTGTCCTTAACTCCTCTTGTTAAGTTTTATTAGGCTTTAAGCCAAAGTCAAAGCGTTGACGTAAAAACGCTTTGACATTCGGCTAAGACCATTACGGTCTAGCCATTTTCGGTACGAACATTGCTATGTGATCGTAATTAGGTAGGTGTTAATTCCTAAAAGGGAACCTCCTAATTACCACGTTTGCTTGGTCAATTGACGGGTCAAAGTTATTAATAAAAAGTCAAACTGGGTCAGATTTGAAAATAAATTCATATATGATAATGTAGGTTTTATAAAATATGTTTTAACATTTAAACAACTCGGTAATAATTATTAGAACATCTGTAAACATGTTCGGGTCGTCAATTCCAGTCTTAGGGTCGGTTCGCAACCGAAAGTCGTGAAGTTTTACTTCTGCGTTGACTTTTGATTATGAACCGAGTTAGACTAGTATGCTACTGATTTAAGGTCCCGTTATGATCATATTATGATGTAGCATAACCCTCCGAGGTTAAATTACATGATCATAACAGTAATCCGAGTTTTATGCAAGTTTCCGCAATTATGCCATACTTTGACTATTTTGCCGTTTTAATTAAAAATTAAGTTTTAAACACCGATGAACTTGCAAATGATTTAAATACTGATATGTTAACATGTTTAACATATTTTGATGTTACAAATCTGACCATAAACCGAGTTTTCATATAATATCGTAACATACGCTTTAAAGTGACCGAAAAGCCCTTTTTGCGCATATAATGATTTTAAATATAAACTATCGTACCAAACTCATTACCTAATGATATAATATCATTATTGGAATATATTGGGATATCATTTCAATTTATAATCTGAGTTTACGCACAAGATCTTGTATTACGCTCTTAAATGACGATAACGCCCTTACGGCACCTAAAATGGTTTTTAATCATGATTTTCATACAAAACCTTTTATATACTGATGTGTTATACTAATAACATATTTTAACTATATAAACCTGTTCATAACATCTGTTTTCACAAAACATGGCAAATATCATCATTTAACGACTTTAACGCCTTTCCGGCGCGTAGTATGGTTTTAAACCATATTTACCAACCAAGACATGTTACCAACTGATTTTATAACTCATTTAAAATATTTTTAACAGCGGGTACATGTTATATACTCAGAATCTGTTGATTTATAAAACATATGTACCAATTGTGTACATGAAAATGATTTCGAAATGTTTTCAAAATGAGTCTGTTGATTGTATTTACCAGTGTAAACTGACGTATTTTCAAAATAATTATCTACAGGTACAAATACGTAAATAGGCTGGAGGAAGGACTTTATATAAACTTATTCTTAAACCCAAACCTATTGAAACCTTAAAACTAGACTTCAGAGTCCATACCGGAGGTCGCTGACGCTCAAATTTTGAAGTCTGTATCTGTGGAGTCCATACCAAAGGTCCCTGAGTCTCTAACTTCAAAGATAATACCAGTGGATACTTATGATCCATATTTCTTACATCCAAGTTTTTGGAATCAAACTTGGATTATGCTATCAAACTCCAATACGTGATCCATTTTATTCTTTAACCATTGAATCCTTAGATTCTACTTTTACAACAAATCCTGATTCGGAGTTATACACTTCCTATTAAAAACCTTTGTGTCAAATGCCATACGTGGCAAGCCAAAAAGAGGAACAACAAGGAATGAATTAAAGGATATTCTGGAAAATCCTTCTTTCAATTGTATTCTATTTTCCTTTGAGTCCTTATGTGAACATGTCTCTTCTGTTTAGTCCCTGCGTGGACATTTGTTTATTATAGTCCTTATATGGACCTATCCTTCGATTTAAAGTCCCTGTGTGGACATTTGTTTCAAATAGTTCCTTCGTGAACATATTATCTCATTATAAGTCCCTTGTGGACATGTTATTTCTTATAGTCCCTATATGGACTTATATATTCATTTTAGTCCCTATATGGAGTTATCTATTCATTTTAGTCCCTGTGTGGACTTGTGTTGCTTTTAAGTCCCTGCGTGGACAAGTTAGTATTAAAAGTCATGTTTTAGGCGCTATTGTAAATTCCTAATGATTTATGGAAAATTTTGATTTTATTATCATTATTATATATGTATTCATTACATCCTTGTTCAAGCAATCGTCTCGATTTTAGTTCAAACTTTATCGATCTGCTATAAATTTCCAAAAGATCTTCTTGATGGTTTACCCCAGCCAAGTGACAAGTTCACATTAACTGGAAAATATAAAACGGTAGTTAAGAACTAAAGCCTTCTACCATGATAGTTAAGGAAGATCATCCCTTATATCTAGAGGTGGTGAACTATGTTCAAGCCTCCAAGCCTTTATGGTCAATATGATCATGGCTACATTGATAAACCATTTGAAGACAAATTTTTCTTTATAAACATTCAAGTAATGTTAATACTCCTGACAATGTGACTTGAGGAACCACACTAGTCATATGGGTGAAGGACTATATCCAAGCCTAATAAAGCCTTATGATCGAATTAGATCCTGGCTAGCATCATCAGTGCGATGATCATAGCATCCATTAGTGATGTTGTGCCTACGGGCCATAATTTAAACATCCATTAGTGATGTAGTGCCTACGAGCCATAAATAAACATCCATTAGTGATGTAGTGATTACGAGCCATGATTTAACATCCACTAGTGGTGTTTTGCCTACGGGCTATATTGTCAATTAAAGATAACGACTGTGGTGACCTTTATGGTTCCCTGTCCAAAATGGTGGGCTATACCCAAGCTTTATAATTAATATGATCAATACGATTGTGACTACTATCATCAATGTGATGATTTTTATTTTAACATCTTTTTGAAATGTCAATTGTTTTGCTTACGGGCCATATAATATGTCAATTATGACAATGACAGTTGCGGTCTACGACCCTCTATCCAAAGGTGATGAACTATGTTCAAGCCTTAAAGCCTCTTGATCGATAAGATCGCGGCTTATATATTTTAAAGTGTCCTTTGTGACAAGGCCTTCTGTGCCATATCCATATGTCCTTGTGACAAGGCTTTTCGTGCCAAACTTATATGTCCATTAGTGACAAGATCGTTTGTGCCATAACCATATGCCTTTCATGATGAGGCCAATTGTGCCATATTTTATGTCCCTTGTGACAAGCTTACGAGCTACTTAAAATGTCATTATGACAAAGACAGATGTGACTCCATGATCCACTGTCCCATAAAATTCATGGACCTTGTCTAAATTATATTTTGCCTATAATAGTCGATTGAGACTTGGGTCAGTATATATTAATAATACGCTTAGTAGTGATAAACCCGAATAATTGTGACAATGAGCACAAGGGCGAAGGATTTATATATCCAAGTTTATAAGCCTAAATGGTCGGATAATACCATGGCTAACATATGAAATATATATATCTCGATAGTACCGAAACATTAAAATGGCTCACTCCGATGGTGCAAGTAGCCGCCACATTGATAGTGATCACAATAATGCAAACATAGTCATCAATTAAGACGACTTCCACGCTCGCATAGATGCAGCCGTAAGAAAGGCTATGGAAAAAGCCTTTGAAAAGTTTAAAGAGTCGAGTGCTACTCGCTCTAAATCTGTATCTAAACAAATCTCTAAGCCATCTCCCTTTGATAAGAAGGAAAGTTCTATACATTCCTCTAATGTGAGGAATGAAGCTAAAAAGCAAGAAATTCTGGATAAAACTAATTCTTTCAAGGATGGTTGCTCATATAAGTATTTCGTCTCATGTAAGCCACGAGATTTTGATGGAGAAAAAGGGGCTATTGAGACCCTAAGATGGCTTGACGAAATAGAGACGGTATATGATATCAGCGGTTGTGCTGATAAGGATGTTGTTAAGTTTGCATCCCATTCCTTCAAGGGAAATGCCCTAATCTGGTGGAAGGCTTTGATGCAGTCAACGGGGAAGGTGCACTTATATAATTTGGGATGGTCCAAGTTTGTGGATCTAGTTAAAGACACCAACTGTCCACCTCATGAGGTGGAAAAGATAGAAATGGATTTCCTAGCTCTGTCGATGAAAAACACTGATTGACGGAAGTTTGTTACCGACTACGACTCATATTCTAGACTGGTGCCATATCTAGTTACCCCGGAACCCAAACGCATTGCGCGTTTTATTAATGGGTTGGTTCCGGAGATAAGAAGCTTGGTTAAGGCTGTTTAGCCTAACACTTAGAAATCAGCTGTTGAGCTATCTCTTTCCCTCACTCAAGATTATGTGAGGCGAATGTCAGTAGAGGCTGACAAGGATGGGAAAAGGAAATGGGAGGAGGACAACTCCGAGGAATCTAAAGAAAAGGGCAAGCTTGGATCCAATAAAAACCAGCAAGAATTTGATAAAAAGCCTATGTGCGAGACCTGCAATAGAAGGCACTGGGGACAGTGTCGAAATGACCAAAAGCATTAGAAGTGTGGAATTTGCAAAAGAACTGGTCATCAGTCCCATGAATGTAGGGACATTAAGAATGCAGTCTGCTTTAGTTGTGGCGAGAAAGGCCACATTAGTACCAATTGCCCTAAAGCTGCCAAAGAAGGGGCAGCTAAGCCGGGAAAGGCTAATAAAGGAAACGCCTTAAATTACCTGAGGCATGCCGTAAGCAGCATATATCATAGTGTCATCGGGTACATTCCTTATCATTACTCAAGGATATGTTTTCTAAGAGTCATGTTCTAATTCAGGCACTAATAAGTCTTTCATAAACCATAAGTCAGAAAACTTCTATATATATTTATGAGAACTCCAGATATTAAGTATAAGATAGAACCTATCGATGAAACCATAGAAATCACTTCTTCCTATTCTTGATGGATGTTCTTATCCATAAAAATCAGTCATGCTCTTCCTTCGGTTGAAGTACGAAAAATTCTTATCGTTATTACGTTTTATTTATAACATATTTTATTTATTTATCTCATTGATTTCTATCGACTACGAATGCCAAACTAGTTCGATAAAAGCGCCATATGATAATTGGCAGTATCTTAGTGTGTCCCATAGATTGCTTTCATGCCTGATCAACATTAAGGTTTAATGCATGGAACCACTAGGATCTCCCAACAGTCATATTGTACTAAAATCAGTGAACGGTATTCAAGGAGATATTCTATATCGAAATTGCTTAAGTAGAAGTCTCTATATAAAGCATCCTAGTAACCAAAAGTCGAGTGTGTCATTTTTATGGCATAAGTGGCGTTAGATGAACCAAAAGCTGAGGATTTTGACTATCTCTATAATCTCTGTTTACCCTGATAAGTTTCTGGAAGAAAGGCTAAGCTTGTCATCTAGGAGTTCCGATATTGTTTATTAAGAAACATGGTTCGAAGAGGTTATGCGTTGATTACCACAAGCTTAACAAAGTAACGATCAGGAATCGTTAACTGCAGCCCAGGATCGACAATTTGTTCGACCAATTACAAGGGTTAGCTATTTCTTTAAGATCATTTGGGTGGCAATGACCATATTACCCTAGTTAAGTTTACCTGTAATATTCTATAAAAGCATAAAGGCTGCTCCTTTGGAGGCCTTGTATGGGAGAAAGTGACAACCACTGTTTGTGAAACGGAAGTTGGAGAGAACCAACTAATAGGACATGAGATTGTCATAAAGGCGATAGATAGAATCAGACAAATCCGTGATCGCCGCAAAGCTGCCCATGATAGGCAGAAGAGTTACACCAACTAGAGGCGCAAATCTCTTAAGTTCCCAATATGGGATAAGGATTTTATTGAAGATATCACCATGGAAGGGTGTGGTATGCCTCAGTTAGGAGGGCGAGTTAAGTCCTAGATATGAGGGACCATTCAAGATAATCAAATATGTCGAATCTCTAGCTTCAAGCTAGTTTACTTGAGAAACTCAGTGGAATTCACAAGGTGTTCCACGAATGCAATTTAAAGGAAAGGCTAGCCAATGAGTTGCTAGCTATGTCACATAAAGTGTGCAAATTAATGAAAACCTGGGGTTGTGTTGGAAAACCGATGTCAATCGAGGAACGACAGGTTAAGAAACTTCTCAGGAAGCATATGCCTAATAAAAAGATCAAATGTGTTGCTTGTGGAAATCCCTAGTATACGTGGGAGGTTAAGTCCACTATGTAACAGTTGTACCTCTATCTTTTGAATAAAATCTCGAGGGCGAGATTTCTTTTAAGGGGTGAGGATGTAACATCTCGTAAAAACCTCTCCCGTAAAATTTCGACACGTGTCCCACTGATCCTCGTATGCCGTGTGCTAGACAAGAGGGACTAAAATCGCCAACATGTTATTTTATAACCTCTGACTGGTGAATAATTAAAGTTGAGGGGTTAAACACGTCAACATGCTTAAACTATACCCCTGAGTGACCTTTTAACGAACCCTGAGCTTAATAGTGTTCAATTATACGTTCATGAATACCCAAAACCTAACTTGAGGGGCCAAAGGTGCTGAATATGGAAGTTATTCGAAGTTGTAAGGGTGAGGGACTGAACTTGACAAGAAAGACACATGTTTGGCTGTCTCAGAGCTGGGTCGCGGGCCGCGACCGGCCTGGCCTACCTCTCTTGCGCCCCTCGAGAGGGTGCCAGTGAGAGCCAGCATGTGGAGTCGTGGCAGCCTGCATGTTTTGCACATATACGTGAGTTTGCCACCCTCTAGCCGCTCAAGACACGTCCCTTAACACTTGTACTCATCCTAAACTGATCACCAACACCTGGAATGATCTAGTTCAAGCTCTTCAAGTATATATAGAGGCCTTGTGTGCCTTGACCTTGCTCATTTCAAAAACTCATGTCTTATCTCTTGCACTTGCTTTCTTGGAGATTCCTGACCATAAGGAGACTCCAATTAGTTCTATTTTCGTGCTAGGACGTTGAGTAAGTGTCCTTAACTCCTCTTGTTAAGTTTTAGTAGGCTTTAAGCCAAAGTCAAAGCGTTGACGTAAAAACGCTTTGACTTTCGGCTAAGACCATTACGGTCCAGCCATAGTTAGGTACGAACATGGCTACGTGATCGTAATTAGGTAGGTGTTAATCCCTAAAAAGGGCAACTCCTAATTAGCACGTTTGCGTGGTAAATTGACGGGTCAAAGTTATTAATAAAAAGTCAAACTGGGTCAGATTTGAAAATAAATTCATATATGATAATGTAGGTGTTATAAAATATGTTTTAACATTTAAACAACTCGGTAATAATTATTAGAACATGTGTAAACATGTTCGAGTCGTCAATTCCAGTCTTAGGGTCGGTTCGCAACCGAGAGTCGTGAAGTTTTACTTCTGCGTTGACTTTCGATTATGAACCGAGTTAGACTAGTATGCTACTGATTTAAGGTCCTGTTATGAACATATTATGATGTAGCATAACCCTCCGAGGTTAAATTACATGATCTTATAGTAATCCGAGTTTTATGCAAGTTTCCGCAAATATGCCATACTTTGACTATTTTGCCGTTTTAATTAAAAATTAAGTTTTAAACACCAATGAACTTGAAAATGATTTAGGTACTGATATGTTAACATGTTTAACATATTTTGATGTTACAAATCTGACCATAAACCGAGTTTTCATATAATATCGTAACATACGCTTTAAAGTGACCGAAAAGCCCTTTTTGCGCATAGAATGGTTTTAAATATAATCTATCATACCAAACTCATTACCTACTGATATAATATCATTATTGGAATATATTGGGATATCATTTCAATTTATAAACTGAGTTTACGCACAAGATCTTGTATTACGCTCTTAAATGACGATAACGCCCTTACGGCACCTAAAATGGTTTTTAATCATGATTTTCATACAAAACCTTTTATATACTGATGTGTTATACTAAATAACATATTTTAAGTACATAAACCTATTCATAACATCTGTTTTCACAAAACATCGCAAATATCGTCATTTAACGACTTTAACGCCTATCCGGCACGTAGTATGGTTTTAAACCATATTTACCTACCAAGACTTGTTACCCACTGATTTTATAACTCATTTTAAGATATTTTTACAGCGGGTACATGTTATAAACTCAGAATCCCAAATACGCTTTCGAAACTATGTGTGAAAGTACCAAAAGGCCCCTTCAGAGCATAGTTTGGTCTTAAACTATAAAGCACACATATATTTGATATCATACTGATATTATATCATAAATAAAGCATTTTCACAGAATGTTTATGGTCGAAACATCAGATTATACGCAAGTTCCTTTTATACGTTGTTAAATGACCAAAACACCCTTTCAAGGCATTGTTTGATTTTAAAACCTTAACGGGCACACAAGTTGATATCCTAATGATATTATAACTTGTTTAAAGTATATTGGCATATGGAACTTGTCCGGTTACCCGGTTTCGTTATATGCGTACGGTTAAGCTTATGTAACTATTTTACGTAATTTAACCGAAACGGGTTTAACCTTATCATTTTTATCTCAAATTCCAGAATGTTTATAGTTTACCCATATTATACAAGTCCTCGTACTTTTTGGGTTTAAACTACATTCTATTCCAGTCATCGCTTAATCAAGCGTATTGTACCATTTTTGATACTTTAAGCTAGCCGATCTAAGTCTATGACTTAAATAAGATCCGTTAGCATTCTAATTGGTTATTTATACCATCATTCCAGATTAGAGCCTTCCGGTAAACTGTACCTACGCTTACTTAATTGGATACAGCTATGCTTATTATATTTCTTATTTTAAAAGGTTGCTAAGCTCAAGTAAATACCCTTAACCTCTTCCTTGAACAATACATTGGGGTTTAATGCGACCGTGTCCTGGATATCCTTTACTCATTTAATTGCAAATGGCCATGACCTAAGCACGGGGTGTAGGCATACACCTGATGTCACACCCTGACCCGCAGCGAAATAAGAGTCGGGGCATAATTGGGTTATCACCAAAGCTCATGATATTTACTAATATGTTTCATATTTATAAAGTCAAAGTTACATTTCCAAATATCCAAACATGTCCATACAATACAAAGAAAATAAACCAAACATAATAATCCCAAACTCTAAATCATTTTATTCTTCTAGTCCAATCCTATGTGTTTCTGGCTGCAGCTGGTTCACCTGTATCATGTGTAAAAATGGGGGTTTTTTTGGGTCAACATAAGTTGGCGAGTGAACCTTGTTAGATAAACATTTATTATTGATTTACTTGTTAGTTTATCAATGAAAAATTGTGCATAATCATAAATGAGCAAATGTAAATAATCAAGCAATAGCAATAGCAATCACAACTATAACATACAATAACATATGATAGCATACTTTAACATACCAACATCATAAGATAAATAACATGAATGAACTGTGCGATCAAGGCTCAATCAAACGGAGCCGATTGTATTGCATGTACTGAAAATGAAAAATGTCTGTGCGATCAAGGCTCAATCAAACGGAGCCGATCGTATGTGGGCACGCCAGTTTCACGCTCATAATGAAATGGGGAACATGCTCAACGCTCATAATGTAATGGGGAGCGGCGGCCTATGAAATTGCATGTACTTAAAATAATAAATTTGCATCTAACAATAACTACACAACAGTTGAAACAAACTGAATACACATGTTCATGATATGATGTATGCACAATGATTTAAATATAATATATAGCAAGACATATGATACACCCCAAAACGTGACAAAACGGGGATGATTCACTCACATTGGGTGCGTTGGATTGGAGATGATGAGATGCGCACGAGTCGGGAGAATTGAACAACGAGAATTACTAACCTAAATAATAACGGAAAAATATAGCAAATGAGTGGATTTTATTAAGGATTTTAATGGAATTTTTAGATATATTTTTGTGAGTTTAAGGCTATTTTCTATCTTTAAAAATATTATTTTTAAGTATTTTTAATTGATTTTTAAATTAAATTAAATAAATAAAAATATAAAAATATTGTTTATTTTGCGTTGACCGTTGACCGTTGACTTGTTGACCTGTTGACCGGTTCGGTCAGTGAAATTGTTTGCGCCAGGTGAGGCTCGAACCCGAGACCTCCCGTTCGCGTGCACGCAGCTCTACCAACTGAGCTACGTGTCTAACCCGAAATAATCTTGTTTTTAATTATATTTATATACTAATTCGATTTAACCAAAATTCTTTTAATTTCAAAAACATTTTAATTCGTTCAACCGGTGCCAGTAACAGGTTTCGAACGCGTGACGTGCGACTTAGTGTTGCACACAGTCCACCGCTGGACTGTGTGTCTAACCTGGTTAATATCTCGGTTTTTATTATACTTAACAACTAACGGAGTTAACCCGGTTTAGTTTTAAACAAAAAGGCATTTTATTACATAAGGAGTGCGTGTATCAGGGATCGAACTCGTGACATGCGACTATGTTTTGCACACAGTCCACCGCTGGACTGTGTGTCTAACCCGTTCATATTACTGATTTTAAATAAACTTATAACTTAACTAACTTCGTCTTCTTCATTCAAATTACAGTCGACAGAATTACTAATCCGTTTTCTTGTTTTTTACGATTCACAATCATTCTTAAGGCTAAAATGAAATGGCAGAGACGGTGTTAGAAGTAACATACCGTAGGAATGATTTATCACAGAGTTTCCGGCAATGCGTCGGCTCTGTTTTTGTGCACCTCAACTGAACCAAACAATTAACCATTTTGATTAGCCAATCGTGGAATTGAAGTGATAAGCAAACGTTAATAGTGTGATTGAAGGTCCTTACCGTTTCACAGACGGAATTAAAGATTTCCAGAAATTCTCCGGCGAACTGGAATTATCTGATAACGGTGGCTGAATTCGATCTCAAGTGGAAGATTTGAGTTAGAAACAGCTTAACAACTGTTAGACTACGATGGTATTGAAGAACTTACCGATTTGAGGACAAATACGGTTTTTCGGCGAACCTTACAGAATATTCCGGCGAGTTGATTTAAGCGTTCTGATGGACTGAAAGTGTGACGAAAGTGAAATGGAATGTTTGTCTGATGTCTCTGAGTCGCGAGAAGGGTTTTGATTGAAGTAATTTGGACTTTGATTATTTTCGGTTATAAAAACCGATGATGATGAAAATTGATGTTCAATCAATTCCGAATTGATTAAAATCGTCGGTGCATCGGTTATAAACCTGAATGTGCGATTAATCAAACGATTAGACGGTTGAATCTCAGTTGGCGCAACCGGTTTAACTATATTTGTGTATAAGAGTTATTTGTTTCCTAGAAATGACAGATAATAACATGTGGCGGAGTGGTGATGTGGGTGTGTGTTAAGACTTTGAAGTTATAAACCAGCTGACCTGGGTTCGAGTCCCGGCAGCAACATTTTATTTTTATTTATTTTTTTTTCACTTTTTATCAAAAATAATTTTTATAGTTTAGTTTATTTATTAATTATGTATCATTAAAAATCAAAATAACCATAAATACACAACGTGACATTTATAACTTGATATTCGATTACAAAACGGAGCGGGTTTTGGAAACCCGTTTTTGACAAATGTTACACCTGACAGATGCGAAACGGTTTAAATAAACGATTATGCCCAATACGGGTGTTCCTAATAAAGGAATAAATTATAATTTACAACCCATTAGAGGTTTTCCCAATAAGGGAATAGTTGGTGTGTCGGTTAATCATGAACCGACATAGTTTCCGGTCCCCGTATGTACGTCAAGTTATGTAAAACTGATAACATGAGATATAGTTTGTCCCAAGTTATTTATAAAACATATGTACCAATTGTGTACATGAAAATGATTTCGAAATGTTTTCAAAATGAGTCTGTTCATTGTATTTACCAGTGTAAACTGGAGTATTTTCAAAATAATTAAGTACAGGTACAAATACGTAAATAGTCTGGAAGCTGCTCAGTAGCAACATAAGAGGATCTTGCAAGTCTTTAGATGTGCCCAAAGTCTGTTGAACATCTTTTATGTATATTTTCGATCCCCCTGTGGATTTTTTAATTTCAAAAACATTTTAATTCGTTCAACCGGTGCCAGTAACAGGTTTCGAACGCGTGACGTGCGACTTAGTGTTGCACACAGTCCACCGCTGGACTGTGTGTCTAACCTGGTTAATATCTCGGTTTTTATTATACTTAACAACTAACGGAGTTAACCCGGTTTAGTTTTAAACAAAAAGGCATTTTATTACATAAGGAGTGCGTGTATCAGGGATCGAACTCGTGACATGCGACTATGTTTTGCACACAGTCCACCGCTGTACTGTGTGTCTAACCCGTTCATATTACTGATTTTAAATAAACTTATAACTTAACTAACTTCGTCTTCTTCATTCAAATTACAGTCGACAGAATTACTAATCCGTTTTCTTGTTTTTTACGATTCACAATCATTCTTAAGGCTAAAATGAAATGGCAGAGACGGTGTTAGAAGTAACATACCGTAGGAATGATTTATCACAGAGTTTCCGGCAATGCGTCGGCTCTGTTTTTGTGCACCTCAACTGAACCAAACAATTAACCATTTTGATTAGCCAATCGTGGAATTGAAGTGATAAGCAAACGTTAATAGTGCGATTGAAGGTCCTTACCGTTTCACAGACGGAATTAAAGATTTCCAGAAATTCTCCGGCGAACTGGAATTATCTGATAACGGTGGCTGAATTCGATCTAAAGTGGAAGATTTGAGTTAGAAACAGCTTAACAACTGTTAGACTACGATGGTATTGAAGAACTTACCGATTTGAGGACAAATACGGTTTTTCGGCGAACCTTACAGAATATTCCGGCGAGTTGATTTAAGCGTTCTGATGGACTGAAAGTGTGACGAAAGTGAAATGGAATGTTTGTCTGATGTCTCTGAGTCGCGAGAAGGGTTTTGATTGAAGTAATTTGGACTTTGATTATTTTCGGTTATAAAAACCGATGATGATGAAAATTGATGTTCAATCAATTCCGAATTGATTAAAATCGTCGGTGCATCGGTTATAAACCTGAATGTGCGATTAATCAAACGATTAGACGGTTGAATCTCAGTTGACGCAACCGGTTTAACTATATTTGTGTATAAGAGTTATTTGTTTCCTAGAAATGACAGATAATAACATGTGGCGGAGTGGTGATGTGGGTGTGTGTTAAGACTTTGAAGTTATAAACCAGCTGACCTGGGTTCGAGTCCCGGCAGCAACATTTTATTTTTATTTATTTTTTTTTCACTTTTTATCAAAAATAATTTTTATAGTTTAGTTTATTTATTAATTATGTATCATTAAAAATCAAAATAACCATAAATACACAACGTGACATTTATAACTTGATATTCGATTACAAAACGGAGCGGGTTTTGGAAACCCGTTTTTGACAAATGTTACACCTGACAGATGCGAAACGGTTTAAATAAACGATTATGCCCAATACGGGTGTTCCTAATAAAGGAATAAATTATAATTTACAACCCATTAGAGGTTTTCCCAATAAGGGAATAGTTGGTGTGTCGGTTAATCATGAACCGACATAGTTTCCGGTCCCCGTATGTACGTCAAGTTATGTAAAACTGATAACATGAGATATAGTTTGTCCCAAGTTATTTATAAAACATATGTACCAATTGTGTACATGAAAATGATTTCGAAATGTTTTCAAAATGAGTCTGTTCATTGTATTTACCAGTGTAAACTGGAGTATTTTCAAAATAATTAAGTACAGGTACAAATAATAGTCTGGAAGCTGCTCAGTAGCAACATAAGAGGATCTTGCAAGTCTTTAGATGTGCCCAAAGTCTGTTGAACATCTTTTATGTATATTTTCGATCCCCCTGTGGATCTTTATTACGAGCCATTGAATTTGATCTTTGAACCTTTCGGCTTGTAATAATATTTTCGATTTCTAGTCTTCCGCTGTGCTATTCTGTGTTACTTGTATTGTATGGTAATAATGATATCAACATATGTCATGATACTCCCCATCCGGGCCCACCGGGTTAAACGTGGATATCGGTGTGTGACAGTCGATAAAGGTACAAGTTGTATACTTAACTGCGCAATTACCAGGACAATTATGTTAAGTACCGATTCTGACTTCTCAACCCATTTCACAAACCATTTGGTCCTTCAGTACCATTGAATTCCATCGGTTTGCATTCCATGAAATGCTTATATGTGCAAACTGGCATACCATTATTCTGGTTATCGTTCTGACGTACCGGTCCTGGTTGCGGGTTAGCATTAATACCGGCGCTAACCTACGCCACAATCGTGGGAATAACAGCTTGGAGTTGTTACGCTATCATTTGCGCAATATCTGCCTCAGTCATCTGTGGTGCGCGTTTCGGGGCCATTCTATTATAAACAATAGATGTCTAGGTATCAATGTCACGTATCCAGTTAACACATATCACATATTCGGCTAAACATAACACACACTTCATCACAGACATGAATCCACGGCACATATAGTCAAAAGCATCGCATATATATATATATATATGTAATGTCATCATCATACAAGCGTCACAATTTGCACATAGACTTAACCCATATGGGCCAGTGCTTAAATGTGCAGTCAAAATATGTCACCAAAGTGATGTACAGACTCGATGCAACGAGAGTACTAACTAGGAAAATGTGACAATACTATGACTGCATCACCACCTCGACATGGCTATAACCCAGTACTTGGTAGGATGTACAAAAGATACATCACCTCTATCTATATAAAAACCCATACTAAGAACGCCACATCCACCATGCCAATCCTCCAAAACCTGCGGCCAACCCTACAATAGCACCGATACATCCGTATACCAACGCACGGAAATTATCCTGCTCATGATTGACATACCCCATACCCTGCTGTAAAGCGATGATCGCCTGCTGTAAGACGATCAGGTAGTCTCCCATCGACCTCCTCTGCTGCTCATCCTCATCCAGTGCCATTCGTAGTAATGAAATCTTCTCGAACAGAAATCCCATCAAGCTGCTCTCGGTGATCGGAGCAGGCACCTCCTGAGGAGGAACATGTATACCCCAGGCGGGTGGGGAAGGCTCTCTAAACAGCTGGGAAGGGCCACCTCGCTCGTAAGTGTGAAACGGGGAAGGGTCCTCCCGGGGTGGTGTAAGAAAACGGGCAATAAAATGCTGCTGGGTCCCTATAGGTACGAGGGTCGGACGAATAGGGGAAATTGGCGGTGTGAACACAGGTACAGGCGTAAGTACCCTCCGACGAGCCGTCTGTCGGAGGCCAAAGGTGGGTATCTCAAGAGGGCTTGATGAGGAGGGTGAATAAGTACTCGGAGTGGAAGGAGTATAAGGGTCAGGCAGTGTCTCTGGTGACAGTAAGCGGGGTGCTACCGGCTCCCACTCCCAATGCCCCGTGGCGGGAGTAGGGCTCCTAGGAATAGATCCTACTGGTATGGCAACCTCCGGGGTATGACTATGCTCCGAGGAGCTAGTCGGATGGTGTGATGGCGGACGGTAGGCGCTCGAGGCCTCTCCCTCGCGCCTAGTACGAGGTCTGGGTGGGTACGAACCACAACAATAACCACAAGGATCTGGCGAGTAGCTCGATGCCAAAAGGGGTGTCAGCGGATCCTCCTCAGTATCAGTCTCCATATGCGAAGTACTCTGGTGACTCGAATGATGCGACATGCTACCTGAAAAAAAAAGAAAACCACACACAACGCTGATTTGACTGACCAAAATACTGAACTCAACATTCCACAAATATACACATAAGCACGTATTGCACGCAGTTATGATTTTTAAGATTTATAAAAAAAATTATTTGCGGTTGGTGACGTTAGTAGACGGATGTCCGTCCTATCTCAATAACGTTCCGGACCACAATAATTTATTTGCCCCACCAGGGCTTCCTGGTAATAGCCATACTACTCAGTTTCTAGAGGTTCCCAGCGTGTGGAGACTAACTTAGGATTATAGTCTAGGTTCTTTAGAGATACTTAGTTCACTATAACCGAAGGCTCTGATACCATCTTCTGCCACACCCCAACTCGCAGCGGAAGACAATTGCAGGGTGCGGCAGACGCATGGTAATTCCCGATAAAAGATGATATCACATAACAAGGGAACCTCAGTTACAACATACTATTAGCATCATATTACACACCATAAGTTCAAGTACAGTATTACGAGCTATCACAGCTCTTATTCTGCTACAGTTTACTACTAAAGCCATCCACACGCACATTTCTTACTCTTGTTTCGCCTTACCTGAAATGGATGTTAATTTTAAAAAGGTCAGCTAACGCTGCGTGAGTTCCACTGGTTTAATTGCTGTGTAACAATATGTGTTAACAAGTTTAATTGCACTGGTCATAATCACAATGACGGTCATAGTCATAGTCGCAGATGGAATTACACGAGGAGGCAAGTGAAACCTGACTGTTTTACCCCGGGTCGTGTCACCCAGACACTCTCGGTCCACTAATTGCTTCACGTGCAGTTCAACGCCCCTTATTATAGTTGTGCCTAACAACACAACCAAATTAGGACACGTGCAGGCCTGGTTGCCGACCTTTCTGTCGGGCGCGGCCTGAATTCGTCAGACCAATAGTACTATCCACTACCCATGGCTTATATTAATCACTTTTAGAGGGGAGGTAGTTCGTATGTTAGATAATTCACATAAGATGTTGGTGCAATTAACACAGTTTCGTAACATGCCAATCATCTCAGACACCGTATCACAATTTAAAAGTGGGAGAGTAAAACTCATTCCCAGATTGGTGTAATCAACACAGTTTTTAACATGCAAGTCCTCAGAAAACAGTAAAACTATTCAAAAGTGGGGGAGTGAAACTCACTCCCAAGTTGGGGCAATGATCATAGTTTGGAACAAGTTCATGTGTTAGGGAAGTGAAATTCCCTTCATAAGTTTGTGTAATCAACACAGTTTGTAACATGCATTCCACCACAAGTAAAACAATAAAACAGTTCAAAGCGGGGTAGTGAAACTCACAATGCAATTAGTGTTCTCAACACAAGAGTGGTCGAGTAGCTGGATCAACTTTAATGACACACATGCAAGCATGGACTCAAATCAATATCTAAGTTGGTAATGGTTATAACTTGGATCTGGTTAGGAGTTTTTACTCTGGATTGAGTCTATAGGACACTGGTATGGTGATGAACGTCAGGGTAGTATTAGTTTTTAGTTTGGCTTCCGGCACCGGTTCGAGTGCCAGCCAAAGTCAGTCGTTTAACGTGTTTAGATAATGGTACGGGAATACCAATAGTGCCAACACGTGGTTATTTAAGAATGATTAACTTTCCATCAAGGGAGTTTGAGTGTTTGGAGAGTCTAGGTTGCTCAAATTTGAGTTTCAATTTTCACCGTCGGGAATTCTCCTGAACTGTCTTATGACACACCCATAGTGCCCAATTTACCTGGGAAACTCTCGGAATACTCCCGGTGTTCCAATTATAGTATTTATCGGGTTGGGTCAGTTCCTAGTTCCGGTCAGGTTCGTTATACGGTAAACTGCCGAAATTGCTTTAAAATAACTTATTTTTAATTCCATAAATCCCCATTTAATCTATATGTTATATAAAAATCTGTAAATTTTTATATAAATCAGTAAAATCTGGAGGTTATGGGAAAAATTTATGGGAATTTATTTTGTTAATTTACTTATTTAAATAAATTATTTATTAAACTATTTTTAACAACATAATTAAAATTAAATACCATCAGTAGTTCAAAAATTACAAAAAAATTCCAGAACACTCTTTACATGTCCAGGAACTTCTCACAAAATTTTGAGATTTTTTGTTATTTTGTTTCGGTTCGTTCCCGGCTACCGAAAACTCTCAAAAACACGGATGTTTAACCCAAATCAAATTCAATCAATGGACTCCGAACTTTTGCAGAGCATTCCCCATATGTTTCTTAGGGTCTCTGTAAAATTTGGTGATTTATTGAATTTGTTTCATAATTTTTCCAGAATTCTTTCGGTAAATTAGTTAACAATTCACCAAAAATTATAAAACATTCCAAAAATTCTAAAATTTAACGTGGTCCTTCCTGACAATACCCTACATCACCACACCAGGTTTCAGCTCAATCCAAGGTACACGGACCAAGTTATAGGCAAAACAATTTTCTGCCTAGCCTAGATTCGGTTCTCGGATGTTATACCTAGCGATTCTTCCGATTCCAAGCGTTCATCTTGATCCCAGAATTGTGTGAAGGCTATATTCAGTATCTACACATCAAGTACAACCCAAATATGCTAGAACTTAGATCAATCAAGCTTTAATTCATTGTTTTGCGGTTAATCGAATAGTTAAGTGATTTTTGTCGAATAAGAGTTGATTAGGGTATCAAACCCCAAAGTTTTGTGATCATGGCTGCCATATAACACGAGGTAAATAACAAGGGGTTCTTATTCAGCCTATAAACATGTGGAAACCTCCAAAAATCTTGGATTAAAAGGCGTTTTTCGGCTAGAAATCACGTTTAATCGAAGAAACGGACTTAGGATCATAAGTATCAAGGTTAATACCTTTGATTTAGTGAAGATTAGTGAAGAACTCAGCTGAATTAAAGGGTCTTTAGAGCAGATTTGTGGAGAATTGGAGTAATTTTTGTGAAAAAAATGAATTATAAAATGAAAAATAAATAAAAAATATATATACATGGGGGGGGGGGGGGGTTGGCGGTTTGGGGGTGGTGTCACACCCTCCATTTCCACTTGCGGAGTATTACCGCGAGGCATGTGATCAAACCAGAATCTCAGACACTAGCAACGTCGAACGACTCTATATGATTTATTTTAACGTTTTCCAAAAACATTTATTGTGAACATGCATAGTCATTTTCAAAGTTCCAAACTTTCAAAGTTTTAGCGGAAGCATTAGAATAAAGTAACGGGTGCCAACATAAACGCCAAAACCAAAATCCCAAAAAAATAATCGTTAATAAAGACTCGATGACATGTCATGATTTAATGCAAAGTGGGTGCACCTAGCGCTCCTAGCCTCCTGAGAAACATACAAAGAAACAAGTGTCAACATTAAAGAAGAGTGAGTTCACAGGTTTTTATAAGTTCACAAGTTCGGTTTAAAAGATTGTTTTCCCCCGTTATCCCTAACCCAGGAGAACGACATAGTTCCATTATTCCTAACGTGGAATAATAATGTTGGTTCGTAAATAAGTTCAATGTTAACATGTAGGTAGCAAGCCTAAAGTTACGTCACGTAAGAGTTCGCGATCGAAGCTGACTGTTGTTGCCTCTGTGTTGCCAGGTCTATCACTGACCATGGTGAAAGTTAGGCCAAATTAATCACCCGTTGACCATTCCCGGTCGACTAGCGCGACTAGCTTGGGTGGGGCTTGTCGGGCCCAGTAGTACTACTATAATTTCCCCGCTATCTAACCCAATACTAACGATCTGAGAGTTGGTTGAGGACTTCCGTGATAAAGCTACTTAGTGACCATAACATGCATTAACATTAACTTACTTACCGAATAGTTAACGCTGTTAATTTAACATAACGTAAAAGATTGAGTTGTAGAGCGTATACATGTTTCTTCCCTGTTGTTCAAAACCAGATAAAATAGGGGCCGTGAACTCACCTTAAAGTGCTCGGTTAGATAAACGCAAAAGAAGCAAAAGATGGAACCGCTAATCGCGTCCTAACATGTCAACCGATTCAAAGTTAGTGTGTGAACACACTAACACAAAACCCTACGTATAACTAACACACACTACGACACACGTAATAAACAATTTGAAACCATAATCATGCATGCAAAGTATCACCATACAAAATAACGACCAAATCAACTTGTCACAACACAGGATAACTCATACAACACTTAGATACACACAAACGCAAGTTATCATGTTTTAGCTTGTACACTCATAACTGGGCTGTTTTCGAGAATTTTTATAAAATAGTTCCAACGTTACAAAAGTTCCAATTTTTTATAGGAGGTGTCAATTAGACTGTAGAATGTTTTGTAAAATTTTCAAATCCTAAATCTTTACCAATTATTTATAAACATTTATATACTAGGCTGCAGTCAGATTCGTCACTTTCAAATCAGATGAACAATGATTTTTAAATGATTTTTCTCGTTACTGTACAGATTTCGTGACCTAACCCCATACAGACTATGAGATCCGACTCGATAAACTACCTGCAAATTCTGCAGAATTTACGCAGCTTCAGCTGCTGCACTAAATGACCATTTAAAAATAGCAAACAACCTCAGAAAAATATGAATCTAGCGCCATTTGAAGTGTTTTTCAAAAATACACGTTTTAGGCTTCAGAAAATCCACTTTTCGATAAATAATGATCAGGTTACAGCCAACTGAAGTTGGCTGTAAATGTGAATCAGCTTACTGTTTTCGACTTTATCGCATTAGAACATGTGTAAACGGCCATGACGCTTAGTCGTATCGATTAACACATCTAATATATCAGTATTCATGCAAACCCTAAGCATATATAATGATCTTTATAGATAAAACGCAGCCTACGATTTTAATACTCAAACATATCATCACAACCGCAAGGATTCGCATATTCATCCGAACTAATCATACACCACAACACTTTTTCATAATAATATCATACAAGCACATAATCATGATCAAGACTAAACAAAACCTAGTGTGAATCGTAATACAATTAAACCCTAACCTTGAAACGATGACAATTAGCAAACCGGGACAAGCTTGGAATCGATCTGAGGGGTGTAGGGCTGTTTGCGCGACCGAGAGAGGGGGGGGGGGGGCTGCTGCCTGCGCACACCACAAGGGGAAGGGTTTTAGGGTTTGCTATTTTTTTGAACACCCCATGCATACACACGTATACATAAGGGGCCAATGGAGGCAGTTTGGGCCATTCCTTGGGCCGCAAGGAGTGTGGGCCGCAAGGGGGTGTGGGTGGCGAGTTGGGTTTGCTTGGTCGTGAAGTCGAAACGTTTCACAGGCTTGGTTCGTTTCGGCTTATAAATAGAATTTACTAACCGATCATTATAATCTGATAAATAACTACACATAATACGACTCGACAATTATTCACAAACGTCTAATAACACGTAGCACGTAATTCAGATACAACTCGTTAAAACTCCCAAACATCGTGTATTCCCTAAATACTAAAGTTAGCGTAGTTATTGCGAGCGCGCAATTTAATTCTCCGAACGTAGGAATGAATAACAATAAAGTAGCGCGTTTAAAGTACCTTAAAAACCGGGATGTCACATTATCCCCATGTTGAAAGAATTTTCGTCCCGAAAATTGAGTAAACGCGGTTTTGAATGCAACGCACAAAAATTCAGTTTGTTAGAATGGTACAAGGAAATCCCAGGCTGTCATATCATCCCCATGTTGGAAGAATTTCGTCCCGAAATTCAGTTGGCGGTAACATCAGATTACTGCTCAGCTGCAAAAAGGTGTGGATATTTGCTTTTCGTTTGGTCCTCTCTTTCCCACGTGAACTCCGGTCCACGCTTAGAGTTCCAACAAACCTTGACAATCGGTATCTTGCTGTGCCTTCAAGTCTTGGTCTCACGGTCCATGATCTCGATAGGTTGTTCCACAAAATGCAGTTGCTCATCCACTTGAATCTCATCCAATGGAATGACTAGGGTCTCATCTGATAGACACTTCTTCAGATTGGACACATGAAAAACGTTGTGAACTCCACTGAGTTCGGCATGAAGGTCTAATTGATAAGCTACGGGCCCGATACGCTTCAAAATCATAAATGGACCTACGTACCATGGATTTAGTTTGTTTCGTTTCCCAAAACGAATTACACCTTTCCAGGGTGACACTTTCAGTAGGACGCGGTCACCTACTTGAAATTCGAGCGGTTTGCGTCGTTTATCAGCGTAACTTTTCTGTCGATCCCGTGCCGCTGCCATGTGGTTTCTGATTTGCGCAATCTTTTCAGTAGTCTCAAGTATCAACTCAGGACCTGTGAGTTGACTGTCACCGACTTCTGCCCAACAGACCGGTGATCTACATTTGCGACCGTACAATGCTTCAAACGGTGCTGCCTGAATACTCGCATGGTAACTGTTGTTATATGAGAATTCCACTAAAGGCAGATGGATTTCCCAACTGTTCCCGAAGTCTACCACGCATGCCCTAAGCATGTCCTCCAAGGTCTGAATGGTCCTTTCACTTTGACCATCCATCTGAGGGTGGTAAGCTGTGCTCATATCTAAGCGTGTACCCAACGCTTTCTGAAGTGACCGCCACAAGTTGGACGTGAAACGAGCATCTCTGTCTGAAATGATGGACGTTGGCACCCCGTGCCGAGAAACTACTTCTTTAATGTAGATGCGAGTCAACTTATCCATCTTATCTGTTTCTTTGGTCGCTAGGAAGTGGGCAGACTTAGTTAGGCGATCCATGATCACCCAGATGGTATCGCAACCACCCGGAGTTCACGGGAGTTTAGTGATAAAGTCCATCGAGATCTGATCCCATTTCCACACTGGGATCTCAGGTTGTTGAAGTAGCCCTGATGGCTTCTGGTATTCCACATTAACTTTCGCACAAGTCAAACACTTGCTCACGTAGGTGGCTATATCCGCTTTCATTTGGGCCACCAGTACGCGGCTTTAAGGTCTTGATACATCTTATCCGAACCAGGATGGACAGAATCTCGGGATTTCTGAGCTTCGTCCATAACTAGCTTTCTGAGGTTTCCGTAGAGAGGTACCCATATACGATTCATGAAACGGGTACCATTGGGTTTCACTTCCCAATCGCGTTCCATCTTTCCCACAGATTCGGCCTTGATGTTCTCTTCCGTAACTGCTTCTAGCTGCGCGTCGTGTATCTGTTCGGGTAACCCAGAATGAATTGTGAACTGTAGTGCTCGTACCCGACGAGGTTTCAAGTGCTCCTTCCGACTGAGGGCATCAACTACCACGTTAGCTTTACTCGGGTGAATTGAATGGAACATTCATAATCGTCAGGAGTTCGACCCAGCGACGCCGTCGCATGTTCAACTCCTTCTGGTAAAAATATGCTGGAGGCTCTTGTGATCCGTGTAGATTGTGCACTTGGTTCCATATAGGTAGTGTCTCCAAATCTTAAGTGCAAACACAAGTACTCCCAATTCCAAGTCATGTGTCGTGTAGTTCTTCTCGTGGACCTTCAACTGTCGGGATGCATACGCTATGACCTTATCACGTTGCATGAGCACACATCCCAATCCCTGAATGGAAGCGTCACAATATACCACAAAATCATCTGTCCCCTCTGGCAAGGACAAAATGGGCGCACTGCAAAGCTTCTCCTTCAGTAATTGAAATGCTGCTTCCTGCTTGTCACTCCAAGCATACTTGGTGCCCTTCTGAGTGAGAGTGGTAAGCGTTTGTGCGATCTTGGAAAATCCCTCAATGAAACGTCTTTAGTAACCAGCCAAACCCAAAAATTGGCGGATCTCTATTGGTGTCCTGGGTGCTTCCTAGTTCTTGATACCATCAATCTTGGCGGGATCAACGTGTATACCCTTTTCATTCACGATATGCCCGAGGAACTGAACTTCCCGAATCCATAAATCACACTTCGAAAATTTGGCATATAGTTTCTCCTGTTGAAGTAGTTCCAGCAATAACCATAGATGCTCAGCATGTTCTTCTTCACCCTTAGAGTAGATGAGTATATCATTGATGAACACGATGACAAACTTGTCGAGATACGGCTTACACATGCGGTTCATGAGGTCCATGAACACCGCGGGTGTATTGGTGAGACCAAAGGGCATGACCAAGAACTCGTAATGGCCATACCGAGTGTGAAATGTCGTCTTGGAGATATCCTCCTCCCTGACGTGTAGCTGGTGATAACCGGACCGTAGATCAATTTTGGAGTAGTAGCTTGACCCTTGAAGCAGGTCGAAAAGATCGTCGATGCGAGGTAATGGGTACCGGTTCTTGACGGTAACCTTATTGAGTTCCCTGTAGTCGATGCACATGCGGAAGGTCTCGTCCTTCTTCTTGATAGAAAGGACCGGAGCTCCCCATGGTGAAGTACTGGATCGGATAAATCCTTTTTCCAACAATTCCTGAAGTTGGGTAGACAGCTCTTGCAGCTCTGCTGGAGCTAAGCGGTACGGGGCCTTGGCGATAGGAGTCGCATGGCTCGCCAATTCGATTTCAATCTCTACTTGTCGATGTGGTGGAAGACCGGGTAACTCCTCTTGAAACACATCGGAAAAGTCACGGACGATGGGGATATCTTCAATCCGCTTCTCGTCCTTAGATTGCTCGGTGACCAGTGCGAGCAAAGCAAAAGAGTTATTCTTCCGAAGATACTTCTGAGCTTGCATGCAAGAGATGATGTTCGTGAAGACGCCTGCCTTCTCGCCTTGCACCATCAAGACTTCGTCGTTAGAGAGCGGAATACGGATAGCTTTCTCGAAACAGAGAACTTCAGCTCGGACGTCGGATAGCCAGTCCATTCCGGCTACCACATCAAAACTACCCAGAGTAGTTGTCATCAGATCAATGGTAAAGGTGTGACCCGCGAGTTTAAGTTGACATCCGGTCACTAGATGGGTCACATCTACAGATTTACCATCGGCTAGTTCTATGACGTAAGGGGTCTTTAGGGGTTTAGGTGTGAGATTTAGGTTCTTCCTAAAAGACTTAGATATAAAAATCTTATCCGCACCCGTATCAAAAAGTACAGTAGCAAAATGATCGTCAAGTGGAAACTTACCGGTGACCACATTCGAGTCGTTTCTGGCCTCCCCACAGCCTAGCGTGAATGCACGTCCTTTGGCACCTCCTGTGCTACCATTTCTATTGTTGCCATTGATGTTATTGTTGTTGTTGTTATTCCCACAATTGTTGTTGTTGCGAAGTTGCGGGCAGTCTCGCTTGAAATGAGCAGTGCTACCGCACTGATAGCATCCTCGGTTATTACCCTGCTGCTGACCCTGGTGCTGGTTCTGAAATTCTGTCATGACATAATCTCCCCGCGGCAATCCTTTCCCGTGTGTCCTGCTTGCCACATCGTTTGCAGCGATTTCCGGCGCAAGGGCCATAATGATGGAGGTTACAACGATTAAATTGCGGCTTTCGACCCGCATAGCCGCTCGAGTTCTGGGTGTTGTTGGCAGACTGATTGTTGTGACCCCGATTGTTGTTGAAGTTGTTTGGCCGCTTTTGGTTTCCTTGTTGTGGCTGGGCTGATGAAGACTGCCGAGCAGGTGAGTCTTCAAATTTCCTTTTGTTGTCAGGGACAATTTCAGTCGCACCCCTAGGTGGCAACTTCCTTTGCTCCACTGCCTTATCGGTGAGTTTATGTGCCAACCTAATTGCTTGTTGCTCCGTCGTAGGGTTGCTAGACATTACCATGCCCTGGATCTCAGGGACCAGACCCCCAAGATAAAACTCAAGTCGTTTAAAGATGGTGTTAACCAAATCGGGACAAAGGAACACCAGATCATGATGTCTTGCCGTGTACGCTTCAATTTCTGACCCAACCATCTTGTGGTTCCATAACGCTTGTTCCAATTGCTGAACTCTGTCCCGCGGACAGTATTCCTCCTTTATTAGAGCTTTGAACTCGGTCCAGGCCCTTGCATTCGCCGCAGCAAGTCCACGCGTTTGGACTTGTGCGTTCCACCAGGTTAACGCCCCATCTTCCAACGTCGAGGCAGCATACTTGACCTTATTAGCTTCGAGGCAATTGCACATTTCGAAAACCGATTCAGACTTTTCGACCAAACGGACTCGTCCTATGGGTCCTTCAACTCCCGTGAACTTGCTCGGTTTCGCATCCAGGAACATCTTGTAGGGGTTAAGACCCCCTCCTGAGGATAGAGGATAGGTAGTCAGCGAGAAAGTCTACTAGACAAACTATTAGATTTTTCCCATGAAAATTTAATAATGGTTACCTGCTGGTGGGTTAGGAACACCTGCTAGAGCAGCATTCACGTGTTGTTGGATTAAAGCAGCCAATTCTTCAGCTGACATGTTGAGATTTCCGCGACGACCGGTTGCCATTTCAGATCTTCGCAAGACAACACAAACACACACCAATAAGTATATATCCAATATAGTTATCATATTCCACACTTCAATGATCACACAATTTATGTCAACCCAACAAATAAACAATCGAAAGGAACATTCGATTAAATAAATTGTAATGTCTCACAAAATACCAACCAAACATATTAGTTTAATTATAAAATTTTCCAGGTTCAAACATAAGTGGAAACAAACAAACTAAAGGAAACAAAATAGAGATTGGCGAGACGAGTTAGTCATCTATGTCTCCATCTCCCAAGTCGCTATCACTGCCGTCTTCCTCTTCAGCGTTTTCAGCTTCAACAGCCGGGTCCTGTTCCGGTTCTTCTTCCTCTGGATCCTCCTCCGGGTCTTCCTCTGGATCCTCCTCTTCGTCTTCTATCGGCGCTGGAGGGGCCGGTGCTGGTACGGGTACTGGGATAGGTGGTGTTTGGTTCTGCTCCAGTTCGTGAATCTTCCAACTGGACTCAAGAACTCTGTCTTCGAGCCAGTCAGCCCTCAGCTGCTCAGCACGAAGGTCCTTAGCTAAAATGCTTCGAACTCTCTTATTCTCATCTTGCTCTTCCTCGAGCTCTTCAGTTTTACCAGTCAGCTGACGTATCAACCATCCCTGTGCTTCGATAGTCTATTGCATTCTCTCCAGCTGTTCCTGTTGTTTCCTTAGAACAGCTCTAAGTAGATCGTCCCCCGCTCCTGAAGAGTTGACCGGTTTGACCGGTACAGCGATGGTTGGACGGGAGAACGACTCCCATCCTAGAGCGAGTCTTTTCCTGGCAGTTGAGCGTGTCTCCACGCCACGAGGTAGTGAGGGTTTGACCATGGGTGCCTTCCCCGGCGCCCTTGATTGTCGAGATCTGTCGGATGATGATGATGACATAGCCTGCCGGGTTGGTGTAGTTAGTTACGAGCTGCGTATATCACAATATATATATATATATATGTATATATATATATATATATATATATCACATAGGACAATTGTAGTATAACACATAACAAGATATCACAGTTCGGTGCCAACTAAGTCTAGTGTCGTGTAACAGCTATAGTTTAAGTCTACTTTAGATGTAAACCTGGTTCTCTATAGCTATAGGCTCTGATACCAATCTGTCACACCCTCCATTTCCACTTGCGGAGTATTACCACGAGGCGTGTGATCAAACCAGAATCTCAGACACTAGCAACGTCGAACGATTCTATATGATTTATTTTAACGTTTTCTAAAAACATTTATTGTAAACATGCATAGTCATTTTCAAAGTTCCAGAGTTTTAGCAGAAGCATTAGAATAAAGTAACGGGCGCCAACATAAACGCCAAACCTAAAATCCCAAAAAAATAATCGTTAATAAAGACTCGATGACATGTCTTGATTTAATTCAAAGTGGGTGCACCTAGCGCTCCTAGCGTCCTGAGAAACATGCAAAGAAACAAGTGTCAACATTAAAGAAGAGTGAGTTCACATGTTTTTATAAGTTCACAAGTTCAGTTTAAAAGATTGTTTTCCCCCGTTATCCCTAACCCGGGATAACGACATAGTTCCATTATTCCTAACCTAGAATAATAATGTTGGTTCGTAAATAAGTTCAATGTTAACATGTAGGTAGCGAGCCTAAAGTTAGGTCACGTAAGAGTTCACGATCGAAGCTGACTGTTGTTGCCTCTGTGTTGCCAGGTCTATCACTGACCATGGTGAAAGTTAGGCCAAATTAATCACCCGTTGACCATTCCCGGTCGACTAGCGCGACTAGCTTGGGTGGGGCTTGTCGGGCCCAGTAGTACTACTATAATTTCCCCGCTATCTAACCGATACTAACGATCCGAGAGTTGGTTGAGGACTTCCGTAATAAAGCTACTTAGTGACCATAACATACATTAACATTAACTTAGTTACCGAATAGTTAACGGTGTCAATTTCGCATAACGTAAAAGATTGAGTTGTAGAGCGTATACATGTTTCTCCCCCTGTTGTTCAAAACCAGATAAAATAGGGGCCGTGAACTCACCTTAAATTACTCGGTTAGATAAACGCAAAAGAAGCAAAAGATGGAACCGCTAATCGCGTCCTAACATGTCAACCGATTCAAAGTTAGTGTGTGAACACACTGACACAAAACTCTACGCATAACTAACACACACTACGGCACACGTAATAACCAATTTGAAACCATAATCATGCATGCAAAGTATCACCATACAAAATAACGACCAAATCAACTTGTCACAACAACAGGATAACTCATACAACACTTAGATACACACAAACGCAAGTTATCATGTTTCAGCTTTTACACTCATAACTGGGCTGTTTTCGAGAATTTTTATAAAATAGTTCCAACGTTCCAAAAGTTCCATTTTTTTACAGGAGGTGTCAACTAGACTGTAGAATGTTTTGTAAAATTTTCAAATCCTAAATATTTACCAATTATTTATAAACATTTATATACTAGGCTGCAGTCAGATTCGTCGCTTTCTGACTGCAGTCCACGAGAAAAAATCATTTAAAAATCATCGTTCATCCGATTAACGAAATTCTAGTGGAGGATTTTCGGAAACTCCCGTCTCCAGTTACTGTACAGATTTCGTGACCTAACCTCATACAGACTATGAGATCCGACTCGATAAACAACCTGCAAATTCTGCAGAATTTACGCAGCTTCAGCTGCTGCACTAAATGACCATTTAGCAAACGACCTCAGAAAAATATGAATCTAGCGCCATATGAAGCGATTTCCAAAAATACACATTTTAGGCTTCAGAAAATCCACTTTTCGATAAATAATGATCAGGTTACAGCCAACTGAAGTTGGCTGTAAATGTCAATCAGCTTACTGTTTTCGACTTTATCGCATTAGAACATGTGTAAACGGCCATGACGCTTAGTCGTATCGATTAACAGCAGGTTAACTTGTCAAATATCATCTAATATATCAGTATTCATGCAAACCCTAAGCATATATCATGATCTTTATAGATAAAACGCAGCCTATGATTTTAATACTCAAACATATCATCACAACCGCAAGGATTCACATATTCATCCGAACTAATCATACACCACAACACTTTTTCATAATAATATCATACAAGAACATAATCATGATCAAGACTACACAAAACCTAGTGTGAATCGTAATACAATTAAACCCTAACCTTGAAACGATGACAATTAGCGAACCGGGACAAGCTTGGAATCGATCCGAGGGGTGTAGGGCTGTTTGCGCGATTGAGAGGGGGGGGGGGCTGCTGCCGTCGCACACCACAAGGGGAAGGGTTTTAGGGTTTGCTATTTTTTTTAACACCCCATGCATACATACGTATACATAAGGGGCCAATGGGGGTGGTTTGGGCCATTCCTTGGGCCGCAAGGAGTCTGGGCTGCAAGGGGTGTGGTGGCGGGTTGGGTTTGCTTGGTCACGAAGTCGAAACGTTTCACAGGCTTGGTTTGGTTCGGCTTATAAATTGAATTTACTAACCGATCATTATAATCTGATAAATAACTACACATAATACGACTCGACAATTATTCACAAACGTCTAATAACACGTAGCACGTAATTCAGATACAACCCGTTAAAACTCCCAAACATCGTGGATTCCCTAAATAGTAAAGTTAGCGTAGTTATTGCGAGCGCGTAATTTAATTCTTCGAATTAAATTAGCGTAGGGATGAATAACAATAAAGTAGCGCGTTTAAAGTACCTGAAAAACCGGGATGTCACAGGTGGGTCCCAAGGGGGACTCCTCGTGCTTAGAAGTGCGTGATAAAATATGATGCTTATCTTCCGTTTTCGGGTCCCGGGCGCCTCTCCGTTTTGCAAAACGGGCTCCGTTTTGCGCGTTCTTAGTGTCAAAAGACTCGGTTTTAAAAACTGAGCATAACCGTTTTGAAATCCGAGCATGGTTACGTTTTAATCATAAAAGTCTCGTTTGACGTTCGTTTAAGTGTTTTAAGCTTGATCGATCGTTCCTTGCACATTTGGTTGCCTTATGTTATGCCTGGAACGAAGGCGTTTCCCCAATTGGGAGCTGCTTCGTTTTTTGTGCCTGGGCTTTGATTGTTGGAATCGGTATGCCCAAGAGACATATTAAATTGATGTGACTAGTACGTTATGATCCAAGTCGGGTCATACCCAATAACAAGCTAGACAAACACTTATAATATTTATTTATGATATGATCAAACAAATAAATATTAACACTTAGAATATTTTGAAATTGTTTTCTAAATAATTGCACTTGAGGAACTAATAAATTATATGGATAATTTATTTTGAGAGTATATTTTATTTTGTTATTTAACGGGTTAAATAACATTATAAAAGGTTATGAGATATTGCATAAAGTCTTGTAAACATATGATGTTAATTTTATAAAAGTTATAAAATAATACAAGACATAATTTAAAAGAAAATATCTTGCAAATCTTATAAGATCTCACTAAATCCAAGAAAAGATCTTACAATAGATATACGGATATCTTGGAAGATTTTGTGAGATCTTTACAAATCTCACAATATCCTAGAAAAGATCTTACAAGAGATATATGAATATCATGGAAGATTTTGTGAGATCTTTACAAATCTCACAATATCCAAGAAAGATCTTGCAAGATATTATATATAGTCGATTTGATTCATTATTCAAGTGGTTGTAATTCTTACACCCACATTAAGATTTCAGGTGCAAGAACACTCTCAAATTCTCTTAGAACTTCGGCCAAAGGTTGGTTGATCGAGAGGTGTTCATAAGTGAAAATCCTAGCAACATAAGGTGTTTGTTGGAAGGCTTGGGGTATACAAGCTTGAGGTCTTCTCCTTTGAAGATTGTCATTCAAGAATCATCATCTTCTTACATCTCCTAGCTCCTTGAAAGGTCGTTTCTTAAAACACCCTATGGTTGTGTTTTTGATAGCATGCATATTCATATATGGATCCGGGTTTTGGTTTTACACACAAAATGGGTTTTATATCTTAAAAGTAACATGTTTTAAATAATTATTCTGCAGCATTTTTCATTTTATATGGATAAAATGGCTTTGATAAACATGACAAAACCCCAACAGTGGTATCAGAGCCGCTTGTATGAATGCATGCTTCAAAGGATTTAAAATTTTGGGTATTTGGGTTTGGAGAAACCCTATGGCTTAAAATTTTAAACATGGTTCTCCTTTGTTTTTCAAGATTATTTTCTTACATGCATAAAGGAATCTTGAAAAATTAAATCATATGGATTATTTATTTGTTTGGACAAAAACCCACACTTTTCGGTTTTTCATTCTTGGCTGAAAATATGGGTTATAAAAGGAACCAATTTTGCTCTTGAATAATATACATATGTGAATGCATATTTTGGTGCTCATAACCTAGCCATGACCTTGTGTTTGAATATGTTGAATGATTGTGTTTGTGGTTCATATTTAATTATTTCAATGGGTTGTAATAGTTAATGTCTTTGTTATTCCATTAGAAAAATATGTAATTTATTTATTTTCATTTGGTATGTAAGTAAATAGATTAGTTGCAATTCTTTTACTAGAAAAAAATGTATTAGGATACTTTATTGTAAAAGAAGATGCACACATAAAATGCATTTTTGGTTTTGGCCAATTTTGGGCCTAAAGGACTTATAGTTCTTAACGGGATTTTAGCCCAATAACCAAAACACATTTTTGAATACCAAAGGAGTTTGGAGATGAATTTAAAGATCATTTGAAAGCCCAAAGAAAGTGAAGAAATCACAACACAAAAGGAAAACTTGAAGCATTTGGATGCGGGTTCAAGTGAGAGTTCAACGACACATTTCTTGTGTCAATATTCACCCTTTAGGAAGGACCTTTTGGCACACTTGTTTCGGCTAACAAGTGTTATCAAAAATAGTTGGCTATAATTATGCACCTGTTGTTTTTGTGTGTTATGCTTGTATGGTTGTTTTATTATGTTGTTTGGATGATATGTGGATATGGATGCTTAACAAACTAATAAACAACAACAAGCTTAAAAATGGTTCTGTAAAAATCATTAAAGTGGCTAATGAAAAAGATTTATTAAAGGTTAATGATTTTATAATAAAATGGGTTTTATTAAAAGAACCTTGAAAATTGGTTTTCACTAAAGTACCATGAATTTGAATGCATGCAAATGTATGGTACATAAAGTTTTCTAAAACTAGAATTTTTGAAAACTAAAATCCCTTTTGTGAAACAAGTCAAACATCATCCTTTTATACAACACTTGAATCACTTGGGAACTCTTTGTGGGATAAAGGTCACCTAACCACATTTGAGGAAACTTGTGTGTTTGGGGTAGGCTTACCATATTTGTAGGATAAAGGTCACCTAACTACTTGTATGGGTAAATTTACATGTGTGTATAAGTAGGATGACTTGATTTGGAAACCATGTGCTTAGGGTCACCGAAGCATGGCGTACAAAGGTGTTGATGGGATTAAATATGCCAACTAAACATAAAGATGTTTAACTGATCCCATACGTCTAGAAATTGTAAAGGGTTGCAATCGTCAAACGTTGACTACCTTGTTAATTTAAATAATGGAATAAAGGTCACCTAACCAATATTTAAATGTAACGTTGGATTCTAGATTTTAATTATTAATTGTCTATGAGACATAAAAGGCTATTAATGATTAAAAATTTGATAATATCGAAAATACTAAAATTGAACTTTGATAAAATTTTGTAGATGGCCGCTAACAATGCAAACACAATTACCCAAACCATCCATAACCTATCATTAAGAACAATCCTTGAAAAGGATCGTCTCAACCATAACAACTTCATGGATTGGTATCAAAACTTGAGAATCGTTCTCAAGCAAGAAAAGATATCCTATGTGTTGGACGATCGTATTCCTGATGAACCTAACGTGGAAGCCTATAACGATTGGGTTATGTATACCGAGGACTCCATGCAAGCCTCTTGCCTCATGTTGGGAACTATGATTCCCGAGATTCAAAAGGATTTTGAACATCACGGGGCATACGACATGATTACCCAATTGAAGGAAATATTCCTTCAACAAGCAAGGGTAGAACGCTTCAAAACGGTTTGAGCGCTTCATGCCTGTCGAATGGAGGAAACCCAATCGATCTCATCTTATGTCCTTAAGATGAAAAGCCACATTGATCGCCTTGAAAGGCTCAATTGTCGAGTCTCTAAAGAGTTGGCTACGTATTTGATCCTCAACTCTTTAACAAAGAAGTTTGAGACTTTCGTCATGAATTATAACATGAACGGATGGGACAAGAGCATTGGTGTACTTCATCCAATGCTCAAAACTGCCGAGGCGGGCATGGGTAAAAAGGCTTTACCCGTACTAATGATCAATGAGGGAGGCAACAAGAAGAGGCCCCACCCCGACTCCAAGGCAAGTTTTTCCAAAAGGAAGGGCCACGTCAAAATGAAGGGAAAAGGAAAGGTTAAAGCGGAACCCACGAAACCGAAGGAAAAGAAGCAAAAGGTTGCTTCGACTGACGCATGCTTTGAGTGTGGAGAGATAGGACATTGGAAAAGAAATTGTCCAACCTATCTCAAGGAGTTGAAAACCCAGAAGGATGCGGGGCAAACCTCAGGTACAATCTTCATGATACATGTTGAGCTTAATATTATTTCTTCTAATACATGGGTACTAGATACCGGATGTGGAACTCATATTTGCAATTTGTTGCAGGGGTTCAGAAGAAATAAACATTATAAAAAGAGAGACGCTAGTCTCTTCATGGGCAACGAAGCAAAAGTTGAAGTCGAAGCCCAAGGAGACTATGTGTTGAAGCTTCCAAGTGGTTTGGAAGTGATTTTAAAAAATGTTTTGTATGCTCCTAGTTTGACTAGGAACATTATTTCAGTTTCCCTTTTGCTATAATATGGTTTTCGTTTAAAGTTGTGAATGATGACATTTATGTTTTGATGAATGACATGTTTTACTTTAAAGCTAAGCCCTCAAATGGTATTTATGAATTGGTTCAAGATAATACATCATTTGATATTTCAATGTACCATGCAATCACCAAGACACTCAAAATGGATTTGAGTGATTCCTATCTTTGGCATTGTCTCCTTGGACATATAAACAAAAATCGCATGCAGACACTTCGAAAGAATGGTCTTTTGGAAACAAATGATTCATTTGATGTATGTGAATCTTGTTTACAAGGCAAAATGACTAAGGCACCCTTTAGTGGCACCTTTGAAAGGGAAAAGGATTTATTAGGTATCATACATTCAGATGTATGTGGTCCTTTTAAGCCAATGTCTAGGAATGGTGAAAGATACTTCATTACTTCTACCGACGACTATAGTCGTTATGGTTATGTGTGTTTACTAAGACACAAGGATGAAGCATTTGAAATGTTCAAAGACTTCAAAAGTGAAGTAGAAAATCAACTCAAGAAAACAATCAAAATCCTTCGCACCGATAGAGGAGGTGAATACCTTAGTGATGCTTTTCAAGATCATCTTAGGAGTTGTGGGATCATCTCACAACTTACTCCACTTGGAACACCACAACATAATGGTGTGTCTGAAAGGAGGAATCGAACTCTATTGGATATGGTTCGATCTATGATGGCTAGAAGCACATTACCTCTATCATTTTGGGGTTACGCTCTGCTCTCTGCGACCCGTATATTGAATATGGCCCCAACCAAGAAAGTGGATAAGACACCTTTTGAAATATGGCTTGGAAAGGCTCCATCATTATCATATTTGAAGGTATGGGGTTGTGAAGCTTATGTGAAGCAATACACCCAAAAAAATTTGGAAGTACGATCCAGTAAGTGTATCTTTGTAGGATATCCTAACGATGATATAGGATATTACTTTTACGATCCAACAGAGCAAAAGGTATTTGTTGCTCAAAAGGCTGAGTTCTTGGAAGTTAAGTTCCTTATGGAAGGAACTAGTAGAACAATGGAACTTGATGAGGATCAAGAACCACAAGCCGATACACATTTGGTTAATACTAGCACTCAACAAGAGGCTGTTGAAGAGGATCAAGTGGTTGATTAACACACACAAAACGTTCGCAGATCTGGTAGAATTAGTAGTCCACCTGAAAGATATGGATTTTTTATGGATGGATGCTACGTGGTAGATTCGGATGAACCAACCACATACCATGATGCAATGTCACAATCCGATTGTGAAAAATGGCTTGAAGCCATGAACATAAAGATGAAATCCATGTATGACAACCAAGTATGGGATTTGGTTAAGCCACCTCTTAACTCCAAAGTAGTTGGAAGTAAGTGGGCTTTCAAGAAGAAAACCGATATGCATGGTAACTTGGATACTTATAAAGCAAGACTTGTAGCAAAAGGTTTCACTCAAACTCAAGGGGTTGATTATGATGAGACCTTCTCACCCGTGGCGATGCTAACGTCAATTAGGAATTATTTGCCATTGATGCATATTATGACTATGAGATTTGGCAAATGGATGTCAAAACTGCTTTCCTTAATGGATATCTTGATGAAGATGTCTATATGGTTCAGCCTGAAGGTTTTGTCGATCCAAAACATCCTAACAAAGTATGCAAGTTAAAGAGATCAATCAATGGATTGAAACAAGCATCTAGAAGTTGGAATCACCGTTTTGATGAAGAAATTAGGAATTTTGGATTCATCAAGAACGCCGATGAAGCTTGTGTGTATAAGAAGGCTAGTGGGACCATCATCACTTTCCTAGTACTGTATGTTGATGACATTCTACTATTTGGAAATGATATTTCAACCATGGAAGGTGTAAAAACCTGGCTTGGAAGTTGTTTTTCCATTAAGGATCTTGGTGAAGTCGCCTATATTTTGGGAATAAAGGTCTATAGGGATAGATCAAGGCGCTTGATAGGTTTGAACCAAAGTGCATACATTGACAAAGTCTTGAAAAGGTTCAAGATGGAGAACTCTAAGAAAGGTTCCGTACCTATTCAAAAGGGAACGATATTGAATGCGTCTCAATGTCCAAGCTCAAAGGATGAGCAAGAAAGAATGAAAGAAGTCCCATATACGTCTGCTATAGTATCATCATGTATGCAATGATATGCACTAGACCGGACGTGTCATGCGCCTTAAGCATGACAAGTAGATACCAGCAAAATCCAGGTAACAGTCATTGGATGGCTGTTAAAAGCATATTGAAATACCTTAGAAGGACTAAGGATATGTTTCTAATATATGGATCTGGTGAAGAGGAACTCGTTGTAAAGGGTTACACGGATTCGAGTTTCCAAACTCACCGAGATGGTTCTCGATCACAATCTGGGTATGTCTTCATTTTGAATGGAGCTGCGGTCTCTTGGAAGAGCTCAAAACAAGATGTGGTACCATTGTCCACTACAGAATCAGAATACATCGTTGCTTCATTGGCAGCACAAGAAGCTGCATGGTTGAAGAAATTCATTGCCGACCTAGGGGTAGTCCCTACCATTCAGGATCCCCTAGAGATCTTTTGTGATAACGAGGGTGCGATTGCTCAAATGAAGGAACCTCGTGCACATTAAAAGACTAAGCACATTGAGCGGAGAGTCAACTACATAAGGGATGAAGTTGAAAAGGGAAAGATATGTATTCGCAAAGTTCACACCGATCAAAACATTGTGGATCCACTCACGAAGCTCCTTGAACGGCCAAACTATGAGGGTCATACTTGTGCCTTAGGACTTCGATATTCTAGTGATTGGATTTGATCTATTTAGTATTTGGATATTGGAACAATTGTTATTATGACTCATTTAATGATTATGGCATTTTAAGTTATGTTCCATTTTAGCATGTTTAAATCCATGAATAAGTTAATTATTCTAAATGTCCGTAGTCGATCATATTTGTGGGAACAAATATGAAGGTAAGACTGTTATGAACTCGGATTGATAGATATTCATTAGGTATGAATATAGAGCAAAGTGTTGCTGCCAAAGTTCATAGATATTTGTGGGATACAAATATTGGACTGACCCGCTCTCAAATAATACTACATGGAATCTTTGTGATTGATCATAAGTAATTTTGAGTAAAGACGAATATCATAGTATCCCCTGACCTGAGATACACATTGGGTCTTGATATTCACCAAATATTATACTTTGACTTAGTTCTTCGCTATTCTGAAACATGGCAGTACTTAAGGCTAAGCTCAGGTGTGGTACAAGGTGATTGTGAGAGACGTATGTAGTCAAGATGGGATTTGTTCCTCTTATTCATTGAGAGTAAGATGTCTAAGGCCTGCTAAAGTTAAACCAACAGAGAATGATCATTCCATGTCTCTAGATTTGACATGACATCTGTAACAAAAGGATAAATGATAGATTCACCTAAATCATGTTCAAGTAAGGGACTTGAAGGGGATGATGTTATTGAATGGCACTTCGTCATACGTATTAGGGGTAGTAAACCGTTGTTAGGCGGTATTTGCTACTTGCATCAATCTTCTATGTATCTTGTGCAAGTGGGAGATTGTTGGAATCGGTATGCCCAAGACACATATTAAATTGATGTGGCTAGTACGTTATGATCCAAGTCGGGTCATACCAAATAACAAGCTAGACAAACACTTATAATATTTATTTATGATATGATCAAACAAATAAATATTAACACTTAGAATATTTAGAAATGTTTTTCTAAATAATTGCACTTGAGGAACTAATAAATTATAAGGATATTTTATTTTGAGAGTATATTTTATTTTGTTATTTAATGGGTTAAATAACATTATAAAAGGTTATGAGATATTGCATAAAGTCTTGTAAACATATGATGGTAATTTAATAAATGGTATAAAGTACTACAAGACATAATTTAAAAAAATATCTTGCAAATCTTATAAGATCTCACTAAATCCAAGAAAAGATCTTACAAGAGATATATGGATATCTTGGAAGATTTTGTGAGATCTTTACAAATCTCACAATATCTAAGAAAAGATCTTACAAGAGATATATGAATATCTTGGAAGATTTTGTGAGATCTTTACATATGATCTCACTAAATCCAAGAAAAGATCTTACAAGAGATATATGAATATCTTGGAAGATTTTGTGAGATCTTTATAAATCTCACAATATCCAAGAAAGATCTTGCAAGAGATTATATATAATGGATTTGATTCATTATTCAAGTGGTTGTAATTCTTAGACACAAATTAAGATTTCAAGTGCAAGAATACTCTCAAATTCTCTCTAGAATTTCGGCCAAAGGTTAGTTGATCAAGAGGTGTTCATAACTGAAAATCCTAGCAACATAAGGTGTTTGTTGGAAGGCTTGGGGTATACAAGCTTGAGGTCTTTTCCTTTGAAGATTGTCATTCAAGAATGATCATCTTCTTCCATCTCCTAGCTCCTTGAAAGGTCGTTTCTTAAAACACCCTATGGTTGTGTTTTTGATAGCAGCATATTCATATATGGATCCGGGTTTTTGTTTTACACAAATGGGTTTTATATCTTAAAAGTAACATGTTTTAAATAATTATTCCGCTGCGTTTTTCATTTTATATGGATAAAATGGCTTTGATAAACATGACAAAACCCCAACATTGATTATTTTCAAACCTTATGTCACAGTCTATGGCATAAAATAAGTTGTTCCTAGAACTCGGAATCTTAAATGATGCTACCGATAACCTAATAATCAACATCAAAGGTTTAATGCGCTGTTAAACGCCAAGTCTCCGTTTAACACGTTGTTCAAGGCTAAAGACGCAACCCTTGCATTGTTGGTCCTTAGTAGTGTCATGTCAACCATGACATGCTCTCGGATTCCTCCAAGATATAACATATATTGTTTCGCACGACACACAAGTCATGAAATTTCACAAGGTTTACGCTCAATTATAGTTTTAATCATGCTTTAAGTTTAGGACCAGTTAAGGTGTACCTGGTTTCGTCATGGGTATCACATGCACAATCTACCGAAAGGCGTCTAGTCTGGAATGATGGTATTATTAACCAATTAGAATGCTAACGGGTCCTTAGTTAAGTCTTACACTTGAACCAGTTAGTCTTACGTTAAACAAGTACGGTACAATACGCTAGATTAAGCGGTGACCGGAATAGAAGGTTATTTGGACCCAACAAGTATCAAGACTTGTATAATATAGGTATACCAATAACATTCTGATTTTGATAAAGAAACGACAAGGTTAAACCTGTTTCGGTTAGATTACGTAAACTAGTCACGTATGCTTAACCGTAAGCGTATAAGCGAAACTGGGTAATCGAAAGAGTCATACACAAGTTCCATATGTTATCATATTTAAAATGTGTTATGATATCAGTAGGATATCAATATGTATGCCCGTAATGAATTTAAAATCGAATTACGCCTCATTAGGGTATTTTGGTCATTTTATGACTTATAAAAGAGATTTAAACACAACTGATTTCAAGGTTATAATTATTGAGTAAAAACATGTATTTTATGATTTTATATGAGTAGGATATCAAATCTATGTGTTTTTGATAGTTTTAAACCAAACTATGTCTCGTAGGGGCATTTTGGTAATTTCACACATGGCTGTGAAGTCATAATTGAGATTCTGAGTTCGGGACTGGTACCTACTCTAAAGTTAATGAAAATAAGTTTCTAAATTAGTAGGTAACAAGTATTGGTTCATAGTTATGGTTTTAAACCATCTATGCGCCGAAAAGGCGATAAAATCGATAAATGCCGATTAATTCGATGTTTAAGGTAAACTAAAGTTGTGATCATTTTTATAGTACTAAAATAAGTTATTTATCATGTTATAATAGTAGGTAAAAGATTTGGTCTTGAATATTTTAGTTAAAACCATTTTAATGCGAAAAGGGTAATTCGGTCATTTATCGACATTTCACAGGCCTTAGGACTCAACTCAGTTTACCTACTATTTTAATATCCCAATTGTCCTTCAGATGATATTACATCAGTAGGTATGAAGTTTTGTGGAAGAAATTATGTTTAAATCTTCTAGAATGCCAAAAAGGGCATTTTAGTCCTTTTAAAGCTATATTAACGATATTTAATCAAAATACGGTTTATGACAAGAATCATGACACTAAAATAATTTTAATTAAGTTTACATATCAGTTTATAACTCATTTGTATGTTGGTTAATGTTTAATACCTTAGTTTATATGAAAAGGGCATTCTAGTAAAAGTTAAAGCATAATAACGGAACTTGCGTAAAAACTCAGATTACTAATGAACCATGTGGTATAACTTTAGGAGGTTATACTATACTATAACATGGTCCTAAAATTACTTAAATTCAGTAGCTTAAGTTGCTAAATCGGGTCAGAACTGAAAGTCAAAGCAGAAGTCAAACTTCATGACTTTCGGTTGCAAACTGACCCTAGACCTGAACTTGACGGGCCGAACTTGTTTACACATGTTATAATTATTATTACCATGTTATTTAAGTGACAAAATACATTTATAACATCCATATTGATAATTATGCAATACTTGCAAATCTGACCCGTTGACTTTTAACTTTGACCCGTCAATTGGTCAAGAAAACGTGGTAATCAGGAGGTGCCCTTTTAAGGGATTAACAACTACCTAATTACGATCACGTAGCCATGTTCGTAACGAACAATGGCTAGACTATAATGGTCTTAGCTCAAGGTCAAAGCGTTTTTACGTTAACACTTTGACTTTGGCTTAAAAGCCTACAAAACTGAAAAGAAAGAGTTGGAACACTTACTTTTGATCCAAACAAGACTAGAATGCTCAGGGGGATGCCCCAAAGACTTCAGGAGCTTCCCAAGTGAGCTAGAGAGGAGAATGAGGTGAGTGAGAAAGTTGTGAGGCAAATCAAGTGCCCTTTTATAGTTGAGGGAGGATCATGAGGGCATGCCAGGTGTTGGGGAATGTTGTAGGATGAGTACAATTGTCCCAGATCATGGCACAAGGTGCAAAGGTGTGACAAAGGCGACAAAAAGGCAGGGCAGGAGGCTGCCACACTTTCTGTCACTGGCGGTCCCTTACGGACCGTAAGGGGTGAGCCTTGCGGTTCGTAAGGACCTCTGGCGCCCACATAATTTGAATTGGTTACGGACCGTAATCAAATGTGGTTGCGGTCTGTAACTGCCTCTCAAATCATTAAACTTTGTCATTTTTTAAGATTAACCCCTCAACTTTAATTACTAGCACACAGTGCTTATAGTTTGGTATATTAACGACTTCAGCCCCTCTCGTTTAAGCACACGGCACACAAGGTTTAACAGGACACGTGTCGGAACTTTACTGGACGTGAAAACACGAGGTGTTACACATATAATACGAGGTTGTGACATATTCCTGACACAAAGTGATCGTGTGAAAACCCTATACGTGTCTTATAGGCCTACAAAACCGTATCAAGTAAGAGGTTAGCTTTATGTCACTCAACAATGACAGAAAATGATGGATGTGAATATTACGTCAACCGTAATACGAGTCGTATAGGCCTATACGACCCCGTATTGTTTTGTGAAATTGAGTTCTGCTTGTCCCTTATAAACGAGGAAGACGAACGCTTAATTTCTTTTTCTTCTCTTCATTCTTTCTTTCTTTCTACAAAGCATTTATTCCACCTTGTCTTGGCTCAATCTCAATTACGTATTTGGCTAGTCCTCCGACAGGAACACAAGCACGTTTATTTTAGAAAGCAGTGTGGTATAGTATTTATTAACTTGTTTTGTTTGTTTTGTTTATGAGATAATTGCCACACCGTTGTTTTAGGAGGGGCCTGTTGTCCCAGATTCTTACAATGGGAGTGTAATTGATAAACACGCGGAGGAGGTCGTGTCCGGATTTTGTTCCCATCAAAAGGAATCGCTGTTGCTAGACTTGAACGAGGTAGCATTTATTTACATATTTGTATGTGGCGGTAAATTTACCTTTAACTTTTACCTGTTGGTTTTGGTTAGTTTGTTGTGCCTCGCCAACCGTTGTTGCCAAACGTGAACGAGGTAAACATTTGTTTACTTATTTTTTATTAGGCGTTAAATGTACCGTCATCTTTTAACCATTGGTTTTTTTTTTCAGGTGGCTGTGCCTAGGAGTGATTACGCTTACAGGTGTTCGGGTTAGGAAGACGGTTATGGTGCCTCGTACGGACAAGAAAACTAGGAAAATAACTTTTTTGTTAGTGATGCCTCGTACGTACAACAAGATGTTGGTGAGAATTCTTACGCCCAAGAGCCATTGGGTGACGAGCAACCCGCTTACTTGGAAGTTTCGTACAAAACTGATCACGTATGAATGATATATATTTTGTTAAAATGTATTATAAATGTTATAAATTTTTATTAAAAAGTTATTGTAAATGTTATATATATTTTTCGCTTATGATTTTATATCCCGCAAAGAGTTGGAACTTTGGGTAAAAAGAGGGGGGTTAGACAACGGATACGTTATTGTTACTAGATGGTCTAAGAATAACTGGATATAACTCCAATGTTGTCGTAGCAGCGAACATGAGAGTATGGCCATGGTTAGGAAAATTGGCAGCAAAAAATGCGGATGCCCTTTATGGTGATAGGTTGTCTCCACTAAATTCGTCGATCTTGGTGGATAGATTATCTTCACAAGGATTATATCGAGAACGACCACATTGAGATTCTAGGAGGGTTACACATATGCTCGGAGAATCACTCCTAATTAGTTTAGATTGGCGCAAGAGCTGACAGATCAAGACATAGAACCCGATATAATCTAGAAAGCCGTAATCGAATAGAACCCTGAAAACAAATGAGTTCCGAATGTCACACTCGGTCGATAGCGAAAGCGTGCAGTGTGACCTTGATTATTTTTCATCGCATATGATATAAGTAAACAACTATGTGATTAAAAAAATAAACACGATGTTCATCCATTGACATAATTAAGAGATACACATAATAAGTTGTTCAAAGTACAAGGCAACATGAGTTATAAATTTTCCAAAAGACTAGTTCAACATAGTTTTAAAACGCAAAGGCTTTGCATCCTATATCTCATTGAAGATGAGATATACGGATCAAACCCTTTCAAGGATGACATCATTAACATGATAACCCAAAAGCTTCTTGAGAACCGACTGCGCCAAGATCCATTAAATTTCCCTGAAATACATGTAAGTTTGAAAACATCAACAAAAGTTGGCGAGTTCATGTTTTTTTAAATGCACATCAAATGATCTTAGAAACATTGGAAATATCGTTGTGTGAAAATGTGGCATGTAAAGCGTCAATGAACTTAACGATCATTAATGTTTTACAAGGGCATTAATATGTGTGACGACATAGGAAACATTCCACCATAGACGATTTCAATCCGATCCCGCCCAAGTGGTGATATTTACCCTTATCACATTTCTGTAAAGTGCACACATAGCCTGTACCAGTAGTTGTGTTAGTTGCCACAAAAGACTTAGATTCCCTTGGTGCGTTCACTTCTCTCCTCTTGTTGGAATGGTTGTTATTGTTGTTTTTATTTGCTTGAGTGCCCTTTTTAAAGTTTGAGAACTTTCGTTTTCCATCACTCGTGGACTCCACATGAGTCTCCGTTTTGTTAGATCTAGTCCTCAACAAGCTTCCTAAACGAACAGCCTCCTCAATGAGGCTACAGCCAAATCAATTGCGTCGCTGATATTAGCGGGCTTGGAAGATGTAACCATGCTCAAGATTTTCGGAGCAAGTCCCCAAATGTATCTTTCAATTCTCTTAAACTCCGGTTCCACCAGATATGGAACATGTCACACCCTGACTCGCATCGGAAGACAAATGCAGGGTGCGGCAGACACGTGGTAATTCTCCATAGTTTAAAAACATGATATCATAAAAAGAGAGAACCTCGGTTACAACATACTGTCAGTATCATATTACACACCATAAGTTTCCGTACAGTACTACGAGCTATTATAGCTCTTATTTTACTACAGTTACCACTATAGCCATCCACGCACGTTCCTTACTCCTCTTTAGTTTTACCTGAAATGCATGTTAGTTTTAAAAAGGGTCAGCTAAACGGTGCGTGAGTTCCACTGGTTTTATTGTTGTGTAACAATATGTGTTAACAAGTTTAATTGCACGGGTCATAATCATAATAACGGTCATAGTCATATTCGCAGGTTTATCACCACAAACACCTTCCGTTAGTAAGATCGTGTTACAACAAACACTTGAAGCTCGCCGAACCGTGTTACAACAAACACCTGCAGCTCGCCGATCCGTGTCATAACCGACACCTACAACTTGCTGAACCGTGTTATGACAAGCACCTGCAGCTCGCCAAACCGTGTCATAACTGACACCTGCAGCTTGCCGAACCGTGTGTTATAAAATTTACATCATCACAAGTTGGTGCAATTAACAAAGTTTTGCAACATGCAAATCACCTCAGAAAACAACAAAATCATTCAAAAGTGGGGAAGTGAAAACTCACTCCCAACTTGGTGTAATCAACACAGTTTGTAACATGCATTCCACCCCAAGTAAAACAATAAAACAGTTAAAAGCGGGGTAGTGAAACTCACAGTGCCAATAGGGGTCTCAACACACGAGTGGTCGAATAGCTGGATCAACTAGCGATTCTTCCGTTTCCAAGCGCTTATCTTGATCCCAGAAGTGTGTAAAGGCTATATTCAGTACCTACACACCAAGTACAATCCAAATATGCTAGAACTTAGATCAATCAAGCTTTAATTCATTGTTTAACGGTTAATCGAATAGTTAAGCGATTTTTATGGAATAAGAGTTGATTAGGGTATCAAACCCCATTGATTAGCAACCATGGCTGCCATATAACACCAGGGGTATATGTGGTGTTCATGTCCAACCCTAAAACTTTTTAAAACCCCAAAATTCATGGATTAAAAAGCGTTTTTTCAGCTAGAAATCGCGTTTAATCAAAGAACCGGACTTAAATCATAAGTATTAAGGATAATAACTTTGTTTTAGCAAATTTGATGGAAGAACTCAGCTGAAATGAAGGTTGGAGAACAGATTTTGAGGGACTTTTCTTGAATTTTTTGATTAAAAATAAAAGAAAAAGAATTAAAAAGTATTTATAACCATGGGGGGTGGTGGTGGTGGTGGCATAGAGGTGGGCCCTTAGGGCCACCTCGTGCTTCGTTTTACGTGCGTAAGGATGATGTTTATCTTCTGGATAAGAATAGGTTCATTTCGGGTCTGGCGCGCGTTCTCGATTTGCGTGACGGACTCTGTTTTGCGCGTACTTAGTGTCAAAAGACTCGGTTTTAAAAATTATGCATAACCGTCTAAAAATCTGAACCCAGTTACGTTTTAATCATAAAAGTCTCATTTGACGTTCGTTTAAGTGTTTTTAAGCTTGATCGATCGTTCCTTGCACATTCGGTTGCCTTATGTTATGCCTGTAACCAATGCGTTTCCCCAGCCGGGAGCTGCTTCGTGTTGCGTGCCCGGGCTTTGATTATTTTTAAACCTTATGTCGCAGTCTATGGCACAAATCTAAGTTATTCTTGGAACTCGGAATCTTAAATAAGGCTACCGATAATCTAATAATCAACGTCAAAGGTTTAATGCGTTGTTGAACGTCAAGTCTCCGTTTAACACATGGTTCAAGGCTAAGGACACCAACCTCGCATCGTTGGTCCTTAGTAGTGTTATGTCAACCATGACGTGTTCTTAGATTCCTACGAAGTATAACATATTTTGTTTCGCACAACACATAAGTCCTGAAATTTTCATAAGGTTTACTCACAATTATAGTTTTAGCCATGCTTTAAGTTTAGGACCAACTAAGGTGTACCTAGTTTCGTCATGGGTATCCTACAGTCTCCCCTGGTTAAGAAATTTCATCCCCGGAATTTACTTTGTCATGCTAGGAAAGAGGTGTGGGTATTTTCTACGGAATTCATCCATCCGTTCCCAGGCATATTCAGGCCCTTGTTTAGAGTTCCACCGGACTTTAACCAATGAAATTTTGTTATGTCTTAATTGCTTGACCCTACCATCAACTATTTCCACCGGCTCTTCCACAAAGTGGAGCCTATCATCAACGTGTATGTCTTCCAAAGATACCTCGGTAGCTTCGTCCAACAGGCATTTCTTTAGGTTTGATACATGGAAGATATCGTGAATGGAACTAAGTTCGGTTGGTAACTTCAACCGATACGCTACCGGACATACCTTGGCCAGGATCTCGTATGGCCCAATGTAGCGCAGGGCTAGCTTTCCTGACTTTCCAAATCGGATAACGCCTTTCCACGGCGATACCTTTAACAACACTCGTTCACCAACTTTGAACGATAATGGTTTTCTGTGTACATCAGCCCAGCTCTTCTGTCGGCTCTGAGCGGCTTGCAAACGCTTTTGAATCTGATGGACCTTATCGGTCGTTTCCTGAACTAGTTCAGATCCCGTCAGTTGAGTGTCACCCACTTCGGCCCAACAAAGTGGTGATCGACACTTTCGACCATAGAGGGCCTCATACGGGGCTGCTTGAATGCTACTATGGTAACTGTTGTTATACGAGAATTCAACCTGTGGGAGATGCTTGTCCCAGCTTCCTCCAAAGTCTAGGACACATGCCCGAAGCAAGTCCTCAAGTGTCTGAATCGTGCGTTCCGATTGACCATCGGTTTGGGGATGATAAGCAGTGCTTAGATCGATTCGCGTCCCCAATGATTCTTGTAGTTTCTGCTAGTATCGCGAAGTAAAGTGGCTATCTCGGTCGGAAATAATAGCAATCGGGACACCATGTCTAGCTACTATCTCCATAGTAAAAATTTCGGCCAACTGGTCGGTCTTATATGTAGTGCAAATCGGAATAAAATGTGCAGATTTGGTCAATCGATCTACGATTACCTAGATCGCATCATGACCACGAGGCATTTTCAGAAGGTGGGTCTCGAAATCCATCGTGATTTGTTCCAACTTCCACTGAGGTATTTCGGGTTGTTGCAACATTCCCGAGGGTTTCTGATACTCGGCCTTGACTTGCGCACAAGTCAAGCAATGGCTCACGTATTCGGCCACGTCCTTTTTCATTCCCAGCCACCAATAAAACTCTTTCAGGTCATGGTACATCTTATCCGTACCGGGATGAATCGAATATTTCGATTTATGAGCCTCGTCCATTATTAATTGTCTCAGCTCCGCATTTGCAGGAATCCACACCCGATTCTTAAAGTACAATACCTCATCTGTTTTCCTCACAAAACCTTTCTCGTTCCCGTGCAATCCTTCACCGGGTAACTCGCTTTTCTTCAGGGCTTGCATCTGCGCATTCCGGATTTGATCTATCAGGCTTGTCTGCACGATCATTCCCAAGGCTCTCACTCGCAGGGGCTTAATTCGATCCTTTCTACTCAGCGCATCTGCTACTACATTAGCTTTCCCCGGGTGGTACTTTATCTCACAATCATAATCATTTAACAATTCCACCCATCTACGCTGCCTCATGTTCAAATCTTTCTGGTAGAAGATATGTTGAAGGCTTTTGTGATCGGTATATATAGTACACCTGGTACCATATAAATAATGCTTCCAAATCTTTAATGCGAATATAACTGCTCCTAGTTCCAGGTCATGGGTCGTCTGGTTCTTCTCGTGCACCTTTAGTTGTCTAGAAGCATACGCGATAACTTTATTCCTTTGCATAAGGAAGCATCCAAGTCCTTGTCGTGATGCATCGCAATATACGACAAAGTCGTCATTGCCTTCAGGTAACGTCAAGATTGGGGCCTCACACAACTTTTTCTTTAACAGCTGGAATGTTGTTTCCTGGTCTTCACCCCAATCGTACTTCCTATCCTTTTGCGTCAATGCGGTTAACGATTGCGCGATACTAGAGAAATTTTCGATGAAGTGACGATAATATCCTGCCAATCCTAAGAAGTGGCGTATTTCTTTTAGGGATTTCAGCACTGGCCAGCTCTTGATTGCTTCTATCTTGCTTGGATCTACATGAATTCCATACTGATCCACCACATGCCCTAAAAAATTGTATGGCTTGTAACCAAAAATCGCACTTAGACAACTTAGCGTATAGTTGTTCGGTCCGTAGTACCTCCAAGATAGCACGCAAATGATGCTCGTGCTCGTCCTTACTCTTGGAATATATCAAAATATCGTCAATGAATACGATGAAAAATTTGTCAAGGTATCGCTTACATACCCTGTTCATGAGGTCCATGAACACCGCGGGTGTGTTGGTTAACCCAAAGGGCATAACCAGGAATTCGAAGTGGCCATAACGAGTTCGAAATGCTGTCTTAGGAATATCGTCCTCTTGAACCTTCACTTGATGGTAACCTGACCTAAGATCTATCTTACAAAAGTATCGGGCTCCTTGCCACTGATCAAAATCATCGATTCTCAGAAGAGGGTACCGATTCTTGATAGTGACTTTATTCAATTCCCTGTAGTCGATGCACATTCAGAAGCTACTGTCCTTCTTCTTTACAAACAAAACTGAGGCTCCCCAGGGGGAATAACTAGGACGGATAAAACCACGATTGAGTAACTCCTGCAACTGCGTCGATAGCTCTTGCATCTCGGATGGTGCAAGACGATATGGAGCCTTGGCAACAGGTGCCGTTCCCGGTATTAAGTCGATGCAGAACTCGACTTGTCGGTTGGGTGGTAATCCGTGCAATTCCTCCAGGAACACATCAGGTATTCACATACCACTTGAATGTCTTCAATACGCTTTTCGGCTGGCTCCTCTGATATGACGCTGGCTAAGAACACGTTACATCCCTGTCGTATATACTTCAACGCCATAAGATGAGATATAAGGTTCAACGTGGCGCCTAACTTCTCTCCTTGTACCATAATTACATCCGTGGGGGATAAAGGAATCTTCACAACTTTTTATTCGCATAACACCTCCGCATGATGGTTTTGATAACCAGTCTATTCCTACGACAATATCAAAACTACCCAATTCTGCTGGTAAAAGGTCAATAGTAAACTGGTAACCGTTAAGGGTTATAGGGCAATTAACAATAAGCTGGTGACTGGTAATCGGTTTCCTGCTGGCAAGTTCAATGGCATAGGGGTGTTTCAGGTCAATAGTAGGCATATTCAAGAGTGGCAAAAATGCAATCGACACATCACTTCTATCGGCTCCCGTATCAAATAACACTGAAGCAAATTGATTGGAAACGAGGAACGTAACTGAAACCACGTTGGGATCATGGCGTGCATCACCAGGTCCCATGACAAAGGCACGACCTCGAGCTGCATTTGGGGTAGATGCTTGGTTCTGGGTGTTCCTTCCTGCCATCTGCTGGGCTAACTTCGGACAACTTTTACGAAAATGGTCCGTGCTGCCACATCCAAAGCATGCACGGGGGTAGGCAACCTGTGGTGCTGGTTGTTGAGGTCGCTGCTGAAGAGGTTGAGACTTAGGGGGTTGGAAGCGAGTTGGTTTGGGATTTAGTTTCATGGGCATCTTACAGTTTCGGGCAAAATGCCCACTGTTATGACACTTCGAGCATATCACGGTTCGACATCTACAAAAGTGGTGGAAAGCGCACTTGTTGCACTTTGGGGCTTTTCCTTTGTAGCTTTCAGAGTTACCCTTGGCGGTAGTCATGGCGTAGTTTTTGCTAGTTGCTTTCCCTTTCTTCGATGTTACTGCCCTAGCTCGATTACTATTGAGGCTTCCCGCTTATTTCCTATCACTAATCCATTCGGTCCTTCAGTTCCACTAACTTCCATTGGGTTGTAGTCCATGACATGCGTATACATGCAAACCAGTCTAACCTTGTTTTGCACATTGATTGGATTGTCATTTTGACATACGAGTCCTGGTTGCGGATTTGGTTGCGGGTTAGCATTAATGCCGGCGCTAACCTGCGCCACAATCGTGGGATTAGCAGCCTGAAGCTGTTGCGCTATCATTTGCACAATTTCTGCCTTAGTCATATGTGGTGCGCGTTTCGGGGCCATTCTACTATAAACCATAGATGTCTAGGTATCAATGTCACATATCCAGTTAACACATGTTACATGTTAAGCTAAACATAACACACACTTCATCACACACATGAATCCACGACACATATAGTCAAAAGCATCGTCATGTATATATGTAATGTCATCATCATGCAAGCGTCAATATTTCACATAGACTTAGCCCATCAAGGACAGTGCGTAGATGTGCTGCCAAAATAGGTCACCAAAGTGACGTACAGACTCGATGCAACGAGACTACCACCCTAGGAAAACATGAAATACTATGACTGCATCACCAACTCGACATGGGTATCACCCAGTGCTTGGTAGGATGTACAAAAGATACACCATCTTTATCTATACCGAAAGAAAACCGTACTAAGAACGCCACATCCACCATGCCAATCCTCCAAAACCTACGATCCACCCTATAATAGCACCAACACATCCGTATACCAGCGTACGGAAATGATCCTGCTCGTGGTGCACATACCCCATACCCTGCTGTAACGCGATGATCGCCTGCTGTAAGACGATCAAGTAGTCTCCCATCGACCTCCGCTGCTGTTCATCCTCATCCCGTGCCATCCGTAGTAATGAAATCTGCTCGAACTGAAATCCCATCAAGTGCTCTCGGTGATTGTCACATTTGTGGTGATCCGATCGTGTATCGATTCTGGACGAATTATCAATCAATGAAATTTTTGTGTTTTATTTTCAGGATTTGTATTTTTATCATGACTTTTTTCACGTATTTGATTCTTGCATGATTCCGAACTCTTAAACGACTTCTGGAAGTGAAATCGCAAACTATTACGCAAACGTAATCAGTTTAACGCAACGTACACTCTGGAACATTGGCATAAGCTAAACATACCCTAAATACCCTTTACATAACTTAGAAAAAAGTTTTGTGGGCTTTGGTATGGCAAAAACATGCTTATTCAACTTCAGGGGCTATTTTGCAAATTCTGCGAAACTATGCCAAATCGCATATTTCCTACTCCGGAACATATACGTACATCCAAAAAAAATTTAATCGTTAAAATCTAGTATTTTAATGATTGGAATGCAAAAATATCAATCGTTACACGTTTACGGTCATTTGCGCGTTCGTTACGATTTTCGTCGTAATTAACCGAACCGCAACCGTATGACCAAACGAACCGACATCCGAAAAGTTTCCGAGCATTTTTCCAGTTCCCTATGCTTTATATTCCTTATAAAGCTTAAAAATGGGGTTAACGAGTGTTAAAAGTGCCAAAACGCGTCGAAAAACAAGTTTTAGGCTGCAAGGGCCTGTTCTGCCAATTCTGAAACTTAGGAATCCCAGGCGCCACGCGAGAGACCCCCCAAATCTCCCGCGACAAGCGGTGGATGCCCAGTGGCAGCAGCTACCTGGCAACTTCTTGTTCATTTGACATGACACATATAACTCGTTTTTGCCACACTTCTCCTGGTTGTAACACCTCATTAAACACTTGTAATGATCCTACAACATCTCCTAACACTTGGCATGATCTTGAAGCTCTCCAACAACTATAAATACCCTTGATCTTCAAACAAATTCCTTGCTCATTTCCATCTTTCTTCTCTCTAAACTCTAAGTGGAGTTGCTACCTTATTAGGAGGCCTCCCATCTGAGTTTTTCTAAGTAATCTTGGCTTCCTTAGTGCAAGTAAGTGCTCTAACCAATAATGTTTGACTTTCAGCTTTGACCATTAATTAGTCAAAGCAAAGTCCAATTGGACTTTGCAACGTGATTATAATCACGATGGTTATGATCCTTAGCGATCATGCCTACTGATTACCACGTTTCCTAGTCGAAGTGACAAGTCAAAGTTTCGGTCAATAATACGCAAATGCGCATTATACGACGGAACTATTTTCGGGTATCAAAACCCTTTTTTTATATAAAATCAATTTTATAAAGCTTGTTAGACATGTTTAACATGTTTAACTCGTCACTTTTAGTTTAGTGCTTATTTAGGGTCGTAAGTCGAGCGGTCTTGACCACCGCTTTGACTTTCGAATCCGACCCGTTTGGTCGATCTTAGGATCCGACCAAGCACATATATGTGACCATGGTTGTATAGATAATAAGCTTCTGAGGTTATACTTTATGTTCACGTCGTTTGGTTAGTGTTATGTTAAGTCGTCTGTTATGCCCTCTAAATGACCAAAATGCCTTTTTTGCGCATAAATCAACTTTAAGCATATGTGACCAATGTCTTGACATACAAACTGATGTTGCAACTATAACAAACTTATTTTGGCATATTAGACTTATCATAACACATATCTAACCATCCGAACACGTTTTTACGTTAATGATCCGTTAAAGTAGCGTAAACTACCTTAACGAGTCATAACTGGTCAAAAGCACTTAGGAATCTTTTCAAATCAGAATGTAGACTTTTTTAAACCATTTCATATGAATTCCAACACTCATTTGGTTTACAAGACCTCATTCTATTCGATCCGCCGATTAAAGTCCCGACATTTACATAGTTACCCAATTTTAGGACACGCTTGATTTCTCGGACATTTGAGCTTGTTTAATCTTTGATTCAAGGTTATTTTGCAACCCCAAGTGAGTATATAGACCCCTCTTTTTACATGTTTGCGGTGACTATGTGAGTACATAGCTCCCCTCTTTTATGATTTTCAAATATTTTGGGGTGATTCATATGTGCTAAATTGTTTTCAAGTTTTCAAATTACAAATGCTATGGTTTATATAAACACGACGATTTCAATAATGTGAACGAACTTGTTGGTGCGTTATATACATGACACGAATGACATTCATTAACATTGATCAAGCTGACCAGTAGTAAGTTATGTTACCATAGGACTGACAATCCCGTTACCAAGTTTCCCGGTGTTTGTGGGGAAGTTTGGGGAACGACTGAAACTGTTTACTTTAACAAACCCTTTGGTGGTTTGTTATTGCAATTTAAAGATACCCTTTGGTGGTATAGACGAGTCAACACAGGTTTGAATGTATTCACCAAAACGACCAAAAGTTTTCACAATTAAAACAATGACGATTTGTTTACACGGACGATGAACAATTGGTTTATGACACGAACAATGGATGATTGGTTTATGACACGGACAATGAACGATTAGTTTATGGTAAGTGATTTAGATAACGAAACGTGTGTAATATGATAAAAGCATGGTGGATACGCCGCTGGTACTTCCTATATATAAGTGCCTTTATCATATTACATTCGTGCCGTTATTTGCATCACTTGGAACAAAGGTTTGCAAACAATGACACGCAACGATTTTCAATTAAAGATACAAACCATACAAAGTTTCTTCAAGGCGATTTACTACTCGAATTTACAAAACAAATGTTTTGGTCAAGATTCATGGCTACAAGTCTTTTATAAACTATAACTAACTTGTTTTAGTTGGTTAGTTATCATTGCAATACCAAATACTTTTGATAACAAGGTTTTTAAATTAACGACTCTAGTAGTCTGACGAGGTATTGCAATACATATTCAAAGCCATGAATTTGACACACTCACAAAACCTATGTACTCACCGGCATATTTTTGCTGACTCGTTTTCACATATGTTTCAGGAAACCAAGTTTGATGTCGATGCATGCTCACGTAGAATTTGACACGGGCTTAGTGCCTTAAAATATGAAAGACAATAGTTTAATTAGTTTATTTTAAACTTCAAGACAATGTAACTATGTAATTTCCATATCCAATAAAACGTAACTTTAATTACCATGTGTTGTTGTAACAATCTGTTAACGTGACTCCCCGATGTTTCCGTCGCGGTTTGTTGTTTTTACGCGGTCGGGGTGTTACAGTGATGGGAGCAGGAACCTCCTGGGGAGGAACAAGGTATAGCCCAGACAGGTGGAGAAGGCTCTCTAAACGGCTGGGAAGGGCCGCCTCGCTCGTATGTGGGAAACGGGGAAGGGTCCTCTCAAGGTGGGGTCAGAAAACGAGCAGTGAAGTGCTGCTGGGTCTCTATAGGTATGGGTGTCGGAGGAATAGGGGAAACGGTCGGTGTGAACACATGTACAGGTGTAAGTACCCTCCGACGAGCCTTCTGTCGGAGGCGGATAAGGGGTACTTCCTGAGAACTAGGTGAAGAGAGTGAGTAAGCACTCCAAGTAGAAGGAGTATAAGGCTCAGGAGGAGTCTCCGATGTAGGTAACCTAGGTGCTACCGGCTCACACTCCCAATGCCCCGTGGCAGGAGTAGGGCTCCTAGGAATAGGTCCTACGGGTAGGGCAACATCCAGGGTACGACTATGCTCCGAGGAGCTAGTCAGATGGTGAGGTTGGGAACGGTAGGCGCTCGAGGCCTCCCCTCGCTCCTAGTACGAGGTCTGGGTTGGTACGGACGACAACAATATCTAGAAGGATCTGGCGAGTAACTCGATGACAAGAGGGATGTCAGCGGATCCTCCTCAGGATCAGTCTCCATATGCGAAGTCGACTGGTGACTCGAACGATCAGACATGCTACCTGAAAAAAAGGAAAACCACACACAATGCTAATTGGAATGACCCAAAATACTAAACTCAACATTCCACAAATATACACATAAGCACGTATTGCACGCAGTTTTGATTTTTAAGATTTATAAAAAAATTACTTGCGGTTGGTGACGTTAGTAGAGGATGTCCGTCCTATCTCAATGATGTTCGCAGAACCCCCAAGTATGAGCAGATAAATTATGGTGTTCCGGACCACAATAATTTATTTGCCCCACCAGGGTTTCCTGGTAATAGCCATACCACTCAGTTTCTAAAGGTTCTTAGCGTGTGGAGACTAACTTAGGATTATATTCTAGGTTCTCTTCAGATACCTAGTTTGCTATAACCGAAGGCTCTGATACCATCTTCTGTCACACCCCGACTCGCAGCGGAAGACAAATGCAGGGTGCGGCAGACACGTGGTAATTCTCCATAGTTTAAAAACATGATATCATAAATAGAGAGAACCTCGGTTACAACATACTGTCAGTATCATATTACACACCATAAGTTTCAGTACAGTACTACGAGCTATCACAACTCTTATTCTGCTACAGTTACCACTACAGCCATCCACACGTACGTTCCTTACTCCTCTTTAGTTTTACCTGAAATTCATGTTAGTTTTAAAAAGGGTCAGCTAAACGGTGCGTGAGTTCCACTGGTTTTATTGTTGTGTAACAATATGTGTTAACAAGTTTAATTGCACGGGTCATAATCACAATGACGGTCATATTCATATTCGCAGGTTTATCACCACAAACACCTTCCGTTAGTAAGATCGTGTTACAACAAACACATGCAGCTCGCCGAACCATGTTACAACAAACACCTGCGGCTCGCCGAACCGTGTTACAACAAACACCTGCAGCTCGCCGATCCGTGTCATAATCGACACCTGCAGCTTGCCAAACCGTGTTATAAAAAGCACCTGCAGCTCGCCGAACTGTGTCATAACTGACACGTGTAGCTTGCCGAACCGTGTGTTATAAAATTTACATCAGCACAAGTTGGTGCAATTAACACAGTTTTGCAACATGCAAATCACCTCAGAAAACAACAAAATCATTCAAAAGTGGGGAAGTGAAAACTTACTCCCAACTTGGTGTAATCAACATAGTTTTTAACATGCATTCCACCCCAAGTAAAACAATAAACAGTTGAAAGCGGGGTAGGGAAACTCACAGTACCAATAGGGGTCTCAACACACGAGTGGTCGAATAGCTGGATCAAGTAGCGATTCTTTTATTTCCAAGCGCTTATCTTTATCCCAGAAGTGTGTAAAGGCTATATTCAGTACCTACACACCAAGTATAATCCAAATATGCTAGAACTTAGATCAATCAAGCTTTAATTCATTGTTTTTCGGTTAATCGAATAGTTAAGCGATTTTTGTCGATTAAGATTTGATTAGGGTGTCAAACCCCACTGATTAGCAACCATGGCTGCCATATAACACCAGGGGTATATGTGGTGTTCATGTCCAGCCCTAAAACTTGTTTAAAACCCCAAAATTCAAGGATTAAAAAGCGTTTTTTCGGCTAGAAATTGCGTTTAATCGAAGAACCGGACTTAAATTCATAAGTATTAAGGCTAATACCTTTTTAGCAAAGATTAGGGAAGAACTCGGCTGAAATGAAGGTTGGAGAACAGATTTTGAGGGACTTTTCTTGAATTTTTTGATTAAAAATAAAAGAAAAAGAAATTAAAAATCTATTTATAACCATGGGGGTGGTGGTGGCATAGAGGTGGGCCCCTAGGGCTACCTCATGCTTCGTTTTACGTGCGTAAGGATGATGTTTATCTTCTGGATAAGATAGGTTCGTCTCGGGTCCGGCGCGCGTTCTCGATTTGCGTGACGGACTCTGTTCTGCGCGTACTTAGTGTCAAAAGACTCGGTTTTAAAATTATGCATAACCGTCTAAAAATCGAAACCCATTTACGTTTTAATCATAAAAGTCTCATTTGACGTTCGTTTAAGTGTTTTTAAGCTTGATCGATCGTTCCTTGCACATTCGATTGCCTTATGTTATGCCCAGAACTAATGTGTTTCCCCAACCGGGAGCTGCTTGGTTTTGCGTGCCCGGGTTTTGATTATTTTTAAACCTTATGTCGCAGTCTATGGCACAAATATAAGTTATTCCTGGAACTCGGAATATTAAATAAGGCTACCGCTAATCTAATAATCAACGTCAAAGGTTTAATGCGCTGTTGAACGTCAAGTCTCCGTTTAACACGTTGTTCAAGGCTAAGGACACCAACCTCGCATCGTTGGTCCTTAGTAGTGTCATGTCATCCATGATGGTTCTCAGATTCCTCCGAGGTATAACATATATTGTTTTGCACAACACACAAGTCATGAAATTTTCATAAGGTTTACTCACAATTAGCCATGCTTTAAGTTTACGACCAACTAAGGTGTACCTCGTTTCGTCATGGGTATCACAGAACAACCCTTGATAAGTCAAGAAAACGTTGCGTCTACCCAGCAATATCAGCTACGACCATCTTCAAGTTCAAAAACTCGGTCTCAAGTTTTTGAATTTCAGCCCTTGAACGATATTTCTTCCTCATTAACTCCTTGAGTTCTTCCCACGTCATAGAATAAGAGGCTTCTTCCCCTTTGGTCTGAACTTGGAGGTTCCACCATGACAGCGCTCCATCTACGATTAACCAAGTAATATATGTGACCCTTCGGCCAGGAGGACACTTGCTCATTCTTATGACTGAATTAGTCTTTTCGGTCCAACTGACAAACACTACAGTACCTCTAGTGCCATCGAAATTCAGAGGTTTGCAACCGAAATCTGCTTATATTAGCAACCTGAAACATTTGTTTGATCAATCATAAATGAGCGTTGTCAAAAGCACGAATGGAATAACGGGAGTATTGTATGGTGTCATAGACAACCAAATATTACTGGTAGTAGAGTTACCTCTAGATGAACCTCTGGTGCCACCGATGTTCTCGGTGTGGTTAGCCTCATACTGAGCTATCGCCTGGAAGATGCGCTCATTCAGTTATGCCTTAGTCGTTGGTAGAGTGTTCACGTTAGTTCTCCGTCTGGGCAGCATGGTATTCTAGCAAGAGGTATCGAAGAAGATTAGACAATTATTTAATAATAAATATTTTCAGCTAATATATATATATATATATACAAATATATAATAAATATAACGATCATCACATCATCCACAATATCAAGTCATGCATAAGATAATCACAATGTGCAATAAAGAAAAACATAATATCAAGCTTTCATATATATATATATATATATATATATATATATTCGACAACTTGTTAAATTGTTTTCAGGAAAGAAAAACAAAAGTACATGGGGATACATAACCCCAGGTCATACAAGTTTATAATACATAAAAGTGGTAAAATCTTTTCTTTCCCATCGGTCTTCAGAAATCTTCAAGTGTTGATAGCTTGCACCTGGTCTTCATATACATATCAAAAGCGGGTCTTCTAATCCCATAGCAAGTATCTGTAGTAAATTAAAACTATGGTGCCGGAGGCAAAGGGGGTGTGGTAAGAAACAACAGACTACGGAGGTGGGTGCACTCCTCCTCTGACTCGTACACACGACAAGCTAATGCAGTCACCTACTGCTCAAGCACTCGGACTAGTGCTCAAAGGTCGGGATCAGTGTGGTGTGGTGGAGATGGGAGTGGCGGCGATGATGGTGGTGGTGGAGTACGTGGTGGTGGGTAGGTAGGTGGTGGGGGTGGCATGGTGTCACGGAAATGCTCCAACTCCTTGACCTTACGGAATAGGAGCTGGATCAGCAGCTATAGGGACTGAACAAGATCGTCCCTGGTGTAGATAGGGTGGTGACAGGGGTGGTAAGGGTCTGATGTGGACATATGGGGAGGTGACTGATCTGGCTGGCGCGAGGAACCCTCTCCTGGGCGTGGGGCAGGATCTCGCGAGTGAAAATGATAGATGTACCGGTAGGAGGAAAGTGTCTCAATGAATAATGGTTGTTAGGCCATGGGGCATCGACTGGAGGAGTAGGTGCGTCAGTAGGTGTGTCAGTGATACAAGGTGGGGTAACAACAACAGGTGGGATAGTGGTAGGAGTGGCTGGTGGGGTAGCAGTGGGAGTAGGGATCAGGGTAGAAACTGGTGTGGCAATGGGGATGGTATCAAAACTACTATCCGTCGCATTCAGCTGCATCTCGCGCAGCTGAGGAGGATACACTGTCGTGCGCATCGGATGAAGAAATGGCTACTACGGAAACAATGGGTGAGGAAACCTCCAAGATAGCAATGTCAATGACCTCACCGTCGCTGATATCATCGTCCAGGTGGTCTACGTGAAAGACGGGCACCTCGTCCTCGTCGTCAAATATATCAATGATGGGTGGGACCATAGCAAGTGGAATTGCATCAATGGGTATAACCTCCACGAGATGCTCGCCATCAGGGCTGGCCAATGATAACAAAGTCGTTTAGCTGTGGCCCACAGCTAACACCTCGTCCACTACAAGAGTGTCCTCCATAATAGCATCGTCGGAGGCGTAGTCGGGGTCCTCCTCGGGGTCTGACTCATCTGAAGAAGATATGATCTCAATAACAGGTGGGTAATCATCGTCTGATGCATCATCATAGACGCCGCTACTGGCCGAAGATACCATCGTATCCTGGAAAAATAATCCGCACAACATGTATATGTATATCAATAAATAACATCATTACTTATTATATATTTATCAATAGGGGCATATAAAATATAATCACGTAAGTTTGTGCGACTCAATCTATTTTAACAAGTCTTTCCCATATAGACTAAGCCAATGTCCTTGCATTATTTATTTGAAAAGTGTTTTGTTAGAGGATCTTGCACTTTTGTATATGCAATGAAAACACTTACTTTGTTGTTGTTGTTGTTGTTTTTGTAAAAACATTTTCATGAGGGATTCATAGTGATTGTAGACTAGACTTGAAAATAAATCCTGGTTCACTACAATCAAAGCTCTGATACCAATCTGCCACACCTGGTCGATAGCGAAAGCGCGCGGTGTGAACTTGATTAGTTTTTGTTGGTGCATATGTCTGTTGCCTACGTCATTATGTATCGAGTCTGAGTGAATAAGGCTTAATCTGTTAGAAACGAGGCGTATTTATGAAATGTATAGGCCAAGTTCGCCCATGGTATGCACGTGGGAAGTCAAGTTCGGGCGAACTTACCCCATGCCTTGTCCATTTCCAACGAACTTGCTCTACTATATATAGGTGCCTTGGGATTTCATTGTAAGAGTTGGAGAGATTTTGGCACAGAGACGGCGAAGCTCTGTCAGATCCGGTTTTCGAATGTATTGAACTTTAGATCAATGAAAACAACATTTAAATGAGTAATTCTTGTTATTTGGTTAACTTTTCATTAGTTTCCGCCTAATCGGACAATAGATAACAAATTTAGGTTCCCGTGCTAATCGTGCACGTTCCTACAAGTGGTATCAGAGCCTGGATACCTAAATTTGCTAAAATCAAGACAAGAATCTCTCTATTTCATTTCTATTCTATCATTTTTCTTAACATTTTCACATACTTGATGATTTCATGGTAAAAAATGGGTGATTTTTGAATATGTCATGTAAAACACACTAATAACAAACCCCTGAGAGTTTGGACATCAAATTCAATCAAATTGATATCAAAAAGTTGGAAAAACCATGTTTTGGAAATAAGTTTCAGCCGGACTTAACATCAAGTTCGACCGAACTTGATTAAAATTTCACTAATTTTGATCAAGTTCGACCGAACCTGATAGATTTTTCAAGGTTTTGTATAAGTCCGCTCGAACTTGCAAGGAAATTAAATATTTTGAATCAAGTTTGCCCGAACGTGATCAATTATTGTTGGAATTCTTTCACAAGTTCGCCCGAACTTGATAATTTTCTTGAAATTTCATGTAAGTTCGACCGAACTTACCTGTTTCTTGAAATCTTTTCACAAGTCCGCTCTAAAGTGTTATTTTTATCAAATCCCAAATCAATTTCGACCGAACTTGACAAGTCTGTGACAAGTTAGCCCGAATTTGTCTAAGGTTCCTAAAAAAAAGTCTGTGACAAGTTCGCCCGAATTTGTCTAAGGCATGAAAATCCCGAAAAACGTCACAAACATTATATATCGTTAGAATCGTATTGACGAGACGATTTTAAAGATATAATCGGGTAAAAATTGTTTTGGAAAATTTTTAAACGTTTTTAAGGTACCGATTGTCGATTAAAACGTCAGTTTTTGCTAAAATTGTCTGTTACTAATTAGTTTTTGAGTGTTTTTTTATTGTATTTTCATATAAGTCTTAAGGTTATCAAAATGGAAGATTTCCACGACGTGTTCGTCTCTCAAATGGCTTCTTCATCAAAAGCTAATGTTCTAGCGGCGAACCAGATGAATATCAACAACGAAATGGGTACTACGTCGAAACCGCCAAAGCTAATGAGCATGGATGAATTTGAAGGATGGAAAGAAAAGTTTTGTAAATTGGATACAAGCGAATCAATTCAACAGCTGGGTTGCAGTTGAGGATGGTTACAAATGGCCAAAAGATGAACGTGATCAAGATCTTCCGCTGAACAAGTTTTCAAATGCCAACAAGGATAACTATGTTGTGGAGAAGAAAATAATCAGCTTGATACAAGAATCAGTGAAGGAAGATATCTTGATACTTTTTCCAGAATATGATACTTCACAGGAATTATGGAATTCTCTTTGTGAGAAATTCAAAGGAAGTGATGAAATGATCAAAAGCAAAAAGGCTTTAATCAAGAAAGAATTTGAGATCTTCACGATGATTAAAGGTGAAACAATGAAGCAAATGATCGACATATACTGTCACCTCATGGTCCAGATGCGGAGACTGATATCAAAAGATCTAATGAAGAGCAAATTGAGAAGTTGGCTGATGCACTTCCAGAAGGAGAATGGACAACATATCTGACGATTCTGAAGAATAGTCCATCTTGGAGACTCTTCAAGTTGTCATCTTTCATTGACAAATTAGAAGGTCATGAAATGGATTTGATGAAAATTGCGAAATCAAAGAATGCTAATGTTGTTCAAGATGTCGGTGTCTATTACAAAGGACGAATTCCTGATACTCCGATTCAAAGCCCGAAAATCCAAACAGCATTTAGTGCAAATACAAATTCTTCTCCAAATCAAGGTTCTTCATATGCTGGTTACACAAGTGCTAGTTCAAGCTCATCATTCCAAAATCAAACAAGCTAAGCCAGTTCTGATTCAAATGTTTTCCAGTGCAACATAACAGTTGATTTGAAGAATGTATTTCCTGAAAAGGTGGCCAAACAGCACATAGCACTTCTTACTACTGTCCTCGAATCCAGACCTGGAAGTGCACCCAAAGTGTCCTAAACTTTCTATTATGATTTCAACTTTTTCAAAACTTGTTTAAACTTATCAAACTTGAGTCTAACTTATCTCAAACCTATATCCGAATGCTTACAACACTTCTTGTGGTTGGTTAGGCTTAAAAAAGGTTGAGACATTCAAAATAGAGGATTTATCCTTACAAACTTTCTGTTTTCCTAGAGCTTCAAGCTCACGAGTGGCGCAAGTTCATAACTTGTTCATGTGTGTCCACCTTGGTGAGCCTTGGCTATCCTAAACTTTGAAACCACACATCACTTGATGTTCTCTTTAGAATAGTCGTATATTACACATTTCTTATTGTACATTCATGACCGTCCTAGTTGTCTATGACAACTTGTGTAGTGGTGAATCATATGAAGAGGTTAAATGGATGTTCATCATCCTACCTCCATGCTTGACTTACTTGAATACTTAGAGGTACCAAAGTGGATGGTTCATCCTCCCACCTCCAACATGATTATATAACTATGTATATATTATGGACTATAATATAATCCCAAAAACCGAACCCTTGAAAATGACTAAATAATCATCTATCGAGTTATTAAGTTTGTCACTAAAGTATTTAGTTCCTTGTCATGATTCTAATAGGTCTCAAACCTATTAAACCATATCAAACCCTTTCGGGTTATCATAGTGTAAAGAACAAGTGCTACGTTCTAGTGATTATTTTCTTACATAATACTTTAGCTTTATTTTCGTAATCTTGCTCGAATAATCTGAATCTACCGTTGCACTCCTAACTAATACCTATGTTCTTCTTGTAGAAGGACAAGGTGCAAAACTCTAAACATCACAACAAAGCTCCCGGGATTACTTAAGTGGCACACTTAGCAAAACCGTGAGTACAATCGACCCATTTACCGCTTTCTCACTTTTGGGTTGTAACATGTTTACTTATCAAAATACACTTATCACAAATTCACGCTTTTACATACTCAATCCTTAATACATGATGCTTGTTATACTTAGATACATGCTAAAATTATACGTGCTCGATCATTAACTTAGCTAGCCCAACTTATCATATATAGCGCTATAGGAGTCACACGCCGCCCGTCGGCGTTATGTTAAGATTATCATACTCATTTTAGTCTTGTCGCTTTTGTGACAAGGGAAGCTCGATCTCGTTAAAACTTTTGTGGAAACTCGGGGTTTGATCTAGTATTGCATGATTAGTATAGTCTTTTCTTACAATTACCATGTGGATTCGAGTTATACATTTTATACTTATGCTATGTATTCACCAAACTTGTGTACTTGCCTTTGCTTTTACATTGAACTCGTTTTTTAAACTTCTTACAAGTTGAAGAGGATACGCATGATGAAAGCAAGTAGGAAATGCTTTAGATACATATTTTAATCTTACTAGACTAGTTTTGTTATAATCATGTTATACTTGTTGTTATTTTGAATTATTGTATTTGACTTCAAATGTTGTACTTGACAATGTTGTTATGAATGAAATATGGGTTTTATTTAAATATTGTTGCCAATTAGTGTTTATGAGCAATGAGCAATCTATTTTCGTCTCACCTTGATGTTTCCGCCATCGGTTGGGGTGTGACAGAAAATGTGGTATGTAAAGCGTCAATTAACTTGATGATCACTAATGTTTTGCAAGGAAATTAATATGTGTGACGACATAGGAAGCACTCAAACCTAGACGATTTCAATCTGGTCCACCAGGCTGGGACAAAAAAGCACTACATGCGGCCACACAAGGAACCATGAGTGCGGCTCGCCTGCAACCGATAGATCTACCACTCTTGTTCCGCAGTCTTATAAAGATTAATGACACTTAAGAGATACCCTTGTCTCACATGATCTAATATTCCATTCCATAGCTAAACCATACCATCGAAAACATGTATTCCCCCCCTTCCCCCGTGAGTTATAAAACCGAAAACATTTAAGAGAAAAGGGGGACATGAACTCCCTAGTTTGCATCTGTAAAAGTGTGCTAGCGGAAAGGGTATCCAATGACGCGTAATAACCTACAAGTGCTCTAACTCATTAGACACTTGGGTTTATGTTAAAGGTGTACACGTTGCTCATCTTGAACGTTATTGTATTTGGAACCCTTGTGTATTTTTATATATGTTGGCATTTATTTTGTATTGGGTATTAATATATATACTTCTTATATATATATATATATATATATATATATATATATATATAGGGCGAGGATCTTGAGAAAACTAGATATAAATGAGAAAACTAACTAAAAAAGCTAAAAAACATACAAAATTTTTTTATTTTTTTTACAATGTTTTTTATAAAAAATCACTTCATTTTATGTATAAAAAAACATTTTTTTTCAAAAAAAAAAACTTGTACTGCACATGTGCACTATATGTGTACTACATATGTGCATTACATATATATGTTGAACATGTGCATTATATGGTTTTTTTTATTTTTTAAAGTTTTTTTATATAATATATATAGCGATTTTTTATAAAAAGAAAATTGATATGTTTTTTTAAGTTTTTAGTTAGTTTTTTGGTTTTCTCATTAACTAGTTTTCTCATGATCCATCCCATTTGTCGAGTGTACGAACGGGCGTCGCCCTTCGTGAGGCTTTGTGCCTCACACAAGTCAGAATGGGCCTATCCCATTTGAGTCTCCGTGCTACGCACGGCTTACGTTCGTTATGTATGATATATATATATATATATCTATTTTCCAAATATATATTTTGAGTTTAGTGAACCTCGTTCGCTCGTATCAACATGTTCGGTTTGAGTATGTGTATTTATTTTACATATTTATAAGTGATACAAATATTTATTTTAACCTTATATACATGTTAAGGTATTTGTACGATATTCTTTGCGAGAGTACACCTGAACAAGTGTATGAGTACATCATCAAGTACTTGCGTATTATTATACGTATACCGTATTTATACTTGTATTTTTATATTTTACTATTGGTATTCATGACGTATTTATACGTATTTGAATACTGTAGTATTTGATTTTTATACCGTATTTATACGTATTTGTATACTTTACTATTTGGTATTCATACCGTATTTATACGTATTCGTATACTTTAGTATTTGGTATTCATACCGTATTTATACGTATTTGTATACTTACATTCATATGTATAAATATACACTTAGTAATATTTACCTTATACTTTCCGGATATTATAAGGGTTGAAATATATTTATATTTCTCTTGTCTAAAAATATATTATTTTTAGAGTTTTGTCGTAGAGCCGAATATATATATATATATATATATATGTTTGTATAGAAAGTGACCATATGTCGTCCAAGATGTGTGGACGCTCCGTGTAGAGACGCTAGGGTGGTCGTTGCCGATGGCGACACGCTTTATTCGATAGAGCGTTTATTATATATTTTGTGTCGGTTTCAAATATATATTGTCTTGTTAATAGATATGTTTATAAGTTAATTCGTCAAATGTTCGCTTGTCCGTCGTCCGCGTTTCGTTGTCCGCATATCCGTTTACGAATATAATACAAGTGAAGTGTATTTAGGTATTTGGTCTATATTTTCCTATCATTAATACATATACATAATATGCAAGTATTCTACACCAAGTAGGTTATTTAATATATATATATATATATATAATTTTCTAAAAAATTATATTTATTGTTATACTTATAATTTCATTTAGTAAAAATCTCTTTTAAGTGTTTAAAGAAACTCTAACCTTTATCATTAAGGTTTGTTTAATCATGATTAAGGTCGTTAATCACAATTAAAGTTACTAATCATGATTAACCAAGCTAATCACCCCGTTCACTTTTTAATCGCGATTAAAATTTTGGAAAATTTCGCCATAGTTTCCCACAAACTATGGCGCTTTCCACGTTTATTAAACGTATTTGAAACATGTTTAAGCCCCATAATCACAATCAATTTCAAATAAAGTTCCAAAACCCAATTTTTGCATGTAATAATTTAAACATAATTATCCTCGATCATTATATAGATTTTTAACCACACTTTCTAGTAAAAATGATGACACTTTTTTTAATTCTTTTAACAAGATTATTTAAACTGTCATATTTAACACACTAATCTTGTTCTTCCATTTAAACAACTTTGATTAACACACTTTTAAAACTATTTAGTGTAACTCATAATTTTTAATCTTTATGAAAGTTGTAAAATGTTAAAATCATTTTTTATTTTTGTAGCAAAGTTCATGGATTATGTGGATGATGTAGATTTAAACATCAAGTTGTTTAAATCACTATTTTTAATCAAGTTCCATACAAGATCATCAAGCTAAACAACTTACTTTAACATAATCATCAAGAATATATAAGCTAACTAGCACTAAGCAACATAATCAACACATAATATATAATTATTATAGACTTTTTAAGTTGAGATTAGTGTTTTTAAGCTTTGTTGTCTTGAATTTCAAAATGATTTAACATGTACTTTGGTAACTACATATTATAACAAAGCTAAAGAAAATCAGTAATAGATGATCTTACAATTTTGCAAATGTTTAGTGTAGTGGATTGTAGGATAAAGATTATAAGGTAAGGAAGCTCCAAAGTAAGCTCTAAGGGTTCTCCATGCATGCAAGTTCCATAAACCAACTTAAAATGGCATAATATGGTGTAATTGTGAAGGTATCATGGATTTAAAACGCGTCATGATGGTGAAGGTATCAAGCCCCGTATAAGGAAGCCTTCGTTCCCCTTCACAACCAATGTGGGATGTCACAATCCACCCCCTTACGGGGCCCAGCATCCTTGCTGGCACACCGGTCTTGTCCCTGGCTTTGATACCATCTGTAACAGCCCAGTGTAACTGCAATATGATATTGTCCGCTTTGGCCAGGACGAAACGTCATCGCCTCACGGATTTAAAACTCGTCATGATGGTGAAGGTATCAAGCCCCGTATAAGGAAGCCTTCATTCCCCTTCACAACCAATGTGGGATGTCACAGTAAAGTGTGGTATTTGTTGGATAAAAATGGGGGATTTAGGGGTGTTTGGGGTTGCCGTATGTAAGAGGGAGAAAGAGAGGTCTTGTTGTTTTTTTTATTTTGAAGTGTGGTAACAAGTGGAAAGATGATGAATTTGTTAAGTTATAATGTGCATAATCTAATTTGGTTAAAGAAGTCTTTGTGCACCATACCCTTGCATCATAAAAGAAATCCTGGTGATTGAAAAGGTATGGCCGAAAATATGAGACATGACTTCTTTTTTTTAACATATAAATCATGTGTAGAAAATGTTAAGTTGTTAGATATTTTAGCCATTAGACAAAGTAGGTTTAACTAGGTTATTAATGGTAGTTTAGTATTTTAAATATGGACTAATTAGTTTATTAGTTTAGTGGGTATAGATTTTGGATGGTAAAAATGCCACTAGTTTGCTCGTCGGTCCGATATCGGGTGTTATATAAAAGTTGTAATATAATACCGGGAGCTATGGTTTTATTTTACCATCGATGTTATGGTGTTTATTTAAGGCATTTAGTTTAGGCAATTAGATGGTAGAAATATAACTTGTTCGTCTAGCGGCTCGATTTTGGGCAATGTGTAAAAGTTGCGGTGTAACACCGAGAGTTTATGTTTCAGGTATCCCATTGATATCCCTAAGCTTATTTATGATATATTTAACCTCATATACAAGTCTTACGAGCATTAAAATGTCGTATTTTAGTGTTGTGGACAATTTATTTTATTTTTTTGTTACAGTTTGGCGCGGATTGGAGACTTTATATTTATGGGCATTTTCCTGTAAGTTTATGTGTTTTAGCATTTGGTGCCCCTAATTAGGGTCTTTTATTCTTATTCCATCTGTAAATTGCTTTCGTGCCATTCGTTGCTCGTTCAGATAGTTTTCTGAACTTGCTGGCATGAATAGTATGTTTAGGTGAATAGTGCTTTTAGCACTTCGCCAAAATATTTGGACACAGGTTGTGGTTTTCTCGCGACGTGACGAAAGTAAAGACATTATGTGACATATTTAATCATGTCCTATGATTGCTAGGCTTTTCCTGACCTAATCATGCATTAATTAAGTCGTAACGAACGCAGTTAAATGTATAATCAAGTAGTTAAGTTGTACGGAAAGTACCATTATTTTGCCGGTTATCACATTCTCCCCCTGTTATAAGAATTTTGTCCCGAAATTCAAGATGTGTTACTCTTTGCAGGGGAGCTTTGAAACAAATGTGGGTACTGATTTGATCTTCACCTTCCCACGTATACTCGGGGCCGTGATGTGAGTTCCAACGAACTTTAACTAGCTTAATACGACTTCTCCGTGTCTTGTGGACCTTCCAGTCCGTAACCTCAATGGGTTCTTCGTTAAATTGGAGTTTTTCGTCAATATGTATCTCGTTCGCTAGGATGATAACAATTTCTTATGTAGGACTTTTCTTGAGATTAGACACACAAAATGTGTCATGCACGCTGCTGAGTTCGTCCGGTAATTTCAACTTATACGCCACGGTTCCAATCCTTTCCAATATTTTCAAACGGTCTGATGAAGCGTGGGTTCAACTTTCCACGTTTACCGAATCTTTCTACACCTTTCCAAGGTGAGACTTTCAATAAAACTTTGTCTCCGACTTTGAAAGATAGTGGTTTTCGTTGTTTGTCGGCATAGCTCTTTTATCGATCACCAGCCGCCTTAATACGGTCTCGTATCTAAAAGATCTTGTCCATAGTCTCTTGGACTAATTCCAGACCAATGAGATGCTTATCCCCGGTAGCGGTGACCAACATTTCGTCCATATAAAGCTTCAAAAGGGGCGGCCTGAATGCTAGTGTGATAGCTGTTTTTTTTTTTTGGGTAAAGGGTTTACCCCGGTAAATATTATATCAATCAATTCAAAAATAACAAGTGAGGCAGACAGAAACCTCAATTCTCAAGTATGACAAGCCATACTAGAGTTCAACGAGCAATCATCCTACTGACGCTAGATACCAATTTAACAAGCACGTCACTCGAAAATACACGTAACACTAAGTTACAAACAAACACATGTAACACCATTAGTCATATTCATCATCATTTATCAGCAACCCTCTAGGAAGTCTCCATTCCTGTAGAAGATCTCTAGTGGGTATTATATGAGAACTCCACTAAAGGCAAGTGGGTATCCAAATTTCCACCCAAATCCATCACACAAGCACGTAACATATCCTCCAAAGTTTGTATCATTCGCTTACTTTGGTCGTCCGTTTGAGGGTGAAAGGCCGTACTAAGATCTAACCGTGATCCAAAAGCCTTTTAGAATGATTGCATATCCTTGACATGAACCGACCGTCTCAGTCCGATATGATAGAAACAGGCACTTCGTGTCGTGCCACAATCTCCTTAAGATATAGCTCAGCAAGCTTTTCGGTGCTATCGTTTTCACAGATTGGTAGGAAATGTGCATACTTCGTAAGTGGATCAACGATACCCAAATCATGTCGTGACCTCTCGAGGTCCCAGGTAACTTAGTAATAAATTCCATTGTAATTTTTCCCATTTCCATATGGGAATTTCAGGTTGTTACAGTAGTCCCGAAGGCTATTGATACTCGGCCTTAACCTTGGCGCACATGAGACATTTTCCGACATAATTAGCGATATCGCCTTTAAGGTTAGGCTACCAATATAATTCCTTTAAGTCTTGGTACATCTTACCCGATCTGGGATGGATAGAATACTTTGACTTGTGAGCTTCGTCTAAAATAATTGTCCGTAGGTCGCCAAAGTGTGGAACCCAAATTCGTCCCATAAAGTATAATGTTCCATCCTCCTTTGGCACCAATTGTCTTTCTGTTCCATGGAATGATTCAGCTGGTACGTTCTCAGGTTTAAGCGATTCTTGCTACACAACGCGAATATGAGAAGTAAGGTTATTTTGTATGGTCATTTCTAACCTAAGAGTTTTCACTCGTTCTTTGTGATTCAAGGCATCAGCCACTACGTTTGCCTTGCCCGGGTGATATTTAATTTCACAATATTAATCGTTTAATATGGTCTAATTTGTATATTAGTTTAGTGGGTATAGATTTTGGATGGTAAAAAGGCCACTAGTTCGCTCGTCGGTCCGATATCGGGTGTGTCACACCCCAACCGATGGCGAAATCATCAGGGCGGACGTAAATAGATTGCTCAAGAGACTTCACAACACCATTGTGACACTATTTATTCCAAAACCAATTTCATTTCATTGAACATCGTTGTCAAATACAATACATGGAAACAAAGTACAATGTTTGGAATATCAAAGTACAACAAAGTTTACCATAACAACATAACAAATCTAGGGGCTGTTTGTTTACCTCTTAATGAGGCTCTTAATAGTTCAGACCTCTTACTGGTTCAACACTTAATGGTTTAGATTGTTTGTTTTGTGAGCAGATGTCTGAATGGTTCAGACATTTGCCTCTGAATGGTTAAGTTTTATACAGAGTCTGAATGGTTAAGACCTCTAATCTGAAGTGGTCAGACATTGGCCTCTAAACGGTTAAACATTATACTGGCTCTTAATGGTTCAGACCTCTTACTGGTTCAGCACTTAACCATTCAGAAGTTGCCAAACAGCCCCCTAATATTTCTAAATGTGTTTCTAGTGTCGTCCTTACTAGATTTCGTCATAATCAACATCATCAACCTGCAACATGTAAAGTATAGTTCAACACAAAAGCATTGGCAAGCATACAAGTTTTGTTACATAGCATAATAGTGAAAAAAGTTGCCTCATATCCAACAAGGTAAATTGTATATCTATGTTACTATCATACTATCATGTGCAAGCATATATCAAACCAAAGTCTAACGCAATTGTGCTTAGCATTGTCACCGGAATGACAAGGTGTAAAATAGTTTAGTTAACAATACCTCTTACTGGTTCAGCACTTAATGGTTCAGATTGTTTGTTTTGTGAGCAGATGTCTGAATGGTTCAGACATTTGCCTATGAATGGTTAAGTTTTATACAAAGTCTGAATGGTTAAGACCTCTAATCTGAATTGGTCAAACATTTGTCTGACCCCCTCAATCTTTCTATCCAGAGTGAGTCAGGCGGCTAAGCCTTTAATCCAAATAAAAGAAAGAGTTTTCCCACCCTCCAAGTATCCATAAATGGAATCGGTTTAAGTGAATTACTTACCGCAGTCAAATCCAATAGGGAAAGTCAGGTCAAGAGAGAGTCTCTTTCCGATTAGTGCATCTCCCACTTCCAATTCATTCCGAGTTAGAAAAAGCCAGTTCCTTCCGATTAGTATACTCACAGTTTGCGTTAAACTTTCCGAAACCGTGAAACTTGGGTGATGGAATGGGTGGACCGGGAGCCGAAGGTACCTTAAAAATGGGAACAAAGGTGAGTAAGTTTCCGGGTTAACATGACTAGTAAAGAAAGTAAATTTAACAATTACATTAGTTTATAGTCAAGTATTCCCCGAAGGGGTCATGGAGATTCAAGTACGAGGTAGGACGATATGCATCCATTTAAACCTCGTCATAAGAATTCACCAAAGCACAACCTGAAGGTCGGTTGGTCATGAATATACATAAAGGAAAATAAAAAATTAAAAGGAAAATCATACAAGTGTGGTGTAGGAGAAGTTTGAATAGCCAAGGCTTTCATGGTCGATACACTAAATCGACACACAAGCCTAGGCTTGTTTGATGCGCACTTGAAGGTTGCTCATGAACCTCAATCAAAACAGAAATTTTGGGTCTTCATAGGCTCCAATATCCATAGACTACAACTACAACATGTACACAAGTTTGTAGGCTTATCCAAACACATGTTGGATAGGCTATGAACATGAAGGCTATGCCAAACATGTTGAAACCAACGAAACCGAAGGTTTCTAAGCATCTTGGACCTTCAAACAAGAGTGTTACACCTCTGAGAAATCTTGGGTAACATCCTCATTTGAAGTTCAAGATGATAGGAAGCAAGAATAAGAGAAGTAGATAGGTGAAGGGTGAGTTCTTGCACTCAGGTTTGAACTTGGAAGAATTCTTCCCTAACATGAGTTTTCAGCAGATTATGGAGCTTAGAATGATAGTTTAGTAAGGTGTAAAGGAGAAATTAGGGTTAGGATTCTGTATTTATAGTGGGTGAGGTTAGGTGATTGTTTAATGAGGTTTAGAAGCCCATTGGTGGAGAATGGAGGTGGAGGTTGGAGCCATAAATACAAGATTCAAAATTTATATTTTAGGGTGGAGGTTGGAGCCAAAAATGCAGATTCAAAATGTGGGTTGCAGGGGGGCTTGGCTTGTTGTCACAAATGGTCCCTCAAGTTTGATAAGTATGCAATTAGGGCCCCAAAGTTAGGTTTTAGGGTATTTTCGAGTGCTTTTCGTGTAGTTTCAAGCATGTAACAAGCCTGCAAGTATCGTATACTTAAAAGTGATGGAAAGTGTGTCCATGTATGTGAAATTATGTAAAACAAGTATCGGTAATGAAGGTTGTAACACATAGTTGTCGGTTATCTCAAAAAAATGCAAGTACAAGCGATTTACGATCTATAACACATAATTGCAAGTATAATTAAAAGGTTTTTACAAGTATAATATGATGTATTATGATGTATAATAAGTATCAGAATAACTAATTGTTGGTTAATCACAAGTATTGGACGTAAGATTGATGATTCAAGCGTATGATAAGTCGCGGTTTGCATGTAAATGCGTATTCGGCAATTGTTTGCGTATAACACAAGTATAACATGTATGAGTATGAAATGAACTTTCCATTACGATCAATGTCTCGGATTACAAAGTTGAAAATGAAATACGAATATGATACAAATACAAGTTTCCATAAATAGAAATACGATTACACTTTCTAAATAAGGAAAGTACAAAATGCGAAGCGTTATAGTCTCCCCTACTTTAGGAAATTTCGTCCTGAAATTTTAGAGGAAGACTCAACGAAGAGATGCGAATACTTAGTCTTCATATTAATCTCGAGTTCCCAATTGAATTCAATGCCACGTTTTCCTTCCCTTCTTATTTTGACTATGGGAATGCGACTGCGCCTAAGTTGTTTGGTTCCTCGGCCCATGATTTCGACCAGTTTTTCCACAAAGAGAAAGGGCTCATTGATTTGGAGATCGTCGAGTAGAACTTGAAGTCCTTCTTTAGCGAGACACTTCTTGAGATTTGAGACATGAAACGTTGTTGAGTTCTTGAGGTAAGTCTAGTGGATATGCCACCTTGCCAATCCTCTTGAGTATCTTGAAAGGACCTACAAAGCGAGGAACGAGTTTGTCTTTCTTCCCAAAACGAACTATACCCTTCAAAGGGGATACCTTGAGGAGAACATGATCATCGATATTGAATTCCAAAGGTTTGCGTCTTTTGTCAGCGTAGCTCTTTTGTCGGCTTCTAGCTTTAACCAAGTTGTCACGAATTTGTAGGATCGTGTCCATTCTCTCTTGTACGAGCTCGGGACCGGTGATTTGAGCTTCTCCGAACTCGTGCTAACAAATAGGCGAACGCACTTACGACCATACAATGCTTTAAGTGGTGCCATTTGAATACTAGCGTGATAACTGTTGTTGTACAAGAATTATACCAATGGTAAGTGTGAATCCCAGTTGCCACCAAAATCAATTACGCAAGAACAAAGCATATCTTCCAAAGTTTGAATAGTACGCTCGGTTTGACCATCGGATTGAGGATGCAAAGCGTACTAAGATTGAGGTGAGTACCAGGAGCTTTTTGGAAGGTTTGCCAAAGACGCGAAGTGAAACGACCATCATGGTCCGAAATGATGTCAATGGGGATATTATGACGACAAATGATTTCATCATTGTAGATACGAGCCAATTTCTTGACTTTATAATCTTCACGAATGGAGAGAAAGTGAGCGGACTTGGTCAAATGGTAAATGATGACCTAGATGTTATCGTGACCAGTAGAAGTACGAGGAAGTTTAGTGATGAAGTCCATAGCTATACTCTCTCATTTCCATACATGAATTTCTGGTTGCTCGAGTAAGCCAGAGGGACTATGATGTTCGGCTTTGACTTTGGAACATGTGAGAAATTTCGAGACGTAGAGAGCGATATCTTTCTTTATGCGGGGCCACCAATAAGATGTATGTAAGTCTTGGTACATCTTGTTGGCACCACGATAAATGGAGTATTGAGACTTGTGAGCTTTCTTCATCAAGAAGTCACGAAGGTTGCCACGATTCAGAATCCAGACTCGATTGAGATAGTATAACATACCAAAGGATTTGGACAAGAGTTGTTCTTCAGCACCACACTTGATCTCATTGTATAAATTGTTCTCGTTGATGGACGAGTGTTGTGCTTCAAGAATTCGGTCCTGAAGATTACTTAGGATCTGGAAACAATGGATACTCTTTGCATGAGATTTACGACTTAGAGCGTCGGCTACAACATTTGCCTTACTAAGGTGATACTCTCACAGTCGTAGTCGTTTAACAATTCTACCCAACGACGTTAACGCATGTTGAGTTCCTTTTGATTGAAGATGTGCTGAAGGCTCTCATGGTTGGTGAAGACCACACACTTGGTACTATAAAGGTAGTGTCACCATATCTTCAACGCAAAAACAACTGCACCAAGTTCAAGGTCGTGCGTAGTGTAGTTTTTCTCATGAATCTTGAGTTGACGCGTAAGCGATATCTTTGTCCTGTTGAATAAGAACGTAACCAAGACCTTGGTTTGAAGCATCGCAATACACAATGAAATCGTCATTTCCGTCAGGAAGAGCGAGGATAGGAGCATTACAAAGCATGTCCTTGAGTGTTTGGAAAGACTCCTCTTGTTCGGAACCTGAAACAAAAGGTTTATCTTTTTGAGTCAAAGACGTGAGAAGAACGACGATTTTGAAAAGTTCAAAATGAAGTGGCGATGATAACTAGCTAGACCAAGAAACGAACGAATTTTAGATGGAGACTTAGGAGCAATCCAATTCTTTACAGCTTTGATTTTTGCGGGATCAACGTGAATGCCTCTCTCTTTCACAAAGTGACTGACAAATTGAACTTCTTTTAGCCAAAATTCGCACTTGGAGAATTTGGCGTAAAGTTTTTCACGTTGTAGAAGTTCGAGGATAAGACGCAAGTGTCGTTCGTGTTCATCTTGTGTCTTGGAATAGATGAGAATATCCTCTGTGAACATGTGACATCCCGGTTTTTCAGATATCTTAAACGCACTACTTCACGGTTATTCGTTCCTACGTTAATTTGGTTCGGAGACTTAAATTGCACGCTCGAAATAATTACGATAATTTCGTGTACTCGTCAAATGAATTACGTACTACGTGTTAAACGTTTATATGTTGGTGAGTGATTTTGTGATGTTTCGATTTCGTGATTTGTTTTAGTTAAGAAATATATATAGTAAATATATAGACGAATCGAACCGAACCGCGACATGAGCCGGCCTCATTTCCTTGCGACTCAAGAAGTTAACCAAACTTGAGGACCAAGTGTTAGACCCAAACCAACCCACCCGAACCCCTTTGCGGCCGCGAGCACCCCAAACCGTAAACCCTTCCCTTTCCCTTCATCCCTTGCGCTATATATACACATACATGCATGAGCTTGGTTTCACAAAACAAAAACATACGAACCCTAGTTGTGAAAACAGCCGACGGCAGCCTTTCCTTCATCATCCCGATCGCAAACAGCCTTGCTACATCCCTCTCGGTCGCGACAAGTCTTCCTCACTCCTTGCTCTCGGTCGCGATCCCTTCATCATATCCGAATCGACTCTTGTCCAAGTCTCGGCTCATTGATCTTGTTAATAAAGGTTAGGATTTATCTTTGTTTGCAAGATCATATTCGGATTTATATGTTTGAATGTAGTGTTATGTTAGCCGATTTATTTATACTAGTTGTGGTTAAGATGATTAGCGGAATCTAGAAACATTAGGCTGCGTTTTGTTTGATAAAAACTATAGGTTATGATTAGGGTTTGCATAGGTATGATATATATGATAGTATATGATTGGAAATTCTGTTTTTGGTCGCATATGTTCAATGTTTCGATGGTTTAAGCGGGTTAGATTGTGATAAAGTGCTGAATCAGGATGCTGAATGGTGGTTACAGCCAACTTCAACTGGCTGTAACTTGGTTATTATTTATCGAAAAACGGATTTTCTGAAGTCTAAAACGTAGAGTTTTGAAAAACGATTCTAATGGCGCTGGATTCATATTTTTCTGAAGTCGTTTGATATTTTTAAGCGGCCAATTAAGTTCAGTAATTAAAGCTGTGAAAATCCTGAAAAATTTGTTAGTTGTTTATCAAGTCGGATCTAATAATCTGTAGGGAGTCGAATCATGAAATTTGTACAGCAACTAGATATGGAAATTTCCGGGAAAATCCCACTGGAATTTTGTTAGTTGGACGAACGGTGATTTTTAAATGAATTCTTCCGTGGACTGCAGTCAGAAAGCGACGAATCTGACTGAAGCCTAGCATATTAATATTTACGAATAATTGGTAAAGTGTTAGGACTTGAAAAATTTATATAAAATTCTACAGTATAGTTGTCACCTGCTGTAAAATAATTGGTATTTTTGGAACATTGGAACTATTTTATAAAAATCCTCGAAAACAGCCGAATTATGAGTATATAAGCTGAAACTTGGTAACTTGCGAATGTGTGCACCAAAGTGTTGCATGGATTGGATTGTGTTCATGATAAATTGTTTTGATCACTATGTTCATATGAGGATACTTGCATGCATGTTGGAGTGTTAGGAATTGTGATTGTGGGTACCGCTTTGTGCGTTAATTATGTGTAGGATTTGTATTGGTATGTTCACACACTAACTTGAAATCAATTGACTTGTTAGGACGCAATTAGCGGTCCCATCATTTGCAACTTTTGTCTAACACTAACCGAGCAACTAAAGGTGAGTTCACAGCCCCTAACTTTATCCGGTTTTAAACAACAGGGGGAGAAACATGTATACACTCTACAACTCTATCTCTTTACGTTATACGAAATTAACGTCACATAACTATTCGGTAACTAAGTTAATGTTAATGTACGTTATGGTCACTAAGCAGCTATATCACACAAGTCCTCGACAATCTCTCGGATCGTTAGTATTGGGTTTAAATAGCGGGGATATTATAAGTAGTACTACTGGGCCCGACAATCCCCATCCGAGCTAGTCGCGTAGCCGACCGGGTATGGTCAACGGGTGAATAATTTGGCCTAACTTCGCCATGGTCAGTGATAGGCCTGGCAACACGGAGGCACAACAGTCAGCTTCGATCGCGAACACTTACGTGACATAACTTTAAGCTAGCTACCTATATATATTAACATTGAACTTAATTACGAATCAACAATATTATCCCGGGTTAGGGATAATGGAACCAACAACTTTATTATTCCGGGTAAGGAATAATGGAACTATCATTATTATTCCGGGTAAGGAATAATGGAACTATCAGTATTATTCCGGGTTGGGAATAATGGAACTAAATCGTTATCCCGGGTTAGGGATAACGGGGGAAACAAACTTATAACCGAACAAACGAATTTATGAAAACCTGTGAACTCACTCTTCTTTAATGTTGACACTTGTTTCTTTATATGTTTCTCAGGACGCTAGGAGCTCTAGGTGCACTCACTTGCATTGATCAAGACACCTTTTATCGAGTCTCATTTACAAACATTGTTTTGGGTTTTTCTTTAGTTTTGGCGTTTGTGTTGGCGCCCGTTCCTCTACTTTATTTTTTTTATGCTTCCGCTCAACCTTAAAAACTAATGCTTCCGCTAAACATTGAAAACTAACTAAGACAATAAAAAATCTACAATGAATGGTTAAACAAATGATTTTGGAAAACGTATTATCAAATCATATAGAGTCATTCGACGTACTAGTGTCTCAGATTCTGGTTTGTTCACACGCCTCGCGGTAAAACTCCGCAAGTGGAAATTGAGGGTGTGACAGATTGGTATCAGGGCCACTAGCTATAGAGAACCAGGTTTGCATTAAAAGTAGACCTAAACTATAGCTGATTACACGACACTAGACGTAGTTTGGCACCGAACTGTTATATCTTGTTATGTGATGTACCACAACTGTGTTATGTAGAATATGAATGCATAGTAAGAAATGAATGCAACTCGTAACTAATTGCACAACCTAACAGGCAATGTCATCATCATCATCATCCGACAAACTTACGCAACCAAGGGCGCCAGGAAAGGCACCTATGGTGGAACCCTTACCATCTTATGGCTTGGAGACACGCTCAGCTGCGAGGAAAAGGCTCGCTCTAGGGGAGGAGTCGTCATCACGCCCAACCATCGCTGTGCCGGTCGAACTGGTTAACTCGGTAGAAGTAGGAAACGACCTACTTAGAGATATGATACGGAAACAACAAGAACAATTATAAAGAATGCATGAAACCATCCTAGCACATGGATGGATGATACGACAACTGACAGGTAAAACTGGATCGCTTGAGGAAGAGCAACATACGAGTAAGATAGCTCGTAACACTTTAGCCAGAGATCTTCGTGCTGAGCAGCTAAGGGCTGACTGGCTAGAAGACAGAGTTCTTGAGTCTAGCTGGAGAATTCAAGAACTAGAACAGAATCAGGCACCTGCACCAGCACCAGCACCGGCCCCTCCAGTGCCGGTAGAGGAGGATCCGGAAGAGGATCCAGAGGAGGATCCAGAGGAGGATCCGGAAGAGGATCCGGAAGAGGATCCAGAAGAGGATCCAGAAGAGGACCCAAAGGAGGATCTGGAGGAGGACCCAGCTGTAGAAGCTGGAAATGCCGCGCAGGATGACGGCAACGATAGCGATTTGGGAGATGGAGACGTAGAAGACTGACACGTCTCGCTTATTTTATTTACTTTCCTTCAGTCTATTTATTTTCCCACTTGTGTTTAAACTTGAGACTTTATAGTAAACTGATATGTTTGGTTGGCACTTTGTAAGACGTTGAAACTTTACTTAATCAAGTATTTCTTTTGACTATTTAATTTATTTGAGTTGACATAACTTGAAGAATTATTTAAGTACGGAATAGGATAACTATATTGGATATATAGACTTATCGGTGTGTGTTTATGTTGTCTTACGAAGATCTAAGTGGCAACGGGACGTCGCGGATTCCTTAACATGACGCCCGAAGAATTAGCTGCAATGATCCAAGAGCACGTGAATGCAGCTCTAGCGGGTGTTCAGAACCAACCGGCAGGTAACCACTATTAAATTTTCATGCGAAAATCTAATAGTTGGGCTAGTAGAATTCCTCGCTGACTACCTATCCTCTGTCAGCAGGAGGGGGTCTTAACCCCTACAAGATGTTCCTCGACGCGAAGCCAAGCAAATTCACGGGGGCAGAAGGACCCATAGGACTGGTCCGCTGGATCGAAAAATCTGAAACAGTATTTGAAATGTGCAACTGTCTGGAGGCCAACAAGGTCAAGTATGCCGCCTCAACACTGGAAGATGGGCCACTAACTTGGTGGAATGCACAAGTCCAAACGCGTGGACTTATTGCTGCAAATGCAATGGCCTGGGCCGAGTTTAAGGCCCTAATCAAAGAAGAGTACTGTCCGCGAGACAGAGTTCAACAGTTGGAGCAAACATTATGGAACCACAAGATGGTGGGATCTGAAATCGAAGCATACACAGCGAAACATCACGACTTGGTATTTCTATGTCCCGATCTGGCCAACACTGTGGAGAAACGACTCGAGTTCTACCTTGGGGGTCTGGTCCCTGAGATTCAGGGTATGGTAATGGCTAGCAACCCTGCAAAGGAACATCAAGCAATCAGGTTGGCGCACAAACTCACCGATAAGGCGGTGGAACAAAAGAAGTTGCCAACTCGGGGTACAACTGAAGTTGCCCCTGATAATAAAAGAAAGTTTGAAGACTCGTCTGTTCGACAGTCTTCGTCGTCCCAGTAACAACAGGGGAACCAGAAACGGTTCAATAATTACAACAGCCACCGGGGTCACCAAAATCAGCCCGCTAACAACAACCAGAACGCAAGCGGCTATGTAGGTCGAAAGCCGCAGTGCAATCGCTGTAATCTTCATCATCACGGCCCTTGTGCCGGGAATCGCTGCCAACGATGTGGCAAAGTGGGACATGCGGCGAAGGATTGTCGCGGGGAAATCATGTCCCGACAAAACCAAAATCAACCACAGGGTCAGCAACAGGGTGTTAACTGGGGATGCTATCAGTGTGGTAGCACTGCCCACTTCAAAAGAGACTGCCCACAGCTGCGTAACAACAACGACAATGGTGGGAACAACCACAACCACAATAACAACAACAATAATGGAAATGGTGGCACAGGAGGTACCAAAGGTCGCGCATTTACGTTGGTCCGCGGAGAGGCCAGAAACGACTCGAACGTGGTCACCGGTAAGTTTCCCCTTAATGAACATTTTGCTACTGTGCTTTTTGATACGGGTGCGGATGGGAGTTTTATATCTGAGTCTTTTAGGAAGAACCTAAATCTCACGCCTAAACCTTTAGAGACCCCTTATATCATAGAACTAGCCGATGGTAAATCTGTAGACGTGACCCATATAGTATCCGGCTGTCAACTCAAACTCGCGGGTCACACCTTTACCATTGATCTGATGACAACTACCCTGGGAAGTTTTGACGTGGTAGTCGGAATGGACTGGCTATCCGACGTCCGAGCTGAAGTTCTCTGTTTCGAAAAATCTATCCGTATTCCGCACACTAACGACGAAATCTTGACGGTGTAAGGCGAGAAGGCAGGCGCCGTCACAAACATCATCTCTTACATGCAAGCGCAGAAGTATCTTCGGAGGAAGAACTCTTTCGCTTTACTCGCACTGGTTACCGAACAGCCTAAGGACGAGAAACGTATAGAAGACATCCCCGTCGTCCGTGATTTTTCCGATGTATTCCCAGAGGAGTTACCTGGTCTCCCACCCCATCGACAATTGGAGTTTGAAATTGAATTGGCGAACCATGCAAATCCCATCGCCAAGGCCCCATACCGCCTAGCTCCAGCCGAGCTGCAGGAGCTGTCTACCCAACTTCAGGAGCTGTTAGAAAAAGGATTCATCCGACCAAGCGCTTCGCCATGGGGAGCTCCAGTCCTTTTTGTCAAAAAGAAGGACGGGACCTTCCGCATGTGCATCGACTACAGGGAACTCAACAAGGTTACTGTCAAGAACCGATACCCGTTACCTCGCATCGACGATCTCTTCGACCAACTTCAAGGGTCAAGCTACTACTCCAAGATTGATCTACGGTCTGGTTACCACCAGTTACGCGTCAGGGAGGAGGATATCGCTAAGACGACATTTCGTACTCGGTATGGCCATTATGAGTTCTTGGTCATGCCTTTCGGTCTCACCAACGCACCCGCGGTGTTCATGGACCTCATGAACCGTGTGTGTAAACCAAACCTCGACAAGTTTGTCATTGTGTTCATCGATGACATACTCATCTACCCTAAAGGTGAAGAAGAACCTGCTGAACATCTACGATTACTACTGGGATTACTTCAACAGGAGAAACTATATGCCAAGCTTTCAAAGTGTGATTTCTGGATTCGGGAAGTTCAGTTCCTCGGGCATATCGTAAATAAAAAGGGTATCCACGTCGACCCTGCCAAGATTGAAGCTATCAAAAACTGGGAAGCACCCAGGACACCGACGGAGATCCGCCAATTTTTGGGTTTGGCTGGTTACTACAGACATTTCATCGAGGGATTTTGAAAGATCGCGCAACCGCTTACTACCCTTACCCAGAAAGGCATCAAGTATGCTTGGGGTGACAAGCAGGTTGCGGCATTTCAATTGCTGAAACAGAAACTTTGCAGTGCACCCATTCTGTCCTTGCCGGAAGGGACAGATGACTTTGTAGTATATTGTGATGCTTCCATTCAGGGGTTGGGATGCGTACTCATGCAACGCGATAAGGTCATCGCGTATGCGTCCCGACAATTGAAGGTTCACGAGAAAAACTACACAACACATGACCTGGAATTGGGAGCAGTAGTGTTTGCACTTAAGATTTGGAGACACTACCTCTATGGAACGAAGTGCACAATCTTTACAGACCACAAGAGCCTCCAACACATCTTTGATCAGAAGGAGTTGAACATGCGACAGCGTCGCTGGGTCGAACTCTTGAACGATTATGAATGTGCCATTCGGTATCACCCGGGTAAAGCTAACGTGGTAGCTGATGCCCTCAGTAGGAAGGAACACTTGAAACCTCGTCGGGTACGAGCATTACAGCTCACCATTCATTCGGGGTTACCCGAACAGATACGCGACGCACAGTTAGAAGCAGTTAAATGGAACACGATTGGGAAGTAAAACCCAATGGAGCCCGGTATTTCATGAATCGCATATGGGTACCTCACTACGGAAACCTCAGAGAGCTAGTCATGGACGAAGCTCACAAATCCCGATACTCTGTCCATCCTGGTTCGGATAAGATGTATCAAGACCTTAAAGCTGCGTATTGGTGGCCCAACATGAAAGCTGATATAGCCACCTACGTGAGTAAGTGTTTGACATGTGCAAAAGTCAAGATAGAGTATCAAAAGCCATCCGGACTACTCCAACAACCGGAGATCCCAGTGTGGAAATGGGATCAGATCTCGATGGACTTCATCACTAAACTCCCGCGAACTTTGGGTGGTTGCGATACCATCTGGGTAATCGTGGATCGTTTAACTAAGTCCGCACACTTCCTAGCTATTAAAGAAATAGATAAGATGGAGAAGTTGACTCGCATCTACATTAAGGAAGTAGTTTCTCGGCACGGAGTGCCAACGTCCATCATCTCAGACAGAGATGCTCGCTTCACGTCCAACTTTTGGCAGTCACTTCAGAAAGCGTTGGGCACACGCTTAGATATGAGCACAGCTTATCACCCTCAGACTGATGGTCAAAGCGAAAGGACCATACAGACCTTGGAAGACATGCTTAGGGTATGCGTAGTAGACTTCGGGAATAGTTGGGAAATTCACCTGCCTTTAGTGGAATTCTCGTATAACAACAGCTACCATACGAGTATATCGGCAGCACCGTTTGAGGCATTATACGGTCGTAAATGTAGATCACCGGTCTGTTGGGCAGAAGTCGGTGACAGTCAACTCACAGGCCCTGAGTTGATACTTGAGGCTACTGAAAAGGTTGTACAAATCAGAAACCGCATGGCGGCGGCACGTGATCGACAGAAAAGCTACGCTGATCAACGATGCAAACCGCTCGAATTTCAAGTAGGCGACCGCGTCCTACTGAAGGTGTCACCCTGGAAGGGTGTAATCCGCTTTGGAAAACGAGGCAAACTAAACCCACGGTACGTAGGTCCGTTTGTGATCTTGAAACGTATTGGACCCGTAGCTTATCAATTAGACCTTCCTGCCGAACTCAGTGGAGTTCACAACGTTTTTCACGTGTCAAATCTGAAGAAGTGTCTATCAGATGAAACCCTAGTCATTCCATTGGATGAGATCCAAGTGGATGAACAACTGCACTTTGTGGAACAACCTATCGAGATCATGGATCGTGAGATCAAGACTCGAAGGCACAGCAAGATTTCGATCGTTAAGGTTCGTTGGGACTCTAAGCATGGACCGGAGTTCACGTGGGAAAGAGAGGACCAAATGAAAAGCAAATACCCACACCTCTTTGCAGCTGAGCAGCAAACTAACTATTCCAGCAACTAAATTTTCGGGACGAAAATTCTTTCAACATGGGGATGATGTGACAACCTGGGAATTTCTCATAATTTCGCGTACCATTGTTAACTAAATCCTTGTGCATGAAACTTGGGAATCTTTGTGCATGGCACTTGGGAATTTCTTGTAATTTCGCGTACCATTGTTAACGAACTAAATCTTTGTGCGTGGCACTCTAAACATGTACGCTGCATTCTAAACCGCGTTTACTCAATTGTCGGGACGAAAATTCTTTCAACATGGGGATAATGTGACATCCCGGTTTTTCAGATATCTTAAACGCACTACTTCACGGTTATTCGTTCCTACGTTAATTTGGTTCGGAGACTTAAATTGCACTCTCGAAATAATTACGATAATTTCGTGTACTCGTCAAATGAATTACGTACTACGTGTTAAACGTTTATATGTTGGTGAGTGATTATGTGATGTTTCGATTTCGTGATTTGTTTTAGTTATGAAATATATATAGTAAATATATAGACGAATCGAACCGAACCGCGTCACGAGCCGGCCTCATTTCCTTGCGACTCAAGGAGATAACCAAACTTGAGGACCAAGTGTTAGACCCAAACCAACCCACCCGAACCCCTTTGCGGCCGCGAGCACCCCAACATAAACCCTTCCCTTTCCCTTCATTCCCTTGCGCTATATATACACATACATGCATGAGCTTGGTTTCACAAAACAAAAACATACAAACCCTAGTTGTGAAAACAGCCGACGGCAGCCTTTCCTTCACCATCCCGGTCGCAAACAGCCTTGCTACATCCCTCTCGGTCGCGACAAGTCTTCCTCACTCCTTGCTCTCGATCGCGATCACCTTCATCATATCCGAATCGGCTCTTGTCCAAGTCTCGGCTCATTGATCTTGTTATTAAAGGTTAGGATTTATCTTTGTTTGCAAGATCATATTCGGATTTATATGTTTGAATGTAGTGTTAGGATAGCCGATTTATTTATACTAGTTGTGGTTAAGATGATTAGCGGAATCTAGAAACATTAGGCTGCGTTTTGTTTGATAAAAACTATAGGTTATGATTAGGGTTTGCATGGGTATGATATATATGATAGTATATGATTGGAAATTCTGTTTTTGGTCGCATATGTTCAATGTATCGATGGTTTAAGCGGGTTAGATTGTGATAAAGTGCTGAATCAGGATGCTGAATGGTGGTTACAGCCAACTTCAACTGGCTGTAACTTGGTTATTATTTATCGAAAAACGGATTTTCTGAAGTCTAAAACGTAGAGTTTTGAAAAACGATTCTAATGGCGCTGGATTCATATTTTTCTGAAGTCGTTTGATATTTTTAAGCGGCCAATAAAGTTCAGTAACTAAAGCTGTGAAAATCCTGAAAAATTTGTTAGTTGTTTATCAAGTCGGATCTAATAATCTGTAGGGAGTCGAATCATGAAATTTGTACAAAAACTAGATATGGAAATTTCCGGGAAACTCCCACTGCAATTTTGTTAGTTGGACGAACGGTGTTTTTTAAATGAATTCTTCCGTGGACTGCAGTCAGAAAGCGACGAATCTGACTGCAGCTTAGCATATTAATATTTACGAATAATTGGTAAAGTGTTAGGACTTGAAAAATTTATATAAAATTTTAAAGTATAGTTGTCACCTTCTGTAAAATAATTGGAATTTTTGGAACGTTGGAACTATTTTATAAAAATCCTCGAAAACAGCCGAATTATGAGTATATAAGCTGAAACTTGGTAACTTGCGAATGTGTGCACCAAAGTGTTGCATGGATTGGATTGTGTTCATGATAAATTGTTTTGATCACTATGTTCATATGAGGATACTTGCATGCATGTTGGAGTGTTAGGAATTGTCATTGTGTGTACCGCTTTGTGCGTTAATTATGTGTAGGATTTGTATTGGTGTGTTCACACACTAACTTGAAATCAATTGACTTGTTAGGACGCAATTAGCGGTCCCATCATTTGCAACTTCTGTCTTACACTAACCGAGCAACTAAAGGTGAGTTCACGGCCCCTAACTTTATCCGGTTTTAAACAACAGGGGGAGAAACATGTATACACTCTACAACTCTATCTCTTTACGTTATACGAAATTAACGTCACATAACTATTCGGTAACTAAGTTAATGTTAATGTACATTATGGTCACTAAGCAGCTATATCACACAAGTCCTCGACAATCTCTCGGATCGTTAGTATTGGGTTTAAATAGCGGGGAAATTATAAGTAGTACTACTGGGCCCGACAAGCCCCATCCGAGCTAGTCACGCTAGCCGACCGGGTATGGTCAACGGGTGAATAATTTGGCCTAACTTCGCCATGGTCAGTGATAGGCCTTGTAACACGGAGGCACAACAGTCAGCTTTGATCACGAACACTTACGTGACATAACTTTAGGCTAGCTACCTATATATATTAACATTGAACTTAATTACGAATCAACAATATTATCCCGGGTTAGGGATAATGGAACCAACAACTTTATTATTCCGGGTAAGGAATAATGGAACTATCAGTATTATTCCGGTTTGGGAATAATGGAACTAAATCGTTATCCCGGGTTAGGGATAACGGGGAAACAAACTTATAACCGAACAAACGAATTTATGAAAACCTGTGAACCCACTCTTCTTTAATGTTGACACTTGTTTCTTTACATGTTTCTCAGGACGCTAGGAGCTCTAGGTGCACTCACTTGCATTGATCAAGACACCTTTTATCGAGTCTCATTTACAAACATTGTTTTGGGTTTTTCTTTAGTTTTGGCGTTTGTGTTGGCGCCCGTTCCTCTACTTTATTTTTTTATGCTTCCGCTCAACCTTAAAAACTAATGCTTCTGCTAAACATTGAAAACTAACTAAGACATTATAAAATCTACAATGAATGGTTAAACAAATGATTTTGGAAAACGTATTATCAAATCATATAGAGTCGTTCGACGTACTAGTGTCTCAGATTCTGGTTTGTTCGCACGCCTCGCGGTAAAACTCGGCAAGTGGAAATTGAGGGTGTGACAGAACACGATCACAAAGCGATCCAAGTATAACTTACACACCCGATTCATTAAGTCCATGAAGACCGCGGGTGCATTCGTTAAACCGAATGGCATAACTACGAATTCGTAGTGACCGTATCTAGTACGAAAGGCGGTTTTAGGGATATCTTCCTCGAGGACTCGAAGTTGATGATAACCAGAATAAAGATCGATTTTGGAAAAACAAGTTGCGCCTTGGAGTTGATAAAAAAGGTCGTCGATGCGGTGAAGAGGATAGTGGTTTTTGACTGTGAGTTTGTTGAGCTCACGATAATCGACGCACATACAAAACGAACCATCTTTCTTCTTGACGAAAAGGATATGAGCGCCCAAAGGAGAAGTACCAGGGCATATGAAACCTTTATCGAGTAACTCTTGAAGTTGGCTTAACAACTCTTGCATCTCCGAGGGTGCAAGACGATAAGGAGCTTTAGCGACAGGCGTAGCGCCGTGAATGAGGTCAATACAAAAGTCGACTGAACGAGGAGGAAGAGGACTAGGTAGGTCTTCTGGGGAAACGTCAGGAAAATCACACACCACTGGGACATCACTTATGCCTTTTCCCTTGCCCTTTTCTCCCAAAATGTGGCCTAAAAAACGAAAGTACTCCTTATGTAAGTACTTGTTCGCTTGGGTGCATGACATGAGTTTGAGACCTTTTGAAGTTCTTTCGCCATAGACGTGTAAAGTGTCACCAGACGGAAGAGGAAGTTGAACGAGGTTGGCTTGGGTTGGTCGACTTTGGAATCGATCGACGAGTTGGGGGTATTAGCAGTAATCTTGCTCACGATAACTGGAATAACTTGAGCCATTTGCTTAGCCATGAATGCAAGAATATTCTTCCTGGAGCTTGACTTGGAACTCTTTTTGGAGTTGGAGAAACGGTTGGAAGACATCTATAAGGTTGATGAGAAAAGATGAGACTTGATCATAATGTTTTTGATAAAGAAAATTTGCATAATTAGCATGTAATAAACGTATCACGTAAGTTTCAAGTAGTTCACATAAGCATAACAAGAATTCACATCTGTATAATCACATGTAATGGCATAAAGATCGTAAATTTAGTTTGTTCATGAAGAATTATTATTGTTTGAGATAGTGAGTAAAGTGCAACTTGTGTAAATGAATCGAAGCTAAGGGCGTTCAAAATGTAAACCACATCGAAATTGATTTAACATAAAAGATAGGCTTGATAAAACAGTAGAGTGTTTCGGGCTAAGTAACGTCGACTATTCCAAAGTGAGTCGAAGATCCTTTCGAATTAGGGAAACATGCTTTGGACTACAGGTAAAATACTCTCGTCAAGAAGCGATTAATGGTATTTTACCCTTCCAGTTACTACATGTCCCTAATCGATTGGAAAAATCAAAACTTTGGCAGGATTGAAAATCAAGGAGTGGACTAGTTGGCAAGATGCGGGTTTCACCGCTAACTTGATAACATCGTACCCTAAAGGTGGTTGTTACTTACTAAACGAGGAGCGAATTCCAACTCGATAATAAGATCCACTAGAGTATAAATGGAAGTTTTCCATAAAGATGTGGATATGCCTCCTAACTTGATGGCATAACTTCGTGAAAAATCGAATACGCGAAATGAGAGATTTCATAAAAAATTGTGGACCATTGGGTCTATCTTGGTGCAAATCGTCTGGTTGGTAAAGTATGAGTGTCTTCAAGTCTTCAAGTGTGTATTGTGTAAGATGTCTTAGGAAAGACACATTGTATAATTAAGACAAAAGAAATAGAAAAAAGCAAAATAGGATGAATTAACATTTTAAGCAAGATTCAAGAATAGTCACGTTGGTCACTTAAACTATAGACTAGGTCGAACATGGCAATTCTACCTAATTCCCTATAGTTATAGCTCTGATACCAATCTGTCACACCCCAACTGATGGCGGAATCATCAGGGCGGACGTAAATAGATTGCTGAAGAGACTTGATAAAACTATTGTGACACTATTTAATTCAAAACCAATTTCATTTCATTAAGCATCGTTGTCGAATACAATACATGGAAACAAAGTACAACATTTGGAAAATCAAAGTACAACAAAGTTGAACATAACGACATAACAAAATTTAATATTTATAAATGCATTTCTAGTGTCGTCCCTACTAGATTTCGTCATAATCAACATCATCAACCTGCAACATGTTAAAAGTATAGTTCAACACAAAAGCATTGGCGAGCATACAAGTTTTGTTACATAGCATATTGGTGAAAAAAGTTGCCTCATATCCAACATGGTAATTTGTATATCTATGTTACTATCTTACTATCATGTGGAAACATATGCCAAACCAAAGTCTAACGCAATCGTGCTTACCATTGTCACTGAAATGACGAGGTGTAAAATAGTTTACTTAACAATACCACTACAATACGGGCAGTGCGTTAATCGTATAGCGTTATAATTGTCAAGGGAGGCTAGTGAAGTTAATGAGCATATAGACACATGTATACATAGCATGTGATAACAAGAGTAATACAAGTATCATGTTTAAATGGATAGAGTGTGATTATGACAAGTTTAATTGTGAATCGTGATTTGTATAATTGTACATATCGCACCCAAAGTGTATCGACGGAAAAAGGGTTTGAGTATACTCATGGTTTGCGTTAAGCTTACCGAAACCGTGAGACTTGGGTGATGGAATGGGTGGACCGGGAGCAGAAGTTACCCTATAAATGGGAACAAAGGTGAGTAAGTTTCCGGGTTAACAAGACTAGTAAAGAAAGTAAATTTAACAGTTACATTAGTTTATAGTCAAGTATTCCCAGAAGGGGTCATGGAGATTCAAGTAGGAGGTAGGATGATATGCATCCATTTAAACATCGTCATAAGAATTCACCAAATCCCAACCCGAAGGTCGGTTGGTCATGAATGTACATAAAAGAAAATACTAAAATTAAAAGGAAAATCATACAAGTGTGGTGTAGGACAAGTTTGAATAGCCAAGGCTTTCATGGTCCATGCACTAAATCGACACACAAGCATAGGCTTGATTAATGTGCACACTTGTAGGTTTCTCATGAACCTCAAAACAGAAAGTTTGGGTCTTCATAGGCTCCAATAACCATAGACTACAACTACAACATGTACACGAGTTTGTAGGCTTATCCAAGAAAATGTTGAGTAGGCTATGCCAAACATTTTGAAACCAATGAAACCGAAGGTGTCTAAGCATCTTGGACCTTCAAACAAGAGTGTTTCACCTCTGAGAAATCTTGGGTAACATCCTTATTTGAAGTTCAAGATGATAGGAAGCAAGAACAAGAGAAGAAGATAGGTGAAAGGTGAGTTCTTGCACTCACTTTTGAAATTGGAAGAATTCTACCCTAACTTGAGTTCAGCAAATTATGGAGCTTAGAATGAGAGTTTAGGAAGGTGTGAAGGAGAAATGAGGGTTACGAATCTTGTACTTATAGTGGGTGAGGTTAGGTGAGTTTTTAATGAGGTTAGAAGCCCATTGGTGGAGAATGGAGGTGGAGGTTTATGACACTTCACGTTTTCAACCCTTGTTCAATCTTGATCCTTCAACGAATTCTAGAAGTGAAATCATTAACTGTTATGCAAACCTAATCGTTTAATGCGACGTACACACTCGAACAAGGAAATAAGCTAAACATACCCTAAGTAGCCTTTACATAACTTAGAAATAAGTTTTGAGAGGTTCGGTATGGCAAAAACAATCTTACGCAACTTCAGGGGCTACTTTGCAAATTCTGCGAAAGTATGCCGTTTCGCGTATTTCTTAATACGGAACACCATACATCCAAAAAATTTTAATCATTAAAATCTTGTATTTAAATTATTGGAAATGCGAAAAATATCATTCGTTACGTAATTACGGTTGTTTACGCGTTAATTAAAGCGTTAGTCGTAATTAACCGAAAAACGCAATCGTACAACCCAACAAACTGACATCCGTGACATTTCCGGACATATTTCAAGTTCCCTAAGCTTTATCTTCCTTATAAAGCTTAAAAATCAGGTTAACGGGTGTTAGAAACGACGAAACGCGACAAAACAAGTTCAGGGGCCTGTTCTGCCAATTCTCCAAACTTACTACCAGCAAAGGGCCATGCGGACCGCATCCGGAACCCCATACAGTCCGCATGGGGTGCCCAACACAGTAGTTGTGTTGTCAGCTCCTTGTTTGAAGCCTTGGACACCAAGTACTCGAATTTGCCACAATTTCTTCTGCTTTGGACATGTGTTAGGACCCTCCTAAGATCATGACAACTCAATGGACATGTGTGATGATCTTGTGGCATCCAAACTACTATAAATAGCAAGGCATTTTTATCCATTTTCCTTGCTCATTTCATTCTTTCTTCTTCCCATTCTATTGGAGCTTGCTTCCATCTTTTTGGAGGGCTCCTATTGAGTTTTCTGAGCTCTTCAAGTGTTCCTCAACACAAGTAAGTGATCTCTTCTAGTCTTATTCATTTCTTTTAGCTATTTGAGCTAAAAGTCAAACAGTTTGACTTTCTGTTTGACTTTCGGTTCCGACCAAATTTGGTCAAGTCAAAGTTCAATCGAACTTTGCAACGTGATCGTAATCACGATGGTTATGATCCATAGCGATCATGCCTACTGGTTACAACGTTTACTAGTCAAAGTGACGAGTCAAAGTTTCGGTCAAAAGTGCACATTTTGTGCATTTTACGACAAAACTATTTTTGTGTATCAAAACACCAAGTTTTGATATCAAAACATTTTTATAACTAAGTTAGACATGATTTGACATGTCTAACTCTTCACTTTAGTTTAGTGCTTATTTAGGGTCGTAAGTCGAGTGGTCTTGACCACCGCTTTGACTTTCGACTCCGACCCGTTTGGTTGATCTTAGGATCCAACCAAACACATATTAGTGACCAAAGTTTATAGGAATAACCCTCTGAGGTTATACCTTACGGTCACCTTGTTTGGTTAGTGTTATGTTAAGTCCCTTATTATGCCTTTATAAATGACCAAAATGCCCTTTTTACGCATAAATCAACTTTAAGCATATGTGACCATGTTTTGACATATAAACTGATGTTGATACTTTATTAAACTTATTTTGGCATATAAGACTTATCATAGGACTAGTTTGAACACGTTTTTAGGCAAATGACACGTTAAGGTAGCGAAAGCACTTAGGTTCAAAAGCACTTAGGTTTCATTCCAAATTAGAATGTTAAGTTTGTTAAAACATATCATGTGAGTTCCGACACTCATTTGGTTTATAAGACTCCATTCAATCCGATCTCTTGTTTTCAAGTCCCGATATTTACATAGTTATCCGATTTTAGGACATGTTTGAATTCTCGGACTCTTGAGCTTTTTTGATCTTTGATTCAAGATTACTTTGCAATCCCAAGTGAGTACATAGTCTCCTGTTTTACGTTTATCAAATGTTTTGGGGTGATACATATGTGCTTAAGACTACTTTCATGTTTTCATGACATTACATATGCTTTGATTACATAGTATATAATGTACACGATTTCAGTTGCATTTTGCTCCGTATGTTGACTTAGCATACGATTTCAAAGACATTTTACAAGGTATATTGACTTAGTATACCTACACATGGTTCCAAAGACATTTTACTTCGTATGTTGACTTAGCATACCTAGTACACGATTTCAAGACATTTTTCTTGGTATATTGACTTAGTATGCCAAGTACATGGTTTCTAAATATTTTCCTAACATGCTTACATTGTTAAAGACATATTGGTGCGTTGAATATACAATGATACATTCATTAACAATGATGCCGACCGGTAGTATGTAATGGTATCCATTAGGGAATGACAGAATCCGATGAACATTAATAGACCTTTGTTTTTATAAGGGTTTATTCGATAGTCGACAAGGCTTGAATGTATTCGCCAACAATCCTAATGTATGTTTTACAATAAAAGCAATGATTTAAAAGACATAACTTTTGGATTTAAACAAAACCTTTGTTTATTCAAAGACATTGCTTTATACAAGGACGATTGGTTTATAATAAGGACGATTGGTTTACAACACGGACAATTGGACGATTGGGCTTGAATGTATTCACCAACAATCCTAATATATGTTTTACAATAAAAGCAATGGTTTATAAGACATAACTTTTGGATTTAAATCAAACCCTTGTTTATTCAAAAACATTGTTTTATACACGACAAGTTTGTTTACAAAAAGGCATTGATTTATACAAAGACATTTTGTTACACAAGACATTCGATTACACATGACATTGATTTCTTACAAGACATTACCTGGGTTAAAACAAGACATTTCATTTGTTGGTTTATGATAAGTGTTTTAGATAACGAGGCGTGCGTAATATGATAAAAGCAAGGTGGATATGCTGCTGGTACTTCCTATATATAAGTACTTTTATCATATTACATATCGTAGCATTATCTAAATCCCTTTGAACTAAGACAAGACATGACATTTTTATACAAGACATAACATATTGGGTTATTAAGTTAACCTAATAATATTTCTTTTATATCATTTGTATTTCATATGACATAACGATTCATGGCTATTTTTGAATTAGTTAAACTTTTCTTTAAAATATTCATAGCCATGAAACATCATTACAAAACCTATGTTACTCACACGCATTTTATGCTGACGTACCTATTTTCACATATGTTTCAAGTTTACTTTTGAGATTATTGTGGCCGTATGCTACACATAGGATAGACTCGGGCTTTAGTGACTTTAAAACTTGAAAGACATTTTCATTGTATTTCATATCCATTATTCCAAGATAATGTAATTTGATAATTGAATAAAACAAAACTTTAAAATACCATGTGTTGTGAACAATTTGTAACGTGACTCCGCAACTGTGTCCGCCGTGTGTGTTGTATTACGCGATTTGGGGTGTTACAGGGGTATCAGAGCTCATGGTTATAGGGAATTAGGTTATTAGTAATGCTTTCACCTAGTATATAACCTTCCTAGGACCCTAACGCGAGTTCACTTGCGTTTAGATTCTCAAAAGAATATTGTCACACCCTCAAAAATCCACTTGCGGGGTTTTACCGCGAGGCGCGTGACAAACCAGGATCCAAGACACTAGTCATATAGAATGACTCTATATGCAAAAATATATGTTTAAACAAATCCAACCATGCATTTTAATAAATGCGGAAGCGTAAGTAAATGTAAATAAAGTGTTCGCCAAAAAAACGCCCGAAACCAAAATACTTAAACAGTAAAATGCAAAGCGTTTAAAAGAAATAGTTTTTCATGCTCGTGCCGTGCTCCTATGCGGAAATGATACCTTAACAACCTGAGAAAACATGCAAAGGAGAACAAGTGTCAACGATTAATGATGAGTGAGTTCACAGGTTTTAGTTCACAGTTTTAAGCATAAGTTTTTCCCCACTGGTTCAACCCCAAACCAATGTCTCATAAGTTTCCCTGATCCAACCCGAATCAGAATAATTTTATGTAGTTTAGCAGTTCATGTAATATGTTTAGGTAGCTATCCTAGGTCATATCAACAAAGTGTTCGATCCGAAACTGACGTTGCTGCCCCTTTTGTGCCAGGCCTATCACCAACCATGGCTAAAAAGTTAGGCAAATTCTACACTCGTGACCATCAACTTTCGGTCTAACTGGTGCGACCAGTTCGAGTGGGGCTTGTCAGGCCCAGTAGTACTACTAACAATTTCCTCGCTATAATCCAATACTAACGGCATCGTAGGTTTTAAGGAGACTAATATGTGATATATGCTTCTTTGTGACCATAACCGTATAACATAACTCTAAATAGAAAGACGTTACTGTACCATGATGCATACAACCTATACGTCATTGTAACATGTACAAGTTTTAAGTAGAAAGACGTTACTTACCGTAATATAATCAACCCATATATCACTGTAACGTGTTCATGTTTTCTCTCCCTGTGTTTTGTAAACGTTTAAGAAATAGGGGCCGTGAACTCACCTTAAGTTGCTCGGTTAGTGTCTTAACAGGTATTAGAGTCGAAGTGGTTCAATCACGTCCTATTATGATTACCACTTAGTTTACTAGCGTGTTCAAGAAATACACATAAATCCTTGCATTTAACTTAAAACGTTTCAGGTACTTTTACATTGACGATTCGTATACACTTCGCATGCATATACATACACATAGATATCACACGACAATTTCAAATAAAGTCTAACTTGATTATTAACGGCTCATTCACTCACAAGTAGCACATACAATATTTAAACACACATATATGCAAGTTATCAGGACCTAACTTGTAGACCCGAAAATAAGCTGTTTTCGGGAATTTTTATAAATGGTTCCCACTTTCCAAAAATTCCAATTGTTTTACAGAATGTGTATAATACTCGTTAAAGCTTTGTGTAAAATGTTTAGATCCTAACTCATTACCAATTATTCATAAAAAATCATTTACCGGGCTGCAGTCAGATTCGTCACTTTCTGACTGCAGTCCACGAGAAGAATTATTTAAAAATCTTCATTTATCCGATTGACAAAATTCTAGTGGGAGATTTTCAGAAACTCTAGTCTTTAGTTACTGTAAAAGTTTCGTCACCTAACTCGACACAGATTATGAGATATGACTCGATAAACAACACGTAAATTCTGAAGAAAATACATAGCTTCAGCTGCTGCACTAAAAAATCATTTAAAAATAGTAAACGACGTCAGAAAAATATGAATTCTGCACCATTTGAAGTGTTTTTCAAAAATACACGATTTAGTCTTCAGAAAATCACTTTTCGATAAATAACGGTCAGTTTACAGCCAATAGAATTTGGCTGTAAATGTTAATCAGCTTTCTGTTTTCAGTTTTATCGTACTAGAACAAGTTTAAACTACCATGACACTTAGTTTTATCGATTTATAGCAGGTTAACGTATCAATTATCATCTAGTACATCAAGATTCACACAAATCCTAAGCAAACAACACCCTAACATCATCACGAACGCAGCCAACTCTCATGCATACATGCCTATCATTCTAGTGATCAAGTGAAACATTATAACGAACAAGATTATCATGAAACATAAAAAATGCAGCCATGTATACAAAGATTTTAATCCGAAACAACCACTAAAACAACTCACCTTGCAAAGATGAACTAGAGAGAGGGTAGCGAGGGAGGAAGAGAGTAGCAAGAGAGGAAGAGATTGCGATGGGGGGTCTCCACTGCCGTCGCACATACACCAAGGGATTAGGGTTTTGTGAATGTTTTCCAAACAATCATGCATGTACTTATATCATAAGGGGGTCTCATAAGGGGGGGGGGGTTTGGGTTTTAACTGGGCCGCAAGGGGTAAGGGGTGCGGGTTGGGCTTGGTTTGCGCAAGGAACGGGGCTCGGTTTCAGGTTCGGGTTTTTAAACAATAACACGTTAATTATTCGCGGCGTGAGTTAAATATATATATTTATAATTAAAAAGTAGAATATATATATATATATAAAAGATGGAATCGAATAAATATGAGGAATCAGATCAGAATGATACCAGATTTTTTTCTAAGATGTCACATTATCCCCAACTTGAAGGAATTTTCGTCCCGAAAATTGAGTGAGCAAAAGTTTGAAAGTTGAGCAAGGGTTTGAAAGTTGTTGTAGTAAGAAAGATTTCCGAATTGTCACATTCTCCCCCTGTTACAAGAATTTCGCCCCGAAATTCAGTTCGCGTTACTTGGTTCTCGTGATTCGGTTGCAAAAAGGTGAGGATATTTGTCTGTCATTTGATCCTCTCTTTCCCAAGTGTACTCCGGTCCACGCTTAGAGTTCCAACGAACCTTGACAATTGGTATTTTACTATGCCTCCGTGTTTTGACCTCTCGGTCCATAATTTCGATTGGTTCTTCAATGAACCGTAGTTGTTCGTCCACATGGATCTCATCCAGTGGAACGGCTAATGTTTTATCTGACAGACACTTCTTCAGATTTGAGACATGAAAAACGTTGTGAACTCCCCTGAGCTCATCAGGAAGGTTCAACTCATAAACTACCTGACTGATTTTCTTTGTGATTTCAAACGGAGCAACATATCGCGGGTTTAGTTTACCTCTTTTGCCAAAACGAATCAAGCCCTTCCAAGGTGATACCTTCAGTAGGACCCGATCGCCAACTTGGTAGGCTAACGGTTTGCGATGCTAATCGGCATAGCTCTTTTGGCGATCCCGAGCTTCCGCCATACGGTTTTGAATTTGGACTATCTTTTCAGTTGCTTCCAGAACCAACTCTGGACCAGTGATTTGACTATCACCAACTTCCGCCCAACAAACGGGCGAGTGACACTTTCGTCCATACAGCGCCTCGAATGGTGCTGCTTGGATGCTCGTGTGATAATTATTGTTATAGGAAAACTCCACCAAAGGTAGATGCTTCTCCCAACCTTTACCAAAGTCGATTAAACACGTTCTAAGCATGTCTTCGAGAGTCTGAATGGTACGTTCACTTTGACCAGCAGTCTTAGGATGGTATGTTGTGCTCAAGTCAACGCGTGATCCCAAGGATTTTTGTGCTGATTGCCACAGATGAGAAGTAAAACGTGAATCACGGTCGGATATGATGGATATTGGCACTCCATGCCGAGCTGCTATTTCCTTCATGTACAACGCTGCAAGGGTATCGAACTTGTCAGTTTCCTTGATTGCTAAGAAGTGAGCCGATTTGGTTAATCAGTCGATAATCACCCAAATTGTATCCTTTCCACTGGGTGTTTTTGGTAGACCTGTAATAACGTCTATAGTGATTTGTTCCCATTTCCAAACGGGAATCTCAGGCTGTTGCAGTAGCCCTGAGGGCTTTTGGTATTCTACCTTGACCTTGGCACAAGTTAGGCGTTTGCTTACGTAGGTGGCTATTTCAGCCTTCATGTTCGGCCACCAGTAAGTTGTTTTTTGATCTTGGTACATCTTATCCGATCCTGGATGAACAGAGTACCTTGATTTGTGAGCTTCGTCCATTATGAGTTCCCTCAAGTTTCCATAGAGGGGCACCCATATCCCACTAAGAAAGTAACGAGTTCCGTCCGATTTGGTTTCCCAATCACGTTTCATCTTGCGTAATTTCTCAGCTTCCAGATTTTCAGGTCTGACTGCCTCCAACTGCACGTTGCGAATTTTTTCAGGTAGGTTAGAGTGTATCGTAAGTTGTAAGGACCGAACTCGTCGAGGCTTCTCATGTTCTTTTCTACTGAGAGCGTCGGCTACTAGATTAGCCTTGCCTGGATGGTACTAGATGGCACATTCGTAGTCATTCAAAAGTTCGAGCCAGCGACGTTGTCGCATGTTTAACTCTTTTTGATCGAAAATGTGTTGAAGGCTTTCGTGGTCGGTGTAGATGGTACATTTGGTTCCATAGAGATAGTGCCTCCAGATTTTTAAAGCAAACACCACGGCTCCTAACTCTAAGTCGTGAGTTGTGTGGTTCTTCTCGTGTACCTTCAGCTGTCGAGATGCATACGCAATGACCTTATCGCGTTGCAAAAGTACACATCCAAGTCCCTGAATAGAAGCGTCGCAGTACACCACAAAGTCATCAGTCCCCTCTGGTAGGGAAAAGATAGGCGCACTACAAAGCTTCTGTTTCAGCACCTAGAATGCTTCCTCCTGTTTGTCACCCCAGATATACTTGGTTCCTTTCTGGGTTTGAGATGTAAGAGGTTGAGCGATCTTTGAAAAACCCTCAATAAAGCGACGATAGTAGCCTGCCTAACCAAGAAACTGTCTTACTGCTGTTGGAGTTTTCGGCGCCTCCCAACTTTTGATGGCTTCAATCTTTGCCGGTTCAACGTGGATACCCTTTTCGTTCACTATATGCCCAAGAAATTGCACTTCTCGAATCCAGAAGTCGTACTTTGAAAACTTGGCATAAAGTTGTTCTTGTCGCAGAAGTTCTAACATTAAATGCAGATGCTCTTCATGTTCCTCCTTAGTCTTAGAGTACACCAGTATGTCATCAATGAACACGATTACGAATTTGTCGAGATAAGGCTTACAGACACGGTTCATGAGGTCCATGAATACTGCAGGTGCATTTGTTTGTCTGAATGGCATAACCAAAAATTCATAGTGGCCATAACGAGTGCGAAAATCAGTCTTGGAGATGTCTTCCTCTCGTACACACAACTGATGGTATCCCGACCTTAGATCGATTTTGGAATAGTAACTTGACCCTTGGAGCTGGTCAAACAGGTCATCGATTTGAGGTAAGGGGTATCGGGTTTTGATAGTAACTTTGTTGAGCTCTGTGTAATCAATACACATACGGAAAGTTCCATCCTTCTTATTGACAAAAAGGACTGCAGCTCCCCATGGTGATGAGCTCGGGCGAATGAAGCCTTTGTCTAATAGCTCCTGAAGTTGAGTAGAAAGTTCTTGCAGTTCAGATGGGGCTAATCGGTACGGAGCCTTAGCGATTGGTACTGCGTGTTTTGCGAGTTGAATTTCGAATTCGACCTGCCTATGCGGTGGTAGACCAGGTAAGTCTTCAGGGAAGACGTTGGGAAATTCATGTACGATAGGAAAATCTTCAACTTTCCTCTCGTCGCTTGGTTGTTCAGTGACACTGGCTAAGATAGTGTACGAGTTTTTCTGTCGTAGGTACTTTTGAGCTTTCATGAAGGAAATGATGTTGGTCACTACACAACCCTTCTCACCATGAATGGTTAGGATCTCACCGCTTGACTGAGGTATGTGAACAGCCTTTTCGCGACATAAGATTTCCGCTCGATTTTCAGATAACCAATCCATGCCAACTACAACGTCAAAGCTACCAAGTGTGGTTGGCATGAGATCGATGGTGAATAGATGGCCAGCCAGTTGTAGCTGACATCAGTAGATGATGTGGGTTATATCTACCGATTTTCCATTGGCTAAATCTACCAGGTATTTGACCTCTAATTCAATAGGGTTAATGTCCAATAGTTTTCTAAACGACTCGGAAATAAAATTCCTATCCGCACCGCTATCAAATAAAATATGAGCAAAACTGTTGTTTAAAGGAAATTTACCAGTAACCACTTTAGAATCATTACGAGCCTCACCTTTTCCCAATGTGAATGCACGACCCTTAGCTCTACCACTTCCACCAGCATTATTATTATTATTGTTCTGATTCTGGTTCTAATTTCCACCACTGTTTTCCTTGATTAGTTGTGGGAAATCTTTCTTGAAATGATCAGTGCCACCACACTGATAACATGTCCTGGTTACTCCAGGTGGCTGCTGGGTCTGATTAGTGTTTTGCTTCGAGTTAAGGTTTACACTGCAGTCCTTAGCGGTGTGGCCTCCCCTACCACATCGCTGACAACCACCGCACTGCCCGAAATGATGACGGTTACATTTGTTGCATAGAGGTTTCTTTCCAGCATACCCACTCTGAACCTAACTGTTGGTGTTGTTACTAGACTGCTGGTTATTGTTGTTGAAGTTGCGGTTACTATTGTTGAAACGTTTCTGAGAACCCTGCTGCGCTTGCCCAGTTGATGCTTGTTTCGATGATCCATCCTCCTACTTGCGTTTGTTTTCTGGGGCGTTCCCAGCTGCACCCCTCTTTGGCAATTTACCCTTTTCTACTGCAGTGTCTATCAGTTTGTGCGCCAGTCGCACGGCCTGCTGAACTGTTACGGGGTTGCTTGACTCAACCATGCCTTTAATCTCCAGAGCCAATCCCTTGATGTAAAGCTCTATCTGTTTGTACACTGGCCTAGACATATCGGGACATAAAGAGACCAGGTCATAGTGCTTCGTGGTGTAGGCTTCAATTTCCGACCCTTCCATCTTCATTACCAAAAGGTCTTACTCCAATTGGTGGATGCGATCCCCGGGGCAGTATTGTTCCTTGATAAGATTCTTGAACTCGTCCCAACCCATTGTGTTGGCCACATCGAGTCCAAGAACCTGGACCCGCGCATTCCACCAGGTGAGAGCCGCATCTTCTAGAGTCGAAGCTGCGAATTTGACCTGATTCTCAGGTAAGCAGTTACACATTGCAAAGACAGATTTTCATTTTTCGAGCCATCTGACTTGCCCGATTGGCCCTTCCTCGCTAGTGAATTTGGTGGGCTTAGCATCGATGAACAACTTGTACGGGTTAGGGCCCATACCTACATGCACAAGTTTGGAAGTAAGAGATTTAGAAGAAGGTGATTAAAGGACGGTTGAATACGCTAGCATACATGGTGTGAAATGAATGTAGAATCGAATGAGGGTTACCTCCCAGATTCTGATTATTGTTTGGATTCGGATTTTGGGCTGAGAACGCCGTAGTAACCTGCTCCTTGATGAGTACAGCCAGTTCTGCATGTGTCATTGTGATGTTGCCGCGGCCACCACCTCGAGCGCCACCACCGCGAGCGCCACCACCACGAGCAGACATTCTGTTTTCGACCACAGATATACGAATACATGAGAAATTATATCACATATTTCATCATAGAATTCTAAGAATAATGTAATAAGAATTGGTACAACCCATAACATATAACATTCAAACCAAACATTTGATCAAAATATATTGCAATTCACCACAATGTATTAAACCAAATATTATATATAAATCCAAATGTCAACGGAAATTTCAAACAACTACTAAGTTCAAACAAGGAAATAAAGAAATGTCATGGTAAACGAGAAATAAATCTAACCATCAACATCTCCGTCCCCCATATCCTCGTCTTCATTTGCTGCTGCCTCTTCAGGCTCCTCAGGGATCTCCTCTGGTGCTTCTTCCTCCGGCTCATTTGCCAACTAAATCTCAATGATCTTGTCTCAGCTAAACTCATCCTCTCTGTGAGGTCCACGACCTGTTCGGCTATCACTCCGCTCATCTCTCTAAGGTTACTTGTTTTAACTTCAGTTTGCTGGGTTGCTCTGACCTGTGCGAGCTCCTGTTTCACCTGTTCTAGTTCCTGTTTCAATGAGCTATTGCTCGCGATGAGGTCTGTTATAGCCCTAGCCGCCTCACGTATGTACTTAAACTCGTGCTCCATGGCGACCACGAATCCAGCAAAGGCCCCCTCTATAGGATAGCCGAGAGGGGGCAAGGTACCATAGACCTCCATGTCAAGATCATAGGAATCCTCCAAAACTACAGGTGGAACGTTCTCATCCACTATGTAGTTCAGAATGTGATATGGATACCAGCTCCGGTCGCCATTCGATGAAGGGCTCGAATTACGTGAGACAACGAGTGTGAGCGGCCCTGAGTCTTCCCAAGAAGATGGGAGACATAGGTGAAGGCGGGGCATCGCCTTGTTCCTCACTAGGGTCAGATGAGTCGTGCGAGTTAGACATGCCTGTCAAAGCGAAAGAATAAGACATAGAACATACCAAAACATAGTAAATAAGAGAAAGCATGAAATTTAAGCATTCACGTTAGTTTCATACTAGTGTCAAGTTTGAGGCTATAGTGTAGGTTTACTAGTGTGATATGCAAACATAATTCTCGATAACTAGTGGCTCTGATACCAATCTGTCAAACCCTCAAAAATCCACTTGCGGTGTTTTACCGCGAGGCGCGTGACAAACCAGGATCCAAGACACTAGTCATATAGAATGACCTATATGCAAAAATATATGTTTAAACAAATCCAACCATGCAGTTTAATAAATGCGGAAGCTTAAGTAAATGTAAATAAAGTGTGCGCCAAAACAAATGCCCAAACCAAAATACTTAAAAAGTAAAATGCAAAGCGTTTAAAAGAAATAGTTTTTCATGCTCGTGCCGTGCTCCTATGCGGAAATGATACCTTAACAACCTGAGAAAACATGCAAAGGAGAACAAGTGTCAACGATTAATGATGAGTGAGTTCACAGGTTTTAGTTCACAGTTTTAAGCATAAGTTTTTCCCCACTGGTTCAACCCCAACCTAATGTCTCATAAGTTTCCCTGATCCAACCCGAATCAGATTAATTTTATGTATTTAGCAGTTCATGTTATATGTTTAGGTAGTAAGCCTGGGTCATATCAACAAAGTGTTCGATCCGAAGCTGACGTTGCTGCCCCTTTTGTGCCAGGCCTATCACCAACCATGGCTAAAAAGTAAGGCAAATTCTACACTCGTGACCATCAATGTTCGGTCTAACCGGCACGACCAGTTCGAGTGGGGCTTGTCAGGCCCAGTAGTACTACTAACAATTTCCTCGCTATAATCCAATACTAACGGCATCGTAGGTTTTAAGGGGACTAATATGTGATATATGCTTCTTTGTGACCATAACCGTATAACATAACTCTAAATAGAAAGGCGGTAGTGTACCGTGATCCATACAACCTATACGTCACTGTAACGTGTACATGTTTTAAGTAGAAAGACGTTACTGTACCGTAATATAATCAACCCATTTATCACTGTAACGTGTTAAAGTTTTCTCTCCCTGCGTTTTGTAAACGTTTAAGAAATAGGGGCCGTGAACTCACCTTAAGTTGCTCAATTAGACTCTTAACAGGTATTAGAGTCGAAGTGGTTCAATCACGTCCTATTATGCTTACCACTTAGTTTATTAGCGTGTTCAAGAAATACACAAAAATCCTTGCATTTAACTTAACACGTTTCAGGTACTTTTACGTTGACGATTCGTATACACTTCGCATGCATATACATACAAATAGATATCACATGGCAATTTAATAAAGTCTAACTTGATTATAAATGGCTCATTCACTCACAAGTTGCACATACAACATTTAAACACACATATATGAAACTTATCATGACTTAACTTGTAGACCCGAAACTAGGCTGTTTTCGGGAATTTTTATAAAATGGTTCCCGCGTTCCAAAAACTCCGACTTTTTACAGAATGTGTAAAATTCGCGTTAAAGCTTTGTGTAAAATTTTAGGTCCTAACTCATTACCAATTTTTCATAAAAAATCATTTACCAGGCTGCAGTCCACGAGAAAAATTATTTAAAAATTATCGTTTATCCGATTGACAAAATTCCAGGGGGAGATTTTCAGAAACTCTCGTCTTTAGTTACTTTAAAAATTTCGTGACCTAACTCCACACAGATTATGAGATATGACTCGATAAACAACACGTAAATTCTGAAGAAAATACGCAGCTTCAGCTGCTGCACGAAAAAATCATTTAAAAATAGCAAACGACCTCAGAAAAATATGAATCCGGCGCCATTTAGAGAGTTTTTAAAAAATACACGTTTAGGCTTCATAAAATCCACTTTTCGATAAATAACGATCAGTTTACAGCCAATCGAAGTTGGCTGTAAATGTTAATCAGCTTTCTGTTTTCAGTTTTATCGTACTAGAACAAGTTTAAACGACCATGACACTTAGTTTTCTCAATTTATAGCAGGTTAACGTAGCAATTATCATCTAGTACATCAAGATTCACACAAACCCTAAGCAAACAACACCCTAACATCATCACGAACGCAGCCAACTCTCATGTATACATGCCTATCATTCTAGTGATCAAGTGAAACATTATAACGAACAAGATTATCATGAAACATCAAAAACCCAGCCATGTATACAAAGATTTTAATCTGAAACAACCACTAAAACAACTCACCTTGCAAAGATGAACTAGAGAGAGGGTAGTGAGGGAGGAAAAGAGTAGCGAGAGAGGAAGAGATCGCGATTGGGGGGGGGGTCTCCACTGCAGTCGTACACACACCAAGGGACTAGGGTTTTGTGAATGTTTTCCAAACAATCATGCATGTACGTATATCATAAGGGGGTCGCATAGGGGGGTTTGGGTTTTAACTGGGCCGCTAGGGGTGTGGGCCGCAAGGGGTAAGGGGTGGTGGGTAGGGCTTGGTTTGCGCAAGGAACGGGGCTCGGTTTCAGGTTCGGGTTTTTAAACAAACACATATAACATGTTAATTATTCACGATGTGAGTTTAATATATATATATATATATATAAAAGATGGAATCGAATAAATACGAGGAATCGGATCAGAACGATACCTGATTTTTTCTGAGATGTCACAAATACCATCACCTATCTTTAGGTGATTACCAAAAACAAAGAATAATGCATTCTCAAAAGTAAAAATTTTACTAAAACTTCACAAGAAATCATCTATCTTTATAGGATTTGTTTTTGGGCTTTTGCTGTCACACCCCAACCGATGGCGGAATCATCGAGGCGCGACACTAAGCAAACAGATTGCTCAAGAGAATCCATAAAAATTACTATATGACAATATTAACAAGGTTCAACATAAAACTAAACAAATTTTCATACAATAATTGAAATTATTCCAAGTTTCTCAAATAACAAAATAAAATAGACAACTTGATTTAGCGTGTATCTAGAGAGTCCTAATCTTGATTCGATATAACCCGCGTTTAACCTGCAACATATGTTAAAATAATGTCAATACAAAAATGTATTGGCGAGCGTACAGGTTTTGTTGTAGTAGCACAGTAGAGAAAAGCGTCGCAAAATACCATATACATAAACATGATTCACGTAACATATAAACTAAACAAGATAAATTTCACATGCTAAGTTCTCGAGAAGGCTGGTAAGCGCGATGTGTCCTTCCTAGCTAGACCCTGTCGGGTGTCAGCCAATCTATAGTACCATACTAGCTAAGGTGGAAGTTAGCGAAAAGGTGTCCTAGTATATATGTTTCTAGCATCACGTATAAATTTTTATAATAGAGATTCGCGTGTGATAAATCGGTTTAGTTCGTGTTGTGTGTTTTGATATGGACGTGTGTGTGACATCTGTGCTGTCCAATCTTTGTACTTTTATCCGACAATGTTATATTAATGAAATTTTGTGTTACATTTATGAGTTTTTTATATTTACTTATGACATTGTGTATTTTTAATCTTTGTTCAAATCCGATCTTGTAAACATTTTCTGGAAGTAAAATCACAAACCGTTATGCAACGAAATCAGTTAAACGCAACGTATAGTCCGCAATAGTGACATAAGCTAAACATACCCGAAATATCCTTTACATAACTTAGAAATAAGTTTTGAAGGGTTTGGTATGTCAAACTCAAGCTTATTCGATCACATGGACTATTTACGACAAACTACGAAAGTCTACCGATTCTCGTAGCGATGCACACTTCGGAACAAGTTTACAATCTTAATGTAACTTAAATACCCTTTGTATAACTTAGAGATAAGTTTCGAGGGCTTCAGTATGGCAAAAACACACTTCTGTAACTTCAGGGCTATTTTGCAAATTTTGCGAAACTATGCCTTTTTACGTAAATCGCTATCCGGAACATGTATGAACATCCAAAAATTTTTTTAAACTTTAAAATATCATGTTTTAGTGATTGGAATACAAAAGTGGCTTTCGTTACGCATTTACGGTCATACACGCGTTCGTTACAATTTTCGTCATAATTAACTGAAAACCGCGACCGTACGACCAAACGAACCGACCTCTAGAATATTTTTGGACATATTTCAAGTTTCCTATACTTTATTGTCCTTATAGAGCTTTGAAATGAGGTTAACGGGTGTTAAAAGTGCCAAAACGCGACAAAACGTAGTTCAGGGGCCTGTTTTGTAATTTCTGCAAACATTGCCCAGGTCACAGGCTTACAGACCATAACCTACACTCCATACGGTCTGTACGGGCCTGCCCAGCTCACCAGAACCAGCTGTCAGCAGCCTGTTGTTTTGGGACACTCAGCTCGTGAATTTAGCCACTTCTCTTCTGCATTTGACACCTATTTGGACACTAATCAAGCCCCTAACACTTGCTATAACACTTGTCAAGATTTAGTGAGTTTATGATCATTATAAATACCAAGTTCATGCCATTTTTGAACTCTTTAATCACCTTCTTTCAACAACATGCCTGAAATCCGAATTACAACCATCTTGGAGCTATCTCTCTGGTCCTTGATCATTTCCTTGGTGTTGTAAGTAATCTACTCTTGCTATGTTCAATTATTTATAGCTTAATTTGACTAAAAATCAAGAAGTTCGACTTCGTTTGACTTTTTTTGATCAAGATAAAGCTCAATTGAAACATGCATTATAATGGTAATCAAGGTGGTTATGACCCCTAAAAATCATACCTACTGATTCCCACCATTTCTAGTTAAATTGACAAGTCAAAGTTTCGATCAAAATACGATTTTTGTGCATTCTGCAATGGATCTGTTTTCGGGTATCAAAACAGGTTGTTTTGATGCTAAAATACTTTTATAAACTTATGAAGACATGTCAAAACATGTCAAATTCATCACTTTTGTTAAAGTGCTTATTTGGAGTCAAAAGTCTAGCGGTTTGACCATTGCTTTTACTTTCGAATCTGACCCGTTTGGTTGATCTCTAGACCCGACCAAATACATTCTTGTGACCATAAATATATAGGGAATAAACCTCTGAGGTTATACCTTATGGTCATGTTGTTTGGATTGTGTTATGATAATTAGTGTAGTAATCAAATGACCAAAATGCCCTTTTTACAAATAAATCAACTATAAACATATGAGACATAAGTTTTGACATATAATCTAATTGAATAACATTATTAAACATATTTTGGTAATTTAGACTTATCATAATACATATCTAACCATCCAAATGCGTAGTTACGCAAATGACGCGTTAAAGTGGCTTAAACTACCTTAACGGGTCATAAAGGGTCAAAAGCACTTAAAAACTTTTCCAACTCAGAATGTGAACTTTTTAAACCATATCATATAAGTTCCAACACTCATTTGGTTTATAAATCTCATTCTATCCAAATCTTCCAATCTCAAGTCTCGATATTTACATAGTTAACCGCTCTTAGGACACGCTTAATTTCACGAACTCTTGATCTTGGTTTATCTTCTTGAACAAGGACTTTATTTCAATCACAAGTGAGTACATAGTCCCCTCTTTTACGTTTTCAAATGTTTTGGGGTGAAACATATTGTGCCTATGATTACTTTTGTGCTTTCATGACATTAAACATGCTTTGATTACATAGTACATATATTACACGATTTCCATTGCATTTTGCTTTATATGTTGACTTAGCATATATTTTTTTCAAAACAATTTCTCGCTATGTATGTTGACTGAGCATACTAGAACATTGGTTTTCAAAGACACTTCTACATTGGTTTTCAAAGACACTTGCAATGTATGTTGACTGAGCATACTAGTACTTTGGTTTTCAAAGACATTTACTTGCTATGTATGTTGACTGAGCATACTAGTACATTAGTTTTCAAAGACATTTACTTGCTATGTATGTTGACTAAGCATACTAGTACATTGGTTTTCAAAGACACTTCTTGCTATGTATGTTGACTGAGCATACTAGTACTTTGGTTTTCAAAGACATTTACTTGCTATGTATGTTGATTGAGCATACCAATACATTAGTTTTTAAAGATATTTACTTGCTATGTATGTTGACTGAGCATACTAGTACATTGGTTTTCAAAGACATTTTTGCTACATTGTTCATGACATTTTGGTGCGTTGGAGATTGACTTAATACATTCATTAACATTGATCACGCCGACCGGTAGTAAGTTATGGTACCAAGGACTTGACAAATCCTGTTCCCGCTTCCTAGGTTTGTTTGGATGTTTGTTTAGGGAATGACAGAATACGATGAAATGGATAGACCTTTGACTGATAGGGGTCTATTTGACTGTTACAACGCTTGAATGTGTTTGCCAAAATCTGAATACATGTTTAACAATAAAAGCAATTGTTTATAAAATATATCTTTTGATTATTTCAAAGACGTGTTTTATTATAAGACATTTGGGTTATACTTGACATTTGGTTCATACAAGACTTTGTTTATACAACACATTTGGTTTATACTTGACTTTTGGTTACACAAGACTTGTTCATATATGACTTTGGTTTATATGACTTGGGTTTGCATAACTTTGTTTTAAACAAGACTTTCGATGATGGTTGGTTTATGGCGAGTGATTTAAATAACGGGACATGTGTAATATGATAAAAGCATGGTGGATACGCCGATAGTACTTCTATATATAAGTACTTTCATTACCTTACATATTGTGGCGTTATCTAATCATTTCAAACAAAATACAAGACTCGACATATTATATACAAAACTTGACATTTTATACATATACAAGATTTACTTTTAGTTATCTATTCGACCACGCATTACTTCTTGGTATCGTATCGATTTTCATATGATCTTTATAAGCGAAACATTTTATGGTTCATGGCTACTTTTGTATTAAATTCAAACATTTCCTTACAATAATAGAAGCCATGAAACAACATCACAAAACCTATGTTACTCACATGCATTTTTATGCTGACGTACTTTTCACATATGTTTCAGGAGCAAATGCTTAAGGTTGATCATGCGTCAGATAGGACGGACTTTGGGCTTTAGAAGCTTAAAACTTGAAGACAATTTAACTTATGTTATGTTTTATGTTTAAATTGCCAGACAATGTACACAATTTCTATTAAATAAGACTTAACTTGTTATGCCATGGTTATTGAAACAATAGTTCTGTTACGACACTCCCCGACGATTCCACCGCGGTTTGTTGTTTTACAAGGTCGGGGTGTGACAGTATGTGACACCCAAAAAGTGTGTTTAAAGCAAAAAGGGGTCAAGTATACTCACAGTGAGTGCGTAAACAGTAGATCACGAGTGAGATGGAATGAGGAGAGTGTCTGGTCAGCCTACGGGTAGAAACAGAAGTGCATCAGTCTTCCATAGTGTTGAAATGGTTGAACAGAAAAGTTGTACGGGAAACAGTCAGTTCGTACGAAGTGCCACTTTCGTGTGAAGTGCTAGTTCGTACGAAGTGCACATTTCATGCAAAGTGACCTGTTTCATGTCCAAAATCGAATGTTTTCGCGTCGTTTCTTCGGGAAATCGAGTGGTCATCCCTCCAGCATCAAGTTACTGATCAAACCTAGCGCCAGAGAGGCCTTTGGAGCAGTTTTAGTCAGTTCACAGGAACTTGGGCCGGTTCGTACGAACTGTCAGTTCGTACAAAGCAGCCTAGTTCGTACGATTTGGCTGTCTTGCATCTTGTGCGTTACGGACATGATTTTTTCTTGGAACGACGTGTTTCGAATCCATTTCAGGCTTTTTTTACTCCGCTTCGTCCCACTGCTTAAGTGAATGAAACTTAGGTCGGTTCTTATACTTTTTTGTGTAAAAATTAAGTTTAAAACAGTTTCCTTAGGATTTACACACTTTATGAGTTGAAATCATGAGATTTCTATCTTGGGAAGCCAAAGCTAAGTCCAAAACACTCATTTAGGTGTGAACCAAGGTAAAAACAGAAGGTTTTATGAAAAAGATGAAGGTTTTCATAAAAGAAGAAGTTTTAGATGAAATCGTAGATAGATTCGTGTAAATCGTTGTGTAAATCGTTGTGGTTTGCTTGAAAGTAGTTGTTTCTTACGTTGCGAAACAGTGCGAGTGCGGGTTGGGACGTCAGTGCAAAATGGCAGCAAGTGGGAGAACATGGAGAAGGCCTCAGTTCATGCGAACTGCCACTTTCGTGCGAAGTGCCACTTTCGTAAGAAGTGCCACTTTCATATGAAGTGCCACTTTCGTAAGTAGTGCCACTTTCGTAAGTAGTGCCACTTTCGTAAGAAGTGACCCTTTCGTAAGAAGTGACCAGTTCGTTTGTGTTTTCGTTCGTATTAGTTAGTTATATTAAGCATTTTAGCGAGCCGTGTATATATATATATGTATAACTATAATTAACATAGATAATTGCGTTTCGAGTTTACATTACGTTGAGCATTTCATGCATTATGCGTTTGGACGATATAGTTAAGTTAGATACAATGCGTGTTAGTTCCCAAGTTTTGTGAATATCGCGTTGGTGTGTAAGCGAGCGAGTAGCCTTTGGGAAAAAAAGTCACGCGGTATCTTAGTATAAGCGAGGGTGTTGTAAGTGAATGTGTGGTGAAGTGCGATGTGTCGTGTGAAATAAGCGATGTAGTGCGAAAATATGCGATGTAGCATATTAAGCGATATAGTTTACATTATGATCCGAATCTTTGGTGCTCGGCGTAACGCGAGTAACAAGCTTCGAAAATGCGGGTTGTTACAGTCTCTTCTACTTTAGGAAATTTCGTCCTGAAATTTATTCGAGATGAAGACTTTAGAGTTGATACGAATAGATAGCTATAGATAGCGATATGGCGTTAGGGTAAGTTGAGGATGAAGGAGCGATCGATCGAGGATTGACAAGTGAGAGCGTTTCGATGGTATAGGGACTCGATGCGTAAAAACGACTTGATTGACTAGAGGATAGTCACTCACGAGTTGGCGATCCAAAAATATTTTGAAGTTTTTGAAAAATTTTGTTAAACTATTACGAAAAGGCTCTTAAAGGAGACTCGATTTATGAAAATTTTCTCACAACATGGCGTTAGGCCGAGTCGATTTCACATTGTCAGAAGGGTTTTACTTGCCCAAAGGTTTTAATAAAAATCAAAATATTTAGAAAAATTTTCCATTTATTTCAAAAACATAACGGTAAAAACATTTTTTAACGGTATCAAAAGTTTAATTTGCGTCGAACCCCACATGGCATCTTTCCACGAAAGTTTGTTAATATGGCTAAAACACTTATATATAGGAAGTACCAACGGCGTATCCACCATGTTTTAGCCATATCGCCCCCATCTCGCGGAGCGATGTCAGGTGTGCCGATATATTAAGGATAGATTTCGATAACCTTGGTCCAAGCAGCAAAAGGTCAGACCAAGTAGACTGAGCGGAGAAGTTGGTTGCAAACTGTGTTAGAGACAAGAGTGTGCGGGAATGGTTTGGTGATTGGAATAACGAAGCGCTAAGAATCAGTGATGCGATAAGCGTGAAAGCGTTAAGGGGGGAGCGATAAGCGAAGCGATAGTGTTAAGCGTCGAGAGGGGAAAGCGATAAGCGAAGCGATAGCATTTAAGCGTCGAGAGGAGGAAGCGATAAGTGATGCGATAGCGTTTAAGCGTCGAGAGGAGAAAGCGATAAGCGAAGCGTTATAGATTTCATCGAAAGCGAGTTTGCGTTGCTGTAGACTTACGGAAAGTCTAGCGATGGTGTGATCAAGAAGTGATGAGATGTTACGCCTTGCGGAGAAGTTTAGCGTGTGAAAATAATCATCATAACATAGAAGGTCTAATAATGTTCCACTACACATGGCACGTCTCCACGAGAGTTTGTTAGTATGGCAAAGCACTTATATATAGGAAGTACCAGTGGCGTATCCAACATGCTTTAGCCACACCGCCTCCGTCCCGTGAATAGATGTTACGCTTTGTCGACATGGTTAAGATGCTTATATATTGGAAGTACCAGCAGCGTATCCACCACGCTTAACCACTCTATTAACGTTATTGCATCATTAGAACTTACTACGATTCCCATGCACCTACCAGGTTAATCCTGTGTGCACTCGTGATTAATTGGTGTTTGCATGATTATCGTAACTTATTCTAAAGACGCATAGTAGGGGTAAAACATATTACATCGTGATATATTATATAGTGCTATTTATAAGGTTAGCGTGTGAACCTAGACTAAGTGCGGGGAATCGAGAGAGAGGGAGCAGAGAGAGAGAGAGATGTCGCCTTGTGTAGAGACGACATCGATCATTAGATTCAACTATAAGGTGTAAGAATTAGCGTCGAGGGTCGTACCATTAACAACGTCGTTCTGCGTCTGGTTGGCGTTGATGTTAAAAACTCTTGCTTGGGCTGCGGTTGTTGTTGGAGCTTCTGCTGTTGGGGCTGCGGTTGCTGGTGCTACCGGTGCGACAGCTGCTGGGGTTGCGGGCTGAATTGGTGGTGCTGGAAGGGCTAGCAGACCATGTTGCCGTGGCCCTGCGTGGCAGTTGCTGGTAAAGTGACTGAAACAGTTGCAATTTATGCAGTAGCGGCAGCTGGCTCCGGCCTGGTGGTGATACGTGCATTGGGGATGAGTCCCTGTGTAGTTACGCCTTGGGTAAGATGGAACTGCCTGGAGAGGTTCAGGTTTGAGCGGTGTAGTTGCTAAGTAGTTGAGGCTCGAGCCTTTTCTCTTGCGGCTAGATTTGGCGGTGGCTTGCGGCGGTGCGTTGTCATCGTTGGATAACTCGATAGTAGCTTGGTTCAGCTTCTTGGAGAAAAATCTAGCCAAGGTTCGCTTGTCATTGATCTCTGCAAACAATTGATAGGTTTCTTTGATGGTAGCTGGTCTTGCAGCTTTGACAAAATCGCCCACACACTCAGGCAAAGAACGTAGGTCCTTTTTGATAGCCTTTTCGGGGGTGTCGACTTGGCTTGGGCATATAATGCTAAGCTGTTTAAACCTTGCTGTGATGTCAGCGTTGTCACCTTCGACTTGCTTGATTTTCCAAAACTCATTCTCTAGCTTTTGGACTCGTGGGGAGGGCAATATTCTCTCTTCAAGAGCTCTTTCAGTTCTTTCCATGATAACACGTAAGCTGCATCGTTCCCACGTTTGATACGCTCGGCTGTCCACCAGTCGAGTGCTCTGGATTGAAATACTCCTGTAGCACACATGGTATGAAAGTGCTCAGAGCACCCACTCTGACAGAGGGTAACCTCGATTGCATCAAACCACTGAAGCATCTGAGATACACTTCCTTCACCTATGAAGACCATTGGGTCACAAGCCTTGAACTGTTTGTAGGAGAAAGTAGACTTTGGTGCATCAGACTTAGAGTCTTCCAATGTCTGAGAATTGCTGAGGGCTTGAACTTGGGTGACGATTTGAGGAATAACCTTGGCCATTTCCTAGGCCATGAGTGAGGTGATCCTCTTATCGGCAATTATTCTGGCTTGACATCGCGAGTTGGAAGCGTTCGAAGACATCTAGACAAAGAGATTTGGAATGGATTCGATCATTATGATTTTGAAATTGCGATACGATTTAGCGCGCTAAAAACTTGTTATAATTGATATAGTAACACGTATTTCGAAGATCACATAGGAAAACACATATTTCCTAGATTCTCACGTATTCACATAAGCACATGTAACCACATACTATATATGTATATATTTAGATACGTATATACTTGCAGTTATGGTATGAGGACGCGGTTAAGAGAGTTGTTATGATTTAGTTATGTTGTGAGTATTAGCTCTTATTTTAGATTGCGATGGCTGTGCGAGTCGTGCTTAACATAATATGACGAAAGCGGTAAAAGCGGTAAGCGAAAAGTGACAAATCGAAAATGTTAAAAGTTTAGAATTCGTTGAAATGTGCGCAAAACATATAAAAATCGATGATGCGTAAAATCGACGATTGAAGGCTTAAAATTATTAGAGCATCCTGGGTTTTGAGACAGTGACTACCCAAAGTGATTCGACCATTCCGTTGAGTTTGGGCACACGCTTTGGCTTAATAGGTGAATGCTCTCACTGCCTCGCGGCTAACGACATTACCCTTCTGGTTACTACGCGTCTCAAATCATTGAAACAATCAAGACTTTGGTGGATTGAAAATCGTTGAGTGGGATGAGTTTTCAAGGTTCGGATTTCACCCCTAACTTGATAACTTCGAATCCCTAATTGTGGTTTTCCTCCCGGACCCATCAGGAGGTTTCCACCGGATAGAATGGAAAATTTCTGTTAGGATGTGGATATCACTCTAACTTAATGGAGAATTTCGTGCTAATCGGAATACGCAGAGTGATTGATTCATCGAGAGTTTGCGGTTTTCACACCTAATCTCGACAAATCGACTCGTTTGTGATGTACGAGTATCTTTGCAGCTTCGTGTGTTGTGTACAAGTCTTAGGAAAGACTTCGTATAGTATTTTAAGTCCAAAGATAATGTTTTAATCAGATAAGCAAGGAATAAGCACATAGTTTCCTACTATAGACTAGGAAATTTACCTAATTCCTTATAGTTATGACTCTGATACCAATCTGTCACACCCTAACCGATGGCGGAATCATCAGGGCGTGACACTAACCGAATCAGATTGCTCAAGAGAATCCATAACAATTACTATATGACAATATTTAACAAGGTTCAATGTCCTATAAAACTAAACAAATATTCATACAATAATTGAAATAATTCCAAGTTTCTCAAACAATAAAACAAAGTAGACAACTTGATTTAGCGTGTATCTAGAGAGTCCTAATCTTGATTCGATATAACCTGCGTTTAACCTGCAACATACGTTAAAATAATGTCAATATAAAAATGTATTGGCGAGCATACAAATTTTGTTATGATAGCACAGTAGAGAAAAGCGTCCCGAAATACCATATACATAAACATGATTCACATAATATATATACTAAGTAAGACAAATTTCACATGCTAAGTTCTCGAGAAGGCTGGTAAGCGCGATGTGTCCTTCCTAGCTAGACCTCGTCGGGTGTCAGCCAATCTATAGTACCATACTAGCTAAGGTGGAAGTTAGCGAAAAGGTGTCCTAATATATATGTTTCTAGCATCACGTATAAATTTGTATAACATAGATTCGCGTGTGATAAATCGGTTTAGTTCGTGTTGAGTGTTTTGATATGGACGTATGTTACACCCAAAAAGTGTGTTTAAAGCGAAAATGGGTCAAGTATACTCACAGTGAGTGGGTAAACAGCGGATCACGAGCGAGATGGAGTGAGGAGAATGTCTGGTCAGCCTACTGGTAGAAACAGAAGTGCATCAGTCTTCCATAGCGTTGAAATGGTTGAACGGAAAAGTTGTATGGGAAACAGTCAGTTCGTACGAAGTGTGTAACACCCTGTGTTTTTACGTCCTATAAAGTTTCGACACGTGTCCCGTTGATTCTCGTATATCGTGTGCTAGACGAGAGGGATTGAAATCGCCAACATGTTATTTTATAACCTCTGAGTGGTGAATATTTAAGTCGATGGGTTAAACGTGTCAACATGCTTAAACTATGCCTCTGAGTGACCTTTTAACGAACCTGGAGCTTAATGATGTTCAGTTATACTCCCGAGAGTGCTAAACAGGAGCCATATTGAATAAAACCTTTTATGTCGAAATTTGGGAGTTTGGAGAAGTTCAGGGGCCAAAATGGAAATTTTGTGATTTGGCACCTCAGGCGCATGCGCCAGGGACCTGGTATGGCTGTGCGACCCGCGGGAGAGGTCAGTTCGCAGAAACAACATGCCAGCTGCTGATCTGCATGCTTGGCCACCTCTCAAACCACCTGCCCTCTCTCAGCTCGAAACTATTAACACAAATCCGGTTTTGGACACCTCCTAGCACACCTGGAGTGATCTCTAGTGTTCCCATAGCACTTGTCTCAATCCTAGATCATTCACTTCAAGTATAAATAGGGGAGTTCATCATCCTTCTTTCCTTGCACCTCTCAAAATCTCTACTCTGTATCTCTAATTGGAAGTTCCTGATTAAGGAGCATCCTAACAGAGTTCTAATCATCTTTTTGGATCACTTGTAAGTGTTCCAACCTTCTTTTTTATTTTTATTAGGCTTTAAGCCAAAGTCAAAGCGTTGACGTAAAAATGCTTTGACTTTGAGCTAAGACCATTATAGTCCAGCCATTGTTTGCTACAAGCATGGCTACGTGATCGTAATTAGGAAGGTGTTAATCCCTCAAGAGGGCACCTCCTGATTACCACGTTTGTTTGGTCAATTGACGGGTCTAAGTTATTGATAAAAAGTCAAAATGGGTCAGTTTTTAAAATAAATTCATATATGATAATGTAGGTGTTATAAAATACATTTTGACACTTTAATAACTTGGTAATAAGTTTTAGAAAATGTATAAACATATTCGGCCCGTCAAGTCCAAGTCTAAGGTCGGTTCACAACCGAAAGTCGCAAAAGTTGACTTCTGCTTTGACTTTCAGTTCTAACCCAATTTAGCAACCTTAGCTTCATATTCTAAGTTGCATTTTGACCATGTTTAGTTGTAGTATAATCCTCTGGAGTTATATTACATGGTTACATAGTAATCCGAGCTTTTATGCAAGTTTCCGTTAATTATGCCAAACTTTGCTAAAATGTCCTTCATACTTAAAAACATGGTTTTAAAATACAAGTGAGCATACAAATGAATTATATATTGGTATATAAACATGAATAACTTACTTTGATGTCAATAATCTGGTCATAACCTGAGTTTTGTTTAATTATCGCAAATTATGCTTTTAAAGGACCAAAATACCCTTTCGGCATCTAAAATGGTTTTTAACATAATTCTTCAACAAAACTCATTACCTACTGATGTAATCTCATAATTAGGATTACTTGGGATGTTAAACCAGATTGTAAACTGAGTTATACACAAGTCTTGTATAATGCCGGTAAATGACGGTATTACCCTTATGATGCATAAAACGATTGTAAAGATACTTTTCATAACCAAATCTTTTACCTACTATTATAATATACTAAATAACTTATTTTGGTCATATAAACTTGATCATAACATTAGTTTTCCTTAAACATAGATTAAACCGTCATTTAGCGACCTTATCGCCATTTAGGCGCATAGTGTGGTTTAAAATAATATCTAAACACTAAGACTTGATACCTATTGATTTCAAAACTTATTTTATATATAATTACAGTAAGTACATTAACTAAACTCAGATTCCCAAGTAAATTATCAAGCTATGTGTGAAATGACCAAAATGCCCTTACGGGGTATAGTTTGGTCTTAAACCCTAAACCACACACATACTCGATATCCTACTGATATAACATCATAAATAAACTATTTTTACAGTAAGATTATGACCATAACATCAGTTTGCTCATAAGTTCTTTTACAAGTCATAAAATGACCAAAACGCCCTTTTGAGGCGTAACTTGATTTTAAAACCATAACGGGCATACATTTGATATCTTACTGATATTACAACATGTTTAAAGTATAATGGCATATGGAACTTGTATACGACTCATTCGGTTACCCAGTTTCACTTATATGCGTACGGTTAAGCCTACGTGACTAGTTTACGTAAATTAACCGGAACGGGTTTAACCTTATCATTTTATTTCCAAAAATCCAGAATGTAATATGTTTACCCATATTAAACAAGTCACCATACTTGTCGGGTTTAAACTACATTATATTCCGGTCATCACTTAATCCAGCGTTTGGTACCGTTATTATTCTTAAGCTACCCGGTTCGAGTCTACAAGTAGATAGGACCCGTTAGCATTCTAATTGGTTATAAATAACATCATTTCCAGACTAAGAGCCTCCCGGTAGATTGTTACCTTACTTGTCTTCTTGAATTATCGGGTGAGTATTATTTTACTGAAGAATTTGCTCAGGTAAATACTTTTAACTTATTTTCCCTATATGGGCTTGTGATACGGTATAATAATACCCCTTGGTCGGGTATGGGATCATGTTACCGGATTGTGATTTACTAAATCCTTATAACCCGTTTTATTCTGTATTGTTTGATAACTTAAACATTGGGGTTTAATTCGACCATGTCTGGGATATCCTTGGCTCATTTAAGTTACTAATGGCCACGACCTTAAGCGCGGGGTGTAGGCATACACCTGATAGACGCTAATGCTAATAAAAATATTAAATCCCGCTGGTGGATTATTTTAAGTGGCGTGTCGGTTAATCAGGTTATTCAGTTTCTGCACCAGACCCCATATGTATTGACAAACATGTAAAACTATAAACAGGGTCATTTTGAACTATCCCAAGTTATTTATAAATTGTGCCAAGTGCACCCAAAATCATTTTTAATAAATGTTTACAAAATGAGTCGGTTATTAGTATTTACCAGTGAAAACTGTCGTATTTTCAAAAGACCAAGTTACAGGTGGCAACACGCAATAGATCGGGAGCTGCGCTATAATGACAATAGAGGATTTGCAAGTCTCTAGGTTGCTTAGAGTCTGTTCAACAATTACTTTATATATATTTATTTCGATCCGCCTGTGGATCTTTTCATTACAAGCCTCGTAATTTATTTTTGAACTTTGAACACTCGGTTTGTAATAGTAATTTAAATTCAAGACTTCCACTGTGCTGTGTTTGTTTGGTTATGATGTTATCAACTACGTCACGATATTCCCCAACCGGGCCCACCTGGTACACGTGGAAATTGGGGTGTGACAGGTTGGTATCAGAGCCAACGTTCGAGTGAATTAAACACTAGCCTTTTGTGTTTAATCTCGAAAATACACAATAGCACATTCCTCAGACTCCCGAGTCTAGGCTTTGACCTAAGAGTACTCATTTCATTATTAAGTTATTATTATTGTTTTGCTTTGTTTTAACTTGTTATTGAAGCAGGAAGCATGCCGCCAAAATTCAGACACGGAGGCAAGGGCAAGGGTCCCATGAGGGTTGGACCCTCTATGACTGGACCATCTTTCAGACCACTTTATAGACCATCTTTAGCCGGAGCAGCTAATTTGCCCGATTACAGTCCTTACGAGGGATCCGAAGATTCCTCGTCTCCATTTGAACCTTACAAACATTCAATATCACACGAATATTCTCCACCTCATTCACACTCCCAGCATTCTTACCACTCTCACCACACACACCAATCCCACCATTCACATTCTCATTCCCATCAGGAATACTTCAACTCTTATTTCGATAACCATGTTAACCAACCCGCACCAGAAACCCCTCTAGTTGACACACCCACCCATATGGAGGAGGACTCAGATCCAGAAGAATTTCCCCAAACCGGATCCTATGGACACCCCATAGAGCTGTTTAGTGGCTCAAACTCTTTGGCAGGATCACCGTTTCGAGGTCCTGATGAATTTGAACAAAAGTGGGCACAGTATGTGTTCGTCAACACTCCCTCCTACCACAGCACTTCCCAACTCCTTCCCCGTCACCACATCCTCAAATCAAGGATGAACCTATGCAACCGGTGGATCAACCTCAGCCACCACTTGAATCATCATCACAATCACGTCAAAGGCGTGGAGTGCGCATGTCGGTGCGTGCTGGTCAAAGGTCCGGTTCGCTACCACCTTTACCACCATCATACCCTGTCATCCCTGAGGACCCATAAATGGGTGGCCCCTCAAACACTTCACCTGTGGCGGTTCCAACCCCACAACCTGCTGCTGATCTGATGCCCCAACCGGCAGTTCAACCACCCTCCTCGGGTTTAGGTAACCCGATTCCCACCTATCTAGATTTATCTGGATATGGTGCTGATTTTACTGCTCCTTCATATGATCCGTACCTGGAAGCAGCCATGCACAACACCCTTTATCATTCTCCTTACCCTAGTTACCCACCTTCTTACCCTTCCTATGCGGCTACCGGGTATCCACCGTATACGTACACACACCCAGGTATGCATCAACCGCAACCACCTCAGCCTCAGCCTCACCCCCAACCATAAGTGCAACTCGAGGCCATTAACCAGGCCTTAGATCAGGTCAGGGAAATGCGGCAACAAGTAAAGAAGTCGGAGAAGAAAACGACTAAATTTATCAAGAAGCTTTATAAAGCCGTGAAGGGGAAGAAGAATGAGCAGACCTTGTATTCCTGTTTATGTAATTTTTAATTTCAAAAAGTCCCTGTTACATTGTTATTTCTTTTAAGCCCCTACGTGGATATGTTTTTTTGTAATAGTCCCTGCGCGGACAAGATTTTGTATTAAGACCTCCTTAGAGGCAAAATATGTAATCCTTATCGTTTTAGTGAAATTTTGGAATTTTGTTCTAAGCTTCATTCTTGTTACTTCTTTTGTTCATTTGAGCGTCTCGATTGTAATTCGATTTTATCGCTCCGCTATAAATTCCAAAAGATCTTCTTGGTGGTTTACATATGCCGAGTTATTAGGTCACGTTAAATGGCAAACTAAATGGTAGTTAAGATGGAATAATCTTCTACCATGATAGTTAAGGAAGATTATCCCTTCTATCGAGAAGTAGTAACCTGTTAAACCATTTTAAGACATCATTCTATGTTAGTATCCAAGAAATATTAACACTCCTGGCTGTGCGGAATGAGGAACCACACCAGCCATCAAAATAGTTGAACTTTGATTCAAATACTATAAATCTAAACGATCATTGTGATCAAGACTAACACCATCATTATGGTGGTAAGTGTTCTAACACCCATTAGAGGTGTAATACCCACAGGTTATAATATAACATCCATTAGTGATGCAGTACCTACGAGTCATCTATATGCTATGTCCTTTGGTGGCAGTAACAGTTGTAGTCTTTGACTCTCCGATTCAAATTTTATTAGTCTACGTGACAAAGGCTCGTGTGTCTTCTCTTTCGTCCTTGTGACAAACTCTCAAGTAAACCTTATATGACAATGATAGATGTGACATATGATCCACTATCTAAAATTTCTGGACTATGTCCAATATTCTAAATACCTATGATGGTCCCTTTCAGGCCTAGGTCATATACATTTGGTTTCACTGAAAAGTCTGAATGGTTTAGCCATACCATGACTAACCTATAAAATACCTATTTCTGTATATAGAATAAAGAATCTAGAATGGCTAACTCGGGAAATTCAAGCAGCCATCACAACAACAATGACCATCTTAATGCAAATATCGTCATTAACGAGGACGAGTTCCAGGCTCGCATTGAGGCGGCCGTAGGTAAGGCTATGGAAAAAGCCTTTGAAAAATATAATAGAACGAGTACTTCGCACTCTAAGTCTGTATAAAAACCCCTCTCAAAACATCGCACATCCGAGAAGAAAGAGGATTATGTACATTCCTCGAGCGTGAGGAATGAGGGCAAGAAAAAGGAACCTTGTGATGAAGAACATACCTCGAAGGAAGGGTGTTTTTATAAGTATTTCATCACATGTAAGCCCCGAGACTTCAACGGGGAAAAGGGGGCGGTGGAAACCCTTAGATGGTTGGACGAAATGGAAACTGTGGTAGATATTAGTGGTTGTGCGGAGAAGGACATTGTGAAATATGTATCTCAATCCTTCAAGGGTAATGTCCTAATTTGGTGGAAGGCATTGATGCACTCGACTGGAAAGGTGCATCTGTACAACTTAGGATGGTGTAAGTTTGTAGACCTGGTTAAGGACACGTATTGTCCCCCTCATGAGGTAGAAAGGATAGAGGCAGACTTCATAGCCCTCACCATGAAGAATATGGATTGTCGTAGGTATGTAACAGACTATGACTCCTACTCCAGATTAGTATCCTATCTAGTCACACTGGAGCCCAAGCGCATTGCACGATTTAATAATGGGTTGGATCTCGAAATAAGGGGTATGATTAAGGCTGTTCAGCCTACCACATATAAGTATGCAGTAGAGCTATCTCTCGCCCTTACCCAGGATTACATGAGACACATGTCGGTAAGATCTGAAACCGATAGTAAGAGGAAAACGGAGGATGACAACTCCCAAAAGTTCAAGAAGAAAGGGAAATTTGGGTCCCACAGGAACCAGAACAGGTTTGAAGATAGACCTGTGTGCAAAATCTGCAACAAAAGGCATGGAGGCCAGTGTAGGTATGACCCAAATGCTAAGCCTTGTGGGATTTGTAAGGAAATGGGACACAAGACCCTGGAGTGCAGGGATATTAAGGATGCCACTTGCTTCAAATGTGGTGAGAAAGGCCACATAAAAACAAACTGCTCCAAGAATGGGAAGGATGATAATGCAAAATCTAATGGAGCTAAGAAAACCAATGCTCGAGCCTTTCAGATGAGTGCTCGAGAAGCTGTCAATGATAACAATGCTATAACAGGTACTTTCCTCATCAACGATACATTTGCTAGAGTTCTATTTGATTCAGGGGCTGATAAGTCATTTGTCGACCATAAGTTTAGCACACTATTAAACTTGCCCGTAAGAACTCTAGACATAACATATCAGGTATAACTTCCGACGGAACCATAGAAACCGCTTCTTCCATTCTGGATGGATGCTTTATATCCATCAAGAGTCATTTGATTCCTATCTCTCTTCTGCCAATGAAATTGGCGGGGTTCGATGTAGTCTTAGGCATGGATTGGTTATCCTAAAACCAAGCCCGCATTACCTGTGATAAGAAACTAATCGAGATTAAAACCCCATCCGGTGAAATGCTCACCATCTTTGGGGATATGCACTACGGGTTGACAGAAAAAAGTCGCTATGCTTAAGGCCTCCTGATGCATGAAGAGAGACTCTGTCATCTATTTGGCATAAGTAAATGTAGATGAATCTAAGCCAAGGATGGAAGACATACCTGTCATCTCGGATTACCCAGATGTCTTTCTCCGAGGAACTACCCGGTCTACCCCCTGATAGACAAGTGGAGTTTAGGATTGATATTTTACTTGGATCTGCACCCGTTGCGAGAGCACCCTACTGTTTAGCCCCAACAAAAATGAGGGAATTAAGAACTCAGCTTGATGAACTTTTGGAAAAAGGCTTCATACAGCCTAGTTCGTCATTAGGGGGCTCCGATCTTATTTGTTAAGAAGAAGGATGGTTCAATGCGTATGTGCATTGACTACCGAGCTTAACAAAATGACGATCAAGAATCATTATCCATTGCCCAGGATCAACGATCTATTCGATCAACTACAAGGGGAAAGTTACTTCTCGAAGATAGATTTAAGATCGGGATATCATCAGTTGAAGGTTAGAAGTGAAGATGTCCCAAAGACCGCTTTCAGAACAAGATACGGACATTATGAGTTTCTAGTGATGCGTTTTGGGCTCACTAATGCACCAGCGGCATTCATGGATCTCCTTAATAGAGTCTGCAAGCGTTACTTAGACAAGTTTGTCATTGTCTTCATTGACGACATACTTATCTATTCTCGTAATCAAACTGATCATGAGAAACATTTAAGGTGCATCCTAGAATTATTACAAAAGGAGAAGTTATATGCTAAATTCTCCGAATGCGAGTTTTGGCTTCGCGAAGTCCAATGCCTTGGACATGTGGTTAGTGAGCGTGGTATCCAAATCGATCCCGCCAAGATTGAAGCGATAATGAATTGGGAAGCACCGAAAACACCTTCGGAAGTACGCAGTTTCCTAGGACTGGCTGGTTACTATAGAAGATTCATTGAAACTTTCTCAAGGATAGCCACTCCCCTGACTGCTTTGACCCGCAAGAATATCAAATTCGACTGGGGTCCAAAGTAGCAGGAATCCTTCGAACCTTGAAGCAAAAGCTGAGCAATGCTCCAGGTTTAACCTTGCCAGAAGGCATTGAGGAGTTTGTCGTCTATTGTGATGCATCACACACTGGTATGGGATGTGTGCTTATGCAAAGTGGCAAAGTGATCGCCTACGCATCACGACAACTCAAAGTACATGAAAAAAATTACACCACCCATGACTTGGAACTGGGTGCCGTTGGATTTGCACTTATTATATACACCGATCACAAAAGCCTCCAACAATTGTTCAATCAAAACGATTTGAATATGCGACAACGCCGTTGAATGGAAACCCTTAATGATTATGATTGTGAAATCCGATACCATCCCGGAAAAACAAATGTTAGCCAATGCGCTTAGTCACAAAGAAAGGATTAAACCTTTAAGGATTAATGCCAAAAGCATTGAATTCAGAAACAGTTTGAACGAAAAGCTACTTGATGCGGAGAAGCAAGCCCTGATGGAGGCTAATATTGCAAATGAGGAATTAGGTGGAACTGTCGAACAGTTAATACCTGGAATGATGGAATCCTCAGATTCGATGAACGAATTTGGGTGCCAGAATTTGGGGGACTTAGAGATTTGATCCTCCAGGAAGCACATAACACTAAGTACTTTATTCACCCGGGAGGTGATAAGATGTACCAGGACTTAAAATCTAATTATTGGTGGATGGGTTTGAAGAAATCCAAAGCCACCTATGTAGCTAAGTGCTTGACGTGTTCGCAAGTTAAAGCTGAACATCAGAAACTGTCAGGACTTCTACAACAACTCGAAATTCCTACTTGGAAATGGGAAATGGTAACTATGGATTTTATTACCAAGTTTCCAAAGACCAAGCGTGGTAATGACACGATTTTGGTCATCGAGGATAGGATGAGTAAGTCAGCACATTTCCTGCCAATCAAAGAAACGTTTAGTTTGGACAAATTAGCTAAGATGTATGTGGACGAGATTGTGTCCCTACATGGAGTGCCGATGTCTATTGTATCTGATAGAGATACAAGATACACCTCTCATTTTTGGAAAAGCTTCCAACAATCTCTTGGCACTCGATTGAACTTCAGCACCGCTTATCATCCGCAGACTGACGGACAAAGTGAGCGTACCATTCAAACACTTAAGGACATGCTTCGAGCATGTGTAATCGACTTAGGTGGTAGTTGGGACGACCACCTACCCTTAATTGAATTCTCCTATAACAACAGTTATCATACAAGCATCAAGGCTGCACCTTTTGAGGTGTTGTATGGGAGAAAGTGTCGAACGCCCGTCTGTTGGGCGGAAGTTGGGGAAGCCCAACTAACAGGACCCGAGATAGTCCTAGAAAAGACGGATAAAATCTTGCAAATCCGTGACCATCTAAAGGCTGCTCGAGATTGACAGAAAAGTTACGCGGATAAGAGGAGCAAACCACTTCAGTTCCAAATTGGGGACAAAGTGTTACTGAAGGTGTCGCCTTGGAAAGGCGTCATGCAATTCGGTAAAAAGGGCAAGTTAAGTGCAAGATATATAGGACCGTTCGAGATTATCGAACGAGTCGGGTCCGTAGCTTACAAGCTCAAGTTACCCGAAAAGCTAAGTGGAATTCATGATGTGTTCCACATTTCAAACTTAAAGAAATGTCTAGCCGATGAGTCGCTAGCAATGCCGCACGAGGATGTGCAAATTGACGAAAACCTGCGTTTCATTGAGAAACCGATAGCGATCGAAGATCGTCAGGTTAAGATCTTCGTAGAAAGCACGTGCCTATTGTAAAGCTCAAGTGGGATGCCCGTCGAGGCCCGGAGTATACCTGGTAGGTCGAGTCCACTATGCGACAAAAGTACCACTATCTTTTTGAATAAATCTCGAGGACGAGATTTATTTAAGGGGGTGAGGATGTAACACCCTGTGTTTTTACGTCCTATAAAATTTCGACACGTGTCCCGCTGATCCTCGTATGTCGTGTGCTAAACGAGAGGGACTGAAATCGCCAACATGTTATTTTATAACCTCTGTGGTGAATATTAAAGTCGAGGGGTTAAACATTTCAACATGCTTAAACTATGCCTCTGAGTTACCTTTTAACTAACCCAGAGCATAATGATGTTTGGTTATACTCCCGAAAGTGCTAAATAGGAACCATATTGAATAAAACATGCTTTTATGTCGAAATATGGGAGTTTGGAGAAGTTCAGGGGCCAAAATGGAAATTTTGTGATCTGGCACCTTAGGCGCCACGCGCCAGGGACCTGCTATCCCCGCGCGACGCGCAGGAGAGGTCAGTTCCAAGAAACAGCATGCCAACTGCTGATCTGCATGCTTGGCCACCTCTCAAACCACCTGCACTCTCTCAGCTCGAAATCATTAACTCAATTCCGGTTTTGTACACCTCCTAGCACACCTAGAGTGATCTCTACTGTTCCAATAACACTTGTCTCAATCCTGGATCATTCACTTCAAGTATAAATAGGGGAGTTCATCATCCTTCTTTCCTTGCACCTCTCAAAATCTCTACTCTCTATCTCTAATCGGAAGTTCCTGATTAAGGAGTATCCTAACTGAGTTCTAGTCATCTCTTTGGATCACTTGTAAGTGTTCCAACATTCCTTTTTATTTTTATTAGGCTTTAAGCCAAAGTCAAAGCGTTGACGTAAAAACGCTTTGACTTTGAGCTAAGACCATTATGGTCCAGCCATTGTCGCTACGAGCGTGGCTACATGATCGTAACTAGGTATTAATCCCTCAAAAGGGCACCTCCTGATTACCACGTTTGCTTGGTCAATTGACGGGTCAAAGTTATTGATAAAAAGTTACACTGGGTCAGTTTTTAAAATAAATTCATATATGATAATGTAGGTGTTATAAAATACATTTTGACACTTTAATAACTTGGTCATAAGTATTAGAACATGTATAAACATGTTTGGCCCGTCAAGTCCAGGTCTAAGGTCGGTTCGCAACCGAAAGTCGCAAAAGTTGACTTCTGATTTGACTCTCAGTTCTAACCCGATTTAGCAACCTTAGCTTCTGATTCTAAGTTGCATTGTGACCATGTTTAGTTGTAGTATAATCCTCTGGAGTTATATTACATGGTTACATAGTAATCCGAGCTTTTATGCAAGTTTCCGTTAATTATGCCAAACTTTGCTAAAATGTCCTTCATAATTAAAAACAAGGTTTTAAAATAAAAGTGAGCATACAAATGAATTATATATTGGTATATAAACATGAATAACTTACTTTGATTTCAATAATCTGGTCATAACCTGAGTTTTGTTTAATTATCGCAAATTATGCTTTTAAAGGACCAAAATACCCTTTCGGCATCTAAAATGGTTTTTAACATAATTCTTCAACAAAACTCATTACCTACTGATGTAGTCTCATAATTAGGATTACTTGGGATGTTAAACCAGATTGTAAATTGAGTTATACACAAGTCTTGTATAATGCCGGTAAATGACGGTATTACCCTTATGATGCATAAAACGATTGTAAAGATACTTTTCATAACCAAATCTTTTACCTACTATTATAATATACTAAATAACTTATTTTGGTCATATAAACCTGATCATAACATTAGTTTTCCTTAAACATCGATTAAATCATCATTTAGCGACCTTATCGCCATTTAGGCGCATAGTGTGGTTTAAAAACCATATCTAAACACCAAGACTTGATACCTATTGATTTCAAAACTTATTTTATATATAATTACAGTAAGTACATTAACTAAACACAGATTCCCAAGTAACATATCAAGCTATATGTGAAATGACCAAAATGCCCTTACGGGGCATAGTTTGGTCTTAAACCCTAAACCACACATATACTCGATATCCTATTGATATAACATCATAAATAAACAATTTTTATAGTAAGATTATGACCATAACATCAGTTTGCTCATAAGTTCTTTTACAAGTCATAAAATGACCAAAACGCCCTTTTGAGGCGTAACTTGATTTTAAAACCATAACGGGTATACATGTTGATATCTTACTGATGTTACAACATGTTTAAAGTATAATGGCATATGGAACTTGTATACGACTCATCCGGTTACCCAGTTTCGCTTATATGCGTACGGTTAAGCCTACGTGACTAGTTTACGTAAATTAACCGAAACGGGTTTAACCTTATCATTTTATTTCCAAAAATCCAGAATGTAATATGTTTACCCATATTAAACAATTCACCATACTTTTCGGGTTTAAACTACATTCTATTCCGGTCATCGCTTAATCCAGCGTTTGGTACCGTTATTATTCTTAAGCTACCCGGTTCGAGTCTACAAGTAGATAGGACCCGTTAGCATTCTAATTGGTTATAAATACCATCATTTCAAGACTAAGAACCTCCCGGTAGATTGTTAACTTACTTGTCTTCTTGAATTATAGGCTGAGTATTATTTTACTAAAGAATTTGCTCAGGTAAATACTTTTAACTTATTTTCCCTATACGGGCTTGGGATATGGTATAATAATACCGCTTGGTCGGGTAGGGATCATGTTATCGGATTGTGATTTACTAAATCCTTATAACCCGTTTTACTCTGTATTGTTGGATAACTTAAACATTGGGGGTTAATTCGACCATGTCTAGGATATCCTTGGCTCATTTAAGTTACTAATGGCCACGACCTTAAGTGTGTGATGTAGTCATACACCTGACAGACGCTAATGCTAATAAAAATATCAAATCCCGCTGGTGGATTATTTTAAGTGGCGTGTCGGTTAATCAGGTTATTCGGTTTCTGCACCGGACCCCATATGTATTGACAAATATGTAAAACTGTAAACAATGTCATTTTGAACTATCCCAAGTTATTTATAAAATGTGCCAAGTGCACCCAAAATCATTTTTAATAAATGTTTACAAAATGAGTCGGTTATTAGTAATTACCAGTGAAAACTGACGTATTTTCAAAAGACCAATACAGGTGGCAACACGCAATAGATCGGGAGCTGCGCTATAGTGACAATAGAGGATTTTCAAGTCTCTAGGTTGCTTAAAGTCTGTTGAATAATTACTTTGTATATATTTATTTCGATCCGCCTGTGGATCTTTTCATTACAAGCCTTGTAATTTATTTTTGAACTTTGAAAACTCGATTTGTAATAGTAATTTAAATCCAAGATTTCCGTTGTGCTGTGTTTGTCTGGTTACGATGTGATCAACTATGTCACGATATTCCCCAACCGGGCCCACCGGGTACACGTGGAAATCGGGGTGTGACAAAGTGCCACTTTCGTAAGAAGTGCCACTTTCGTGCAAAGTGCCACTTTCGTGTGAAGTGCCAGTTCGTACGAAGTGTACATTTTGTGCGAAGTGACCTGTTTCGTGTCTAAAATCGAGTGTTGTCGCGTCGTTTCTTCGGGAACTCGAGTGGTCATGTGACATCTATGTATTTTAATCATCGTACGATCCGAAACAATTTGGTATTGAATAACATTGTGTTTTATTTTGAGATTTATTTTAATACTTATTGCATTTCATGTTTTCAATCCTTGTTCAATTCTAATCTTTCAAATTACTTCTGGAAGTGAAATCCCGAACCGTTAAGCAAACGTAATCAGTTTAACGCAACGTACACTCCGGAACAATGGCATAAGCTAAACATACCCTAAATATCCTTTACATAACTTAGTAATAAGTTTTGAGGGCTTTGGTATGGCAAAAACATGCTTATGCAACTTCAGGGGCTATTTTGCAAATTCTGCGAAACTATGCCGTTTTGATTATTTCCTAATCCGGAACATATACGCACATCCAAAAATTTTTGTGATCATTAAAATATAGCATTTTAGTGATTGGAATGCAAAAATTTCATTCATTGCGCGTTTACGGCCATTTGCGCAATTGTTACGATTTTTGTCGTAACTAACCAAAAACCGCAACCGTGTGACCAAACGAGCCGACATCCGTGACATTTCCAAGCACATTTCAAGTTCCCTAACTTTAACATCCTTGTAAAGCCTAAATTTTGGGTTAACGGCACCTTAAATGTACTGCAGGGACCTGTTATGCCAAATCTTAAACTTTGGAATCCTAGGCGCCACGCGAGAGACTCACCCAGATCTCCCGCGACGCGCGGGGGATGCCCAGTTACAACAGAAAATGGCAGACAGCTGTTTTACAGCCTTGAAGCTCAAGAATCCGTGTTCTCCAAGTTCTAGCACGATTTTGACACGTTTATGGACATGTGAAATGAACCTAAACTGATCCATGACACTTGTGATCACCAAATTCATCTCTCACCGATTTCAATTGCTCATTCGCATCTTTCTTCTCTCTAAACTCTAAGTGGAGTTGCTACCTATTTAGGAGGCCTCCCAGCTGAGTTTTTCTAGTAATCTTGGCTTCTTTGAGCACAAGTAAGTGTTCTATCCAAGCCTTCTTATTTATTTTAGCTTCTTATGAGCTAAAAGTCAAACAATTGACATTTTGTTTTGACCTTTGGTTCCGACCATTTTGGTCAAAGTCAAAGTTCAATTGAACTTTGCAACATGATGGTAATAACGAAGGTTATAATCCCTTGCGATTGTACCTACTGATTACCACGTTAAATAGTCGAAGTGACGAGTCAAAGTTTAGGTAAATGCGCAATATGTGCATTTTCCGACGGAAATATTTTCGGGTATCAAAACACCAAGTTTTGATACCAAAACATTTTTATAACTTAGTTAGACATGTTTTGACATGTCTAACTCGTCACTTTTAGTTTAGTGCTTATTTAGGGTCGTAAGTCGAGCGGTCTTGACCATCGCTTTGACTTTGGAATCCGACCCGTTTAGTCGATCTTAGGATCCGCCCAAACACATATTTGTGACCATAGTTATATAGGGAATAACCCTCGGAGGTTATACCTTATGGTCACGTCGTTTTGTTAGTATTATGATAGGTCGTTATTATGCCCTTTATATATGACCAAAATGCCATTTTTTGCGCATAAATTCATTTTAATCATATGTGGCTAAAGTTTTGACATATAAACTGATATTACAACATTATTAAACATGTTTGGGCATTTAAGACTCATCATAGGACATGTTTAACCATCCGATCATGCGTTTACGTAAATGACACGTTAAAGTAGCGTAAACTACCTTAACGGGTCATTACGGGTCAAAAGCATTTAGGTTCACTTCCAAATCAGAATGTTGAGTTTATTAAATCATACCATATGAGTTCCAACAATCATTTGATTTATAAGACATCATTCTAGCCAATCCGCCGATTAAAGTCCCGGCTTATTAACATGGTTATCCGATCTTACGAACCATTTGATTCCTCATACTCTTGAGCTTTATTATTCTTCTTGAACAAGGATACTTTTGCAACCCCAAGTGAGTACATAGTCCCCTCTTTTATATTTTTCAAATATTTTGGGGTGATACACATGTGCCTACTCGATACTTTCATGTTTTCACGCTTTCATGACATATACTTGCAATGTTCATCTAGTACATATATACTACATGATTTCAATTATGTTTTGCTATGTATGTTGACTGAGCATGCTAGCACATTGATTTAAAGGACATCTTTTGCAGCATATGTTGACTTAGCATATGAGCACATTGATTTACATTACATTTTGCTATGTATGTTGACTGAGCATGCTAGCACATTGATTTATGTTGACTTAGCATACTTAGCACATGGTTTAAAGACATTTTTCATGACATTTCTTACATTGACTATGACATTTGGTTTGTTTAACGGGACATAATGCATTCATTAACAATGATCACGCCGCCCGGTAGTATGTAATGGTACCATAGGACTTGACAAATCCCGTTCCCCGCTTTTGATAATGACAGAATCCGAATACACTTTTGATAAACCTTTGAATTGATAAGGGTTTATCCGAAAGTCTCAAGGCTTGAATGTATGCGATAAACAAAACTCTGATAAATGTTCGTATCAAATAAAGCAATGGTTTTCAAAACATAAGTTTTGATTTAAACCTTTGTTTATTTAAAGACATTGTTTTGTACAAGACATTTTTTATACAAGACATGGTTTATACCTAACAATGTGACACATTACATTGTTTACATATGGCATTTGACATTTGTTAGACAAGACATTTTTTGTGGTTATTTGGTAAGTGATTTAAATAACGAGATGTGTGTAATATGATAAAAGCATGGTGGATACGCCACTGGTACTTCCTATATATACGTGCTTTCATGATATTACTTATCATAGCGTTATTTAAACCACTTTGACAAAGACAAAGATATGACACATTTGGTACAAATAGCATATATTTTTCACAAGTCATTGTTTTTACAAATGACATATTTTATACAATCCATTTTCATCCGGTTAATTAGTTAACCATGCATCCTTCTTTTATATCATTTGATTTTCATATTGATTTTCATATGATTTTATAAAAGAAAACATTTTATAGTGTTCATGACTACTTTTCGTTAAACTATTATTTTAACTTCAAGTCATGAATTTCTCATCAACAAAACCTATGTATCTCACAGGTATTTTTATGCTGACATACCTATTTTCACATGTGTTTCAGGAGCTAATATCTGAGGTTGATCATGCTACACTTAGGTGGACTTGGGCTTTAGTGACTTTAAAATTAGCAAGACAAATAAATTTATGTTATGTTTTCGTTAAATGCCAGACAATGTAAACAATTTGAATCAATAATACAAAACTTTAATTTCCATGGTTGTTGAAACAATACTTCTGTTACGACACTCCCCGACGTTTCCGCCGCAGTTTGTTGTTTTACGCGGTCGGGGTGTGACAGGTCTTCCCTCCAGCCTCAAGTTACTGATCAAACCTAGTGCCAGAGAGGTCTTTGGAGCAGTTTTAGTCAGTTCACAGGAACTTCGGCTGGTTCGTACGAACTGGCTTTCTTGCATCTTGTGCGTTACGGACAGGGTTTTTTCTTGGAACAGACGTCTTTCGAATCCATTCCAGGCTGTTTTTTACTCCTCTTCATCCCACTACTTAAATGAACGAAACTTAGGTCGGTTCTTATCCGTTTTTGTGTAAAAAATCAAGTTTAAAACAGTTTCCTTAGGATTTACACACTTTGTGAGTTGAAATCATGAGATTTCTATCTTGGGAAGCCAAAGCTAAGTTCAAAACACTCATTTAGGTGTGAAACCAAGGTAAAAACAGAAGGTTTTGTGAAAAAAGATGAAGGTTTTCGTAAAAGAAGAAGTTTTAGATGAAATCGTAGATAGACTCGTGTAAATCGTTGTGTAAATCGTCGTGGTTTGCTTTAAAGTAGTTGTTTATTACGTTGCGAAACAGAGGGAGTGCGGGTTGGGACGTCAGTGCAAAATGGCAGCAAGTGTGAGAGCATAAGTGTGCTTGGTATTTTATGGAGATGAGAGGAGAAGGCCTCAGTTCGTGCGAAGTGCCACTTTCATAAGAAGTGCCACTTTCGTAAGAAGTGACCCTTTCGTAAGAAGTGACCAGTTCGTTTGGTGTTTTCATTCATATTACTTAGTTATATTAAGCGTTTTAGCGAGGCGTGTATATATATATGTATAACTATTATTAACATATATAACTGCGTTTCGAGTTTGCGTTGTGTTGAGCGTTTCATGCATTATGCGTTTGGACGAGATAATTAAGTTAGATGCAGCGCGTGTTAGTTCCCAAGTTTTGTGAATATCGCATTGGTGTATAAGCGAGCGACTAGCCTTTGGGAAAAAAATCATGCGGTATCTTAGTATAAGCGAGGGCGTTGTAAGTGAATTTGTCATGAAGTGCGATTTGTCGTGTGAAATAAACGATGTAGTGTGACAATATGCGATGTAGTGCGAAAATATGCGATGTAGCATAGTATGAGATATAGTTTACATTATGATCTGAATCTCTGGTGCTCGGCGTAACGAGAGTAACGAGCTTCGAAAATGCGGGTTGTTACATTTAACTTCAAAGTTTTCAAAATCTCGTCAAAGTTTGGGCTTTATTAATGTGAACACATGCAATCTGGAAGGGTGAATACCTGTACCCTGAGTTTTCTGTCTAAGGCTGGAGTGTTCGTACAAATCCGTATTATCAGACTAGTCACTCTTACCTGGGAACTCTTGGGGTGAGTGTCCACTTATAGGCTAAAGCATGTCTTCGTGATACATTATAAAGACTCATTTACTTTGATTAGTCACTGTGTCGTTTGTTTGTTTTAAATAACGAACAAATGATCACAATCCTTATACGTCGTCGATTTGTAACATTCATCTTTGATTATCCTTTATCAATCTAATTCGCTCTCTCACATAATTCCTCTCTCTTTTTGAATGCCTCCTCGTCTCAACACTGCTCAAGACGCCGAAATGGCGGCTTTAGTTGCGCGAAAAATGGCCGCTATACTTCCGAACCTTGTGATCCAACTAAATCAAGCTTACAATAACAATAACAACGACAATGCACCTGCTCAATGCAACTATAAAAAATTTTGTTCGGCCAAACCACTCAAGTTTTCTGGGTCTAAGGGAGCTACTGGGCTCCTACAATGGTTCGAGAGCATCGAAAGCAATTTCCATTATGTGAAGTGCCCTAATGAACGCAAGGTAGAGTTTGCTTCGAGTGTTTTTCAAAAGAGAGCACTCACGTTGTGGAACGGAGTGATAAGAGACAAGGGTGCTAATGTGGCAATGGGTCAAACGTGGGAAGAGCTTCGAGCTCTCATGATGAAAGAATTCTACCCACGTCATGAACAAAGGGCACTTGAGAATGAGTTCCATGATCTTAAACAGGATAGTGGAGAACATCGTGCCTATACTGACCAATATGAGGAGCTAAGTTTGTTGTGTCCTGTGATGGTTACGCCTTTGAATAAGGCAATCGAAAAGTACATTGATGGCCTGCCTGACCCTGTTCAGGACATTGTTACTGGTAGCAACCCTACCACATTCGACAAGCTATCGAAATCTCTGCTACTCTGACTGAGTCTCAAATAAAAAAGGGTAAACTTTTCCGCAAATGCGATAAGAAACCATCTGATGAGACTATACAAGAGAAACCCAAAGAAATCAAAGCTGAACCTTCCAAGAAACCAAAGAAGCGTAAGGCTTCACAAAATTTTGTTGTGGTTACTCAACCCAATCAAGCCCCTCCCAATCAAATAGCACAGCCCCCTGCTAGGAAACCATACAATAGAACCGCACCTCTGTGCAACCAATGTAACCTCCACCATCATGCCAGTATTCATTGTCGAAAATGCTTAAATTGTGGGCGTTTTGGACATACGGCTAACACTTGTTGCATTGCTGCTGCACAAAACCAAATTGTTAACAACCCTGCTCAGGAGCATGCTCTTAATGCTGTCATGCCAACAATGATGTGCTTATTAAAAATTAGAAGTTTACATTTTGATTTCTTTTAACCAAGACTCATATACACTTTTTCAGTTATTATGTAGTGAAATTTCAACTATAAACTTATGTGCTTGTTTTTAAATGTGTGGAAATATATCAAATTACTAAACTTTCATTCTTTACGAAATTGAACGACTCTTGTAATGTATCTCATTGTGATCGCGCAATCTTTTAGTAAACCTATAAAACTATTCATCCGTGAAACACGTGAGATGCACACACTATTCCAATTATTGAAACAAAGCATTTTCTTTGATCATATCCATAACCCACCACCTGGCAAGATAAGCTATGCGGATTATGCAACGAGTTAAGTAATTATGGGTGCACATATAATTATGAAATTCGATGCATAGAAACCATAGGAAGTCCTGCTGAGTATAATGACATAAAATCTGGAGTGATTAAATAACGACAAATGTAATACAATAAGAACATGGTGGATACGCCGCTGGTACTTCCTATATATAAGTTTTCTTATTGTATTACCAATCGTAACGTTATCCAAATCACTTGAGGATTGTATGTTATCCTTAATCAGTATGTGCTATTTTAAACGTGAAACCAAAGCTATCTATATTCATTTCTGCTTCTAACAAAGTATCCACTGGACAATGAATTATCCATTCATTTTCGCTTCTAAAGAAGTATCCACTAGGAAATGAATAATCTATTCATAATCCTTCATTTCAACTTCTAACGAAGTATCCACTGGAAAATGAATTATCCATTCATTTTTGCTTCTAAAGAAGTGTCCACTGGGAAATGAATAATCTATTCACAGTCATTCATTTCCGCTTCTAACGAAGTATCCACTGTCGCTTCTAAAGAAGTATCCACTAGGAAATGAATAATCTATTCACAATCCTTCATTTCCACTACTAACGAAGTATCCACTGGAAAATGAATTATCCATTCATTTTCGCTTCTAAAGAAGTATCCACTGGGAAATAAATAATCTATTCACAATCCTTCATTTCCGCTTCTAACGAAGTATCCACTAGAAAATGAATTATCCATTCATTTTCGCTTCCGAAGAAATATCCACTGGGAAATGAATAATCTAATCACAATCCTTCATTTCTGCTTCTAAAGAAGTATCCACTGAAAAATGAATTATCCATTCATTTTCGCTTCTTAAGAAGTATCCACTGGAAATGAATAATCTATTCATAATCCTTCATTTCCACTTCTGACGAAGTATCCATTGAGGAAAATGGATTATCCATTCATTTTCAATTCCGAAGAAATATCCATCGGGGAAAATGAATAATCTATTCAACAATCCTTCATTTCCACTGCTAACGAAGAATCCATTGAGGAAAATGAATTATCCATTCATTTTCGCTTCCGAAGAATCCACTGAGAAATGAATAATCTATTCATAAATCCTTCGTTTCCACTTCCAAAGAAGCAACCACTAAAGAAATAAATGAACCATTTATTTCCACTTCTGAAGGAACATCCAGGGGAAATGAAACACAAGCTAAACCCTTATAGAACATTCTATGCCAACAGTCGGATTCTTAAAGGATACTCATAGTGTTATTGATTTATATGATTTTACCACAAATCAATCCCTCATTTCCACTTCCAGCATAAATTGAGTAAGTATCCATTAGGAAATGAGCGCCATACATATAAGTTCCACTTCTTACATTATTTGAGGCAGTATCTACTAGGGAAAAAGATAAAGTTATACTTTACATGGAAATCCATGATGGGTTATTCTATGCAATTGGATAGAAAACCACGATTCCATACAAGACAAATGTTTGACAAAAACTCATGAAAACAGTCTCCTACGAATGCACTCCAACTATATGCAAACAGAATCCTACGATTAAATTTCGAGACGAATTTCCTAAAGGAGGGGAGACTATGACACTTCACGTTTTCAACCCTTTTTCAATCTTGATCCTTCAAACGATTTCTAGAAGTGAAATCGCAAACTGTTATGCAAACGTAATCAGTTTAATGCGACACACACTCCGGAACAAGTACATAAGCTAAACATACCCTATACCCTTTACATAACTTAGAAATAAGTTTTGAAGGGTTCGGTATGGCAAAAACAAGCTTACGCAACTTCAGGGTTGTTTTTCAAATTCTGCGAAAGTACGCCGTTTCGCGTATTTCTTAATGCGGAACACGTATGTACATCCAAATATTTTTTTAATAATTAAAATCTTGTATTTAAATGATTGGAAATGCAAAAATATCATTCGTTACGCAATTATGGTCGTTTACGCGTTAATTAAAGCATTCGTCGTAATTAACCGAAAAACGCAACCGTACAACCGAACAAACCGACATCCATGAGATTTCCAGACATATTTCAAGATCCCTAAGCTTTATCATTCTTATAGAGCTTAAAAATCAGGTTAACGGGTGTTAGAAACGACAAAACGCGACAAAACGAGTTCAGGGGCCTGTTCTGCCAATTCTCCAAACTTACTGCCAGCTGAGGGCCATCAGGACTGCATCCAGAACTCCACACGATCCGCATGGGGTGCCCAGCACAGCAGTTGTGTTGGAAGCGCCTTGTTTGAAGACTTGGACACCAAGTATTCGAAACCATTTCTTCTGCTTTGGACATGTGTTAGGACCCTCCTAAGATCATGACAACTCAATGGACATGTGTGATGATCTTGTGGTATCCAAACTACTATAAATAACAAGGCATTTTCATCCATTTTCCTTGCTCATTTCATTCTTTCTACATCCCACTCTATTGGAGCTTGCCTCCATCTTTTCAGAGGCCTCCTACTGAGTTTTCTGAGCTCTTCAAGTGTTCCTCAACACAAGTAAGTGCTCTCTTCTAGTCTTATTCATTTCTTTTAGCTATTTGAGCTAAAAGTCAAACAGTTTGACTTTCTGTTTAACTTTCGGTTCTGACCAAACTTGGCCAAGTCAAAGTTCGATCCAACTTTGTAACGTGATCATAATCACGATGGTTATGATCCATAGCGATCATGCCTACTGATTACCATGTTTACTAATCGAAGTCACGAGTCAAAGTTTCTGTCAAAAGTGCACATTATGTGCATTTTATGACGAAACTATTTTTGGGTATCAAAATACCAAGTTTTGATATCAAAACATTTTTATAACCAAGTTAGACGTGATTTGACATGTCTAAATCGTTAGTTTAGTGCTTATTTAGTGTCGTAAGTCAAGCGATCTTTACCACCGCTTTGACTTTCGACTCCGACCCGTTTGGTTGATCTTAGGATCCGACAAAACACATATTAGTGACCATAGTTTTATAGGGAATAACCCTCTACGGTCACCTCGTTTGGTTAGTGTTATATTAAGTCGCTTATTATGCCTTTATAAATGAACAAAATGCCCTTTTTGTGCATAAATCAACTTTAAGCATATGTGACCAATGTTTTGACATATAAACTGATGTTGCAACTTTATTAAACTTATTTTAGCATATATGACTTATCATAGGACTAGTTTGACCATTCGAACGCGTTTTTACGCAAATGACACGTTAAGGTAGCGAAAGCTACCTTAACGGGTCATAACGGGTCAAAAGTACTTAGGTTTCATTCCAAATCAGAATGTTAAGTTTGTTAAACCATATCATGTGAGTTCAAACACTCATTTGGTTTATAAGACTTCATTCAATCCGATCTCTTGTTTTTCAAGTCCCGACATTTACATAGTTATCCGATTTTAGGACACGTTTGAATTCTCAGACTCTTGAGCTTGTTTGATCTTTGATTCAAGATTACTTTTCAATCCCAAGTGAGTGCATAGTCCCTTATTTTATGTTTATCAAATGTTTTGGGGTGATACATATGTGCTTCAGACTACTTTCGCATTTTCATGACATTACATATGCTTTGATTACATAGTACATATAGTACACGATTTCAATTGCATTTTGCTTCGTATGTTGACTTAGCATACCTAGCATACGATTTAAAAGACATTTTACATGGTATATTGACTTAGTATACCTATACATGGTTCCAAAGACATTTTACTTCGTATGTTGACTTAGCATACCTAGTACACGATTTCAAGACATTTTGCATGGTATATTGACTTAGTATGCCAAGTACATGGTTTCTAAACATTTTCATAACATGCTTACCTTGTTCAAGACAGGTGGTATGTAATGGTACCATAGGTTTGAATGTATTCACCAACAATCTTAATATATGTCTTACAATAAAAGCAATGGTTTAAAAGACATAACTTTTGAATTTAAACAAAACCTTTGTTTATTAAAAGACATTTTTTATACAAGGATGATTGGTTTATAACAAGGACGATTGATTTATAACAAAGACGATAGGTTTATAACACGGACAATTGGACGATTGGGCTTGAATGTATTCGCCAACAATCCAAATATATGTTTTACAATAAAAGCAATGGTTTATAAGACATAACTTTTGGATTTAAATCAAACCCTTGTTTATTAAAAAACATTGTTTAATACATGACAAGGTGGTTTACACAAAGGCATTGATTTATACAAAGACATTTGGTTACACAAGACATTCGATTACACATGACATTGATTTATTACAACACATTACTTAGGTTAAAACAAGACATTTCATTTGTTGGTTTATGGTAAGTGTTTTAGATAACGAGGTGTGTGTAATATGATAAAAGCATAGTGGATACGCCGTTGGTACTTCCTATATATAAGTACTTTTATTATATTACAGATCGTAGCGTTATCTAAATCACTTTGAACTAAGACAAGACATGACATTTTTATACAAGACATAACATATTGGGTTATTAAGTTAACCGTACAATATTTCTTTTATGTCATTTGATTTTTATATGATTACATAAAAGAAACATTTATAACGATTCATGGCTATTTTTGAATTAGTTAAACACTTCTTTAAAATACTAAAAGCCATGAAACATCATTACAAAACCTATGTTACTCATAGGCATTTTATGCAGATGTACCGATTTTCACATATGTTTCAAGTTTACTTTTGAGATGATTGTCGTCGTATGCTACACATAGGATGGATTCAGGCTTTAGTGACTTTAAAACTTGAAAGACATTTTCATTGTATTTCATATCCATTATTCCAAGACAATGTAATTCGATAATTCAATGAAACAAAACTTTAAAGTTCGTGTGTTGTGAAACAATTTATAACGTGACTCCCTAAGTGTTTTCGCCGCGTGTGTTGTATTACGCGATTTGGGGTGTTACAAGGTTGGAGCCATAAATACAAGATTCAAAATTTATATTTAACGGTGGAGTTTGGAACAAAAAATACAGATTCAAAACGTGGGTTTCAGGGGGGGGGGGTTGGCTTTTTGTCACAAATGTTCCCTCAGGTTTGATAAGTATGCAATTAGGGCCCCAAAGTTAGGTTTTAGGGTATTTTCGAGTGCTTTTCGTGTAGTTTCATGCGTGTAACAAGCCTACAAGTATCGCATACTTAAAAGTGATATCAAGTATGTCCATGTATGTGAAATTATGTAAAACAAGTATCGATAATGACGGTTGTAACACATAGTTGTCGGTTATCGCACAAAATGCAAATATAGGCGATTTACGATCTATAACACATAATTGCAAGTATAATTAACATGTCCAAGGTGTTTACAAGTATAATATGATGTATTATGATGTATAATAAGTATCAGAATCATTAATTGTTGGTTAATCACAAGTATTGCACGTAAGATTGATGATTCAAGCGTACGATAAGTCCCGGTTTGCATGTAAATGCGTATTTGACAATTGTTTGCGTATAACACAATATAACATGTATGAGTATGAAATGAACTTTCCATTACGATCAAAGTCTCGGATTACAAAGTTGAAAATGAAATACGAATATGATACGAATACAAGTTTCCATAAATAGAATACGATTACACTTTCTAAATAAGGAAAGTACAAAAAGCGAAGCTTTATAGTCTCCCCTACTTTAGGAAATTTAGTCCCGAAATTTAAGTGGAAGACTCAACGAAGAGATGCGGATACTTAGGGCATGTTTGGCTAAGCTTTTTGAACCAACTTATTGACTTATTGGCTTTTTCAAAAGCAAATAAGTCAAAATATTGTTTGGGTAATTGAAAAGGACTTTTCAATAGGAGGAAAAGGTCAGTTTTGAAAAGCTAGCATTTTGTGGCTTTTTGGAGCTTTTTTGAGCTTTTTAGTATTTTACGTGGAAAAGCTAAGCCAAACACTTTTTAAAAAGCAACTTATTAACTTATTGGTTTTTACTACCCCATAAGCTAATCCAAACACTTTTTTAAAAACTCGTTTTTAAAAAATCATAAGTCAATAAGTCATTTTCACTAAAAGTCCTTTTTGAGTTAAATAAGCTTAGTAAAACAAGCCCTTAGTCTTCATATCAATCTCGAGTTGCCAATTGAATTCAATGCCACGTTTTCCTTCCCTTCTTATTTTGACTATGGGAATGCAACTGCACCTAAGTTGCTTGGTTCCTCGACCCATGATTTCGACCAGTTTTTCCACAAAGTGAAAGGACTCATTGATTTGGAGATCGTCGAGTGGAACTTGAAGTCCTTCTTTAGTGAGACACTTCTTGAGATTTGAGACATGAAACGTTGGGGAACGTTATTGAGTTCTTGAGGTAAGTCTAGTCGATATGCCACCTTGCCAATCCTCTCGAGTATCTTGAAAGGACCTACAAAACGAGGAGCGAGTTTTCCTTTCTTCCCAAAACGAACTACATCCTTCCAAGTGGATACCTTGAGGAATACATGATCACCGATATTGAATTCCAAAGGTTTGTGTCTTTTGTCAGCGTAGCTCTTTTGTCGGGTTCTAGCTTTAAACAGGTTGTCATGAATTTGTAGGATCTTGTCCATTCTCTCTTGTACGAGCTCGGGACCGGTGATTTGAGCTTCTCCGATCTCATGCCAACAAATAGGCGAACGACACTTATGACCATACAATGCTTTAAATGGTGCCATTTGAATACTAGCGTGATAACTGTTGTTGTACAAGAATTATACCAATGGTAAGTGTGAATCCCAGTTGCCACCAAAATTGATTACGCAAGAACGAAGCGTATCTTCCAGAGTTTGAATAGTACGCTCGGTTTTGACCATCGGATTGAGGATGAAAAGCGATACTAAGATTGAGGTGAGTACCATGAGCTTTTTGGAAGGTTTGCCAAAGACGCGAAGTGAAACGACCATCATGATCCGAAATGATGTCAATGGGGATTCTATGATGACAAATGATTTCATCAGTGTAGATACGAGCCAATTTCTCGACTTTATAATCTTCACGAATGGAGAGAAAGTGAACGGACTTGGTCAAATGGTAAATGATGACCTAGATGCTATCGTGACCAGTAGAAGCACGAGGAAGTTTAGTGATGAAGTCCACAGCTATACTCTCTCATTTCCAGACATGAATTTCTGGTTGCTCGAGTAAGCCAGAGGGACGTTGATGTTCGGCTTTGACTTTGGAACATGTGAGACATGTCGAGACGTAGAGCGTGATATCTTTCTTCATGCGAGGCCACCAATAAGACGTACGTAAGTCTTGGTACATCTTGTCGGCACCAGGATGAATAGAGTATCGAGACTTGTGAGCTTCCTTCATCAAGAAGTCACGAAGGTTGCCACGATTCAGAATCCTAACTCTATTGAGATAGTATAACATACCAAAGGATTTGGACACGAGTTGTTCTTCAACACCACCCTTTATCTCATTGTATAAATTGTTCTCGTTGATGGACGAGTGTTGTGCTTCACGAAATTCGGTCCTGAAGATTACTTACTGGAAAGAATGGATACTCTTTGCATGAGATTTACGACTTATAGCGTAGGCTACAACATTTGCCTTACCAAGGTGATAGCGAATCTCGCAGTCGTAGTTGTTTAAAAATTCTACCCAACGATGTTGACGCATGTTAAGTTCCTTTTGATTGAAGATGCGCTGAAGGCTCTCATGGTCCGTGAAGACCACACACTTGGTACCATAAAGGTAGTGTCGCCATATCTTCAATGCAAAAACAACTACACCAAGTTCAAGGTCGTGCGTAGTGTAGTTTTTCTCATGAATCTTGAGTTGTCTCGACGCATAAGCGATAGCTTTGTCCCGTTGCATAAGAACGCAACCAAGACCTTGGTTTGAAGCATCGCAATACAAATGAAATCGTCATTTCCGTCAGGAAGAGCGAGGATAGGAGCATTACAAAGCATGTCCTTGAGCGTTTGGAAAGACTCCACTTGTTCGGAACCCGAAACAAAGGGTTTATCTTTTTGAGTCAAAGACGTGAGAAGAACGACGATTTTTTAAAAGCTCGAAATAAAGCAGCGATAATAACCAGCTAGACCAAGAAACGAATGAATTTCGGACGGAAACTTAGGAGCAATCCAATTCTTTACAGCTCCGATTTTTGCGGGATCAACGTGAATGCCTCTTTCGTTCACAAAGTGACCAAGAAATTGAACCTCTTTTACCCAAAATTTGCACTTGGAGAATTTGGAGTATAGTTTTTCATGTTGTAGAAGTTCGAGGATAAGACGCAAGTGTCGTTCGTGTTCGTCTTTTGTCTTGGAATAGATGAAAATATCCTCTATGAACACGATCACAAGGCGATCCAAGTATAACTTACACACCCGATTCATTAAGTCCATGAAGACCGCGGGTGCATTCGTTAAACCGAATGGCATAACTACGAATTCGTAGTGAACGTATCTAGTATGAAAGGCGGTTTTAGGAATATCTTCATCGATGACTCGAAGTTGATGATAAACAAAACGAAGATCGATTTGGAAAAACAAGTTACGCCTTGGAGTTGATAAAAAAGGTCATCGATGCGGGGAAGAGGATAGCGGTTTTTTACGGTGAGTTTGTTAAGCTAATGATAATCGATGCACATACAAAACGAACCATCCTTCTTCTTGATGAAAAGGACATGAGCGCCCAAAGGAGAAGTACTAGGGCGTATGAAACCTTTATCGAGTAACTCTTGAAGTTGGCTTAACAACTCTTGCATCTCCGATGGTGCAAGACGATAAGGAGCTTTAGCGAAAGGCATAGCGCCATGAATGAGGTCAATACAAAAGTCGACTGAACGAGGAGGAAGAGGACCAGGTAGGTCTTCTGGGAAAACGTCAGGAAAATCACACACCACTGGGACATCACTTACGCCTTTTCCCTTGCCCTTTTCTCCCACAATGTGGGCTAATAAAGCAAAGTACTCCTTATGTAACTACTTGTTCGCTTGGGTGCATGACATGAGTTTGAGACCTTTTGAAGGTCTTTCACCATAGACGTATAAAGTGTCACCAGACGGAAGTAGAAGTTGAACGAGGTTAGCATGGGTTGGTCGACTTTGGAATCGACCGGCGAGTTGGGGTATTAGTAGTAATCTTGCTCACGATATCTGGAATAACTTGAGCCATTTGCTTAGCCATGAAAGCAAGAATATTCTTGCTGGAGCTTGACTTGGAACTCTTTTTGGAGTCGGAGAAACGGTTAGAAGACATCTAAAGGTTGATGAGAAAATATGAGACTTGATCATAATGTTTTTGATAAAGAAAATTTGCATAATTAGCATGTAATAAACGTATCACGTAAGTTTCAAGTAGTTCACATAAGCATAACAAGTATTCACATCTGTATAATCATGTGTAATGGCATAAAGATCGTAAATTTAGTTTGTTCATGAATGATTATTATTGTTTGAGATTACGAGTAAAGTGCAACTTGTGTAAATGAATCGAAGCAAAGGGCATTCAAAATATAAAACAAATGGAAATTGATTTAACATAAAAGATAGGCTTTATAAAACATTAGAGTGTTTCGGGTTAAGAAACGTCGACAATTCCAAAGTGAGTCAAAGATCCTTTCGAATTAGGGAAACATGCTTTGGACTACAGGTAAAATACTCTCGTCAAGAAGCGATTATCGGTATTTTACCCTTCCAGTCACTACACGTCCCTAATCGATTGGAAAAATCAAAACTTTGGCGGGATTGAAAATCGAGGAGTGGGACTAGTTGGCAAGATGCGGGTTTCACCCCTAACTTGACAACATCGTACCCTAAATGTTGTTGTTACTTACTAAACGAGGAACGAATCCCGACTGGTTAATAAGATCCACTGGAGTATGAAATGGAAGTTTTCCATCAAGATGTGGATATCCCTCCTAACTTGATGGCATAACTTCGTGAAAAATCGAATCGCGGAATGAGAGATTTCAACAAAAATTGTGGACCATTGGGTCTATCTTAGTGCAAATCGTCTCGTTGGTAAAGTATGAGTGCCTTCAAGTCTTCAAGTGTGTATTGTGTAAGATGTCTTAGGAAAGACACATTGTATAATTAAGACAAAGAAATAGAAAGAAGCAAAATAGAATGAATTAACATTTTAAGAAAGAATCAAGAATGGTCAAGTTAGTCACTTAAACTATAGACTAGGTCGAACATGACAATTCTACCTAATTACCTATAGTTATGGCTCTGATACCAATCTGTCACACCCCAACCGATGGTGGAATCATCGGGCAGACGTAAATAGATTGCTGAAGAGACTAGATAAGACTATTGTGACACTATTTAATCCAAAACCAATTTCATTTCTTTGAGCATCGTTGTCGAATACAATACATGGAAACAAAGTACAACATTTGGAAAATCAAAGTACATAAAGTTTAACATAACGGCATAACAAAATTTAATATTTCTAAATGTGTTTCTAGTGTCGTCCCTACTAGATTTCATCATAATCAACATCATCAACCTGCACCATGCTAAAAGTATAGTTCAACACAAAAGCATTGGCGAGCATACAAGTTTTGTTACATAGCATAATAGTGAAAAAACTTGCCTCATATCCAACATGGTAATTTGTATATCTATGTTACTATCATACTATCTTGTGCAAACATATGTCAAACCAAAGTTTAACGCAATCGTGCTTACCATTGTCACTGAAATGACGAGGTGTAAAATAGTTTACTTAACAGTACCACTAGAATACGGACGGTGCATTAATCCTATAGTCCTATAATTGTCAAGGGAGGCTAGCAAAGTTAATGAGCATATAGACACGTGTATACATAACATGTGATAACAAGAGTAATACAAGTATCTTTTTAAATGGATAGAGTGTAATTATGACATGTTTAATCGTGAATCGTGATTTATATAATTGTACATATTGCACCCAAAGTGTATAAACGAAAAATGGGTTCGAGTATACTCACGGTTTGCGTTAAGCTTTCCGAAACCATGAAACTTGGGTGATCGAATGGGAGGACCGGGAGCCGAAGTTACCCTATAAATGGGAACAAAGGCGAGTAAGTTTCCGGGTTAATAAGACTAGTAAAGAAAGTAAATTTAACAATTACATTAGTTTATAGTAAAGTATTCCTCGAAGGGGTCATGGAGATTCAAGTAGGAGGTAGATTATACGCATCTATTTAAACCTCGTCATAAGAATTCACCAAAGCACAACCCGAAAGTCGGTTGGTCATGAATGTACATAAAGGAAAATACAAGAAGTAAAAGGAAAATCATACAAGTGTGGTGTAGGACAAGTTTGAATAGCCAAGGCTTTCATGGTCCATGTTGATGCATAATGTCTATTGTCTAGGTCTTGGATCGAGTCTATGTAATTAGGGTTAGATATTGTTAGATTTAAAATGTATTTATGCTTGTAAAGCCAAGTTCGGCTGAAGTTGTTTAGTAGGCTGGACAAGTTCGCCCGAACTTGTCCTAGCCAAGCAACACTTCGAGCGAACTTTTTTCCCTATATATAGTTGTCTTTGGGTCTTTCATTGTAAGAACTTTGCATTATAGACGGTGAAGCTCTGTCGGTTTGGAAATCATATTGTAATACTTTTGGACATTAACAAACCGATCTTTAAACAGTAAATCTTGTGTATTCGATTAACAAGTCACGTAATTTCCGCTTACAATGACTTTAGATACAAATTAGGTTCCTATGCAGTGGAGGAGCGATCCTAACATGTGGTATCAGAGCCATGGATACCTAATTTGCTGAGATCTACACAAGACACTCTCTATTTCTACCCATTTCTTTCATTTTTCTACACTTTTTTTTTACAAATTGATGAACCTATGGTTAAAAATTGCTAAATTTTGAATATGTCATAAAAAATCACCTAAATACAACCCCCTGAAAGTTTCAGAATCAAATTCAATCGATTTCATGTCCAAAATGTCAAAAAACCATGTTTGATAAACTCACTTCGCTTGAACTTGGACTACAAGTTCGCCCGAACTTGACTTAAAATCATCATTTTTGTTGATTTTTAGCAACTTCGTGCAAAGTTGTTGAAATTTTCAAAGATTCTTGATCAAATTCGCCCAAACTTGTCAAATTTTGCTAAAATTTTCTCACAAGTTCGCCCGAACTTGATGAAAGCTGAAAAGTTTTTTGAAATTTTTTACAAGTTCACCCGAACTTGTTATAAAGTGAAATTTTCTGAAATTTTCTCACAAGTTCGCCCGAACTTGATAAGAGCTTAAAAGTTTTCTGAAATTTTTTACAAGTTGACCCGAACTTGTTATAAAGTGAATTTTCTTAAATTTTCTCACAAGTTCGCCCGAACTTGTGTATCTTGAACCTGAACTTGTTTATTTGCACAAGTTCGCCCGAACTTGTCAGTTTGTTAATCAATCTTCGAGTGGTTTTGAACGTGTTTCAGTTAAAATCATCAGTTTGACGAGATGGATGATTTCCATAACGCCTTTACTTCAACAGTGGCTTCTACATCAAATACGAACGCAAATACAAACGCGGTGAACTAGATGAATCTGGATAACGAGATGGTGTGACAACTCGTAATTTTGACCCTTATGATCGGAAATGGTTACACATCCTAAAGTATTTATTAGTAATAGTGTAAATAATAGTAACTTATAACGAGCGAACAAGTTATTTAACTGACAATCACAGAGACCCCTTGCCGCAAATTCTATACGCATATTTCTATACATGAGCATATATATATATATATATATATAAGTGTAGCATATTTATTTTTATTTAAATTGGTAAATACAATTTAAACGGTATATTTATGCGGTGATTTATTTTAACGCTAGACATGTGACATTTATCTAAGCCTAACCCACCTAACCTACCCAAACCCTAAGTATTTAAGCATCTTTTTCCCCTTCCCCTTTTCACTTTCTCAAAACCCTAGTCCCTCCTTCTCCTTGTGTGACGGCAGCCCCTTCCCCTCCTCTATCTCGATCGCACCCCTCCCTCACTAGCTTTCTCATTCCGCTTCAAGGTTAGTTATGTTCCCTATGTGTGGAAGCTGCGTTTTTGTGATGTAGATGATGATTTACCTAGGTTTGATGGGCTAATTTGTATTAATTGTCGTTACTAGGTTGTATGATCGTTTAAACTCATTCTAGTTTCATGTAAGTGCAGAATTGAAGCCTGAATAGCATATACAGCCATCTTCAGTTGGCTGTAAACAGGTCGCAACGTATAGAAAAGCGGATTTTCTGAAGTCAAAGATGGACGATTTTGAAAAACGCTCCTAATGGCGCTGGAATCGTATTTTTCTGATGTCGATTACTATTTTAAAATAATTGTTTCGTACAACAACTGAAGCTGCATTTTTCTGTAGAAATTACATGTTATGTTTTAGGTCCTGTAATCTGGATAGGGTTAGGTCATGAAATTTGTATAGTAGCTGGAAACGGGTGTCCCAAAAATCTCCAACTGGAATTTCACCAATCGGATAAATGATGATTTTTAATTAAATATTTCTGTGGACTGCAGTCAGAAAGTGACGAATCTAACTGCAGCCTTGTAAATGCTTTTTTGTTAAATAATTGGTAATGATTTAGGTCGTTAGAATTTTACATAAAGTGGAGTGGTTCATTTGGAACGTCCAGTAAATTATTTGGAATTTTTTGAATAGGGAAACTATTTTATAAAAACACTCGAAAAAAGCCCAGTTCTGGACACTTAAGCTGAAACATAATAAGTTGTTATATGTGCATCTGGATGTTTGTATGTGCTATCTGTGAATAGCCGAAACCGTTTTATGGCGACTTAAATGTTATATAACTTGTTGTGTGGCATGATCATAGATGATTATACATGGAATATCTATATAAGTTGTCAACGTGATTCCATGATACGTGTTAAGATACGTGTATGGATTTCGTGTCTTACATGAGCACACTAATAAACTAAATGGTAATCATATTAGGACGTGATTGACCAACCACAAATCATAATCACTTTAAAAGTCTAACCGAGCAATCAAAGGTGAGTTCACGGCCCCTACTCTTTTAAATGTTTTAAAAATACAGGGGGAGAAAGCATGCGTTACATTACAGTAAAGTAATGACATAACATTACGGTAAAGTAATATCACGACTATTAGGGTTATGTTATATGGTTATGGTCACAAGCAAGCATAATATCACATGTCAGTCCCCTTAAAACTTACGATGCCGTTAGTATGGGATTATAGCGAGGGAATTTTTTGTAGTACTATTGGGCCCGATAAGGCCCACTAGTGCTGGTCGCGCCAGTTAGACCGAACGTTCATGGTCACGGGTGTATAATTTGCCTAACACTTAGCCATGGTTGGTGATAGACCTAGCACAATAGGGGCAGCAATGTAAGCTTCGGATCGAACACTTTGTTGATATAACCTAGGCTAGCTACCTAAACATATAACATACACTGCTAAACAATATAACAACGCGATTCAGGAAACTTACAATAATCTGATTCGGGTTGGATCAGTGAACTTTATAACACACTGGTTTGGGGCTGAACCAGTGGGAACAACTTATTTTGTAATGATAATCAAAAACCTGTGAACTCACTCATCATTATGTGTTAACACTTGTTCTTGCATGTCTTTCTCAGGTTGCTAAGGTAGCACACATCAGGACTAGGATGCATTATGGAGTCGCATTGATTTTATTAAATAAATAAACTCAGCTTTGAATTACATTAGGTATTCTGGTTTTGTAATTGTTACGCTTCCGCAACTCAATTGTACAAACATTATTTTTTTTCTCATGAATGAGCAAACAGGAATTGTTTTTAAACTCATATAGTGGTCATTCAATAAGACTAATGACTGTGATCTTGGTTTGTCACACGCCTCGCGGTAGAACTCTGGATGTGGATTTTTTAGGGTGTGACAGATTGGTATCAGAGCCAATAGTTATAGTGAACTAGGTTTGCATTAGAGAGTGGACTTAGTCTATAGCCTTAGACACTGCATTAGTCATACACCAACACAGACACTCATACATGACATATAAGAACACTCATACATGATATGCCTACGCACATGACATCAATACTTACATTGAAATTTCGGGCATGTCGACATCATCCACTTAACCCTCTACTGACAAGGAGCACACCAAACTCTTTGTATCTTCATCCTTAATGGCGACATCCGTGGGATCGCCAACAACTAGTATCTACTCTTGTACGAGGTCCGTGGGACGGAGCCTCTAAAGGAGCTTCACACATCATAATCATTTGCACCTCTTCCTACACTATATAGCTGAACAAGAGATTGGCTTGAGTCTACCAATGGTACTATCGGGTACTGTGAGCTTTCGTAGGTCAATGTTTGGACGACATTCAACATTCACCCATATCTCTTGGGAGTTCGGTTCATCAAAAGCAAGTCCTTTCTTCACCTACCAACAACAACACCCCGGCCCAATTAATTTTATATCCTTCAACCTGAGCACGGGGGCTTTGCGTGAGGCACCCTGTGTTAGGGCAGTTCGTTGCCCTCGTTATTACAGAAATCCATTGACAGCGAGATGTCATCATTTTTCCCGAGCCATGAGTCTACATCTTTGGTTGATATTCTTCGAGAGAATGGTTGGCCATGAAGCTAAGAACACTTTGCCTATTGCACACCTGAACTCTAACCTGACTCGGATAGTGGAGTGGTTGCCTTGCTTTTTTTTTCTGGTCACCTATGTTAATGAACCAGTTTCATCTCTCGAAGTCACATTTCATGTGCATGTTTGTTCCATGCGCACTCTTACCTCTACGATCCACTGGATTGGATTCTCATGGTGTGTTTCAACTTGAGTAGATCCTCAAATCAATTGATCCCAGATTACTTTTTCTGATATAATCCTGGTTGATAAACATTTGGATGATTGACCAAGCTTTTGATAACCCTATCATTCTGACAACACTTTGTACTCGAAAAAATTAATCTGAGGGACATTTTGACACAAGATAGATGGAACTCGGGTGAGCATGCAAATCAACTTATCATTACGGGTGCACACATAATAGTAATTTGTGATGCATGTGAATCCTTGTGAAACCATGTGTGTGGATAAATTGTCCTAACCCGTGAATCTCATATTTAAAACTGCTACTGTCAATAGAATCTCTGGTAACCCATTCAACGGCTAGCTGGTGTCGTTAAACTTGTCCAGCAGTTGATGGACGCAACAATTAGATTTAAGATCTTTTCATACACATTGAGCTACCGTCAATGGAATCCCTCGTTACTATTTATTTATTTATTTATTTATTTCTCATGTACGAGTCTTAATGAAACTAAGATTCTCACCAGAACCTGTTATCTCGATTGAAACCCTACCAGAAATCATAGGGTAAACCCTTCAACATCAGCATATAAACGAATTATACAGAATCTTACGTACGCTCACACCTTACCCCTTGCACTTAACTATAAATTTCCTTTGACCCCATTACTCGGTCCTGTTGCTAATCTTTAGTCTAACCTATGTACATTGCAACATATCCAACTCTACAAACGGATTTCCACAAAACGGTCCCATCATCTTAGGGACATCAGAAGACAAGATATAAGTTATTCAACACCCAGATAAAGATGATGACATAAACAATAATCTTACTCCTTGTATTGCTAGAGTAGTTTTCCATAACAATTTTCCATTCTAAGCTAGTCTATCCCCTAGATGTTGCACGGCCGACGTTTACCGTTTAGTTTAATGCGAAACTAAGTTACCGTTGTCGACATAGACAAATCTCTTACTCCATTGATGTGGTCGCACTACATCTTTGAAACTTTACGCATAGACTTCCGTCAAATTTGTGCTCTAATTTAAAAGAACTCGGTAAACTTACCTTTTTGATCCTTAGTGATAACTTCTCGAACTTTGGAGACAGTGATGTTTTTTATTCTATAACCATACCATTTTGAACATATTTCCTCGTCTTACAATAATGAAACCTCTTTGCGACATATGTGATGTCCTTAATTCACACGTTTAGTTCAACCCATCAACCTTGATTACATACCGTTTGACTAGCTCCACACCTAATTAAATACATGGATATTAGTAAATCTATTATTTTTCTCTTACGGGCAAGCCTAACGACCGTGGACAATGCTTCGATTAAACCAAAACGCTACAGACTCAACCAACTCTCACTGAAATTTCTTCTGACACCAAAACCTTTAAAGTAATGCTTCCCTAGACCAACATCCTCACTTTATTTCTATTTATACCGCTTGCATGCGACTGACTACATCCTCATCATTCGAAATATTATTTTACTCGTGATCCTTAAACAATTATGTAGAATGGATTGATGACAATCGCGTCTTGGTATATTCTTCGGGTATTATCTTGTTATGCTAAAATGAATGTCATAGTCTTGACTGACCTTGTTATATGCTAATCCTCGCATGGCTAAATCACTTTCTACGAACGTTACTCGAGGAGTGACGAGCCATACTTAAGATCATCAAGTGCAGGAGCATAAAATAAAATTGTCTACTTCCGTGAAGTATGCCAAGGTTAACACCCTTTTCGTGTTAAATTGTTATACTTATGTATAGCTTCATTGATTTATTTGTCCGTATTTATCCCTCTTTGACCGAAAGCTGGCCATCTACTACAACGAACTACAACCAAAATGTCATGATCAATTTTAACCAAAACCTCATTTCCCTCCATATGAACGCATCAAGACGCTACATTCTGAAATGAAGGGCATAAAGCACGACTTGAACATCCAATCCGTTGATAAATTTACCCGAATCACCAGCTTCATAAATTAGTATTATTATAATTTCTTTTTTTGAAGCTTTACGTGTGATGGCATCTGCACTGCTAATTGGTAATGGTAACTGCACCATTTCTAATCTTCGGTAGCGATAATGCATAACAACAAATCTCTCTGACACTCACCTTGGATTACTACCACCCCGGTTAGGATGAGTAGGTTCTCGGTAGTGCACTCAACACACGTGATCCTATAATTTGAGTAATTTGGCCTCTAACAAACTACCTTAACACAATTCCAGTTTGGCTTATTTTGTCGACCCCTTGTTTATAACGTATGACATTCATGCCCATTCGGGTAATCTAAAAAGATACATTAGATACACTTGAATTGTGAAGTGTTGGTTACTTAATATTCATATCACTCTGTGATAACAAATTAATGCCTTCTACAAGTCACTCGAATACAAACGTGTTGAGCCCACCTAAACTATATTTTGTGCAACAACCCCCCGCCGTACATGTTAAACTCATCCGTCAATGACATACCGATGTATGACCTGTTGGTGTTCCAACTCTTGTGAGTGTCGCTTGTGCTTAACGTAACTTGTTACACCATTATTTATCATCGATCTCCCATCAACTCAACTTATAATTATACTTAAGACCACATACAAAATGACATGTATGAGTGTATTCTTGATAGCCTAACGTAAACTCCATTCGAAATCCATATGCAAGAATTCACTTTGTTATATTACGACCCCTTCAAGCCATAGAGGCTTCACCTACTAATATTCTGAACTTTGGTGTCAGTTCCATGACGATAGCTATACCTGGTTACTAGGCGGTATGCTATGCTATCATATTCGTGAAAAAGAAACTGGACCACCAGACTTCAATACCATGATACCATTTTGAAATTGCGTCATCTCCTTACTTTTGTGTACACCTACATTGTAAGCGGCTTTCGATAGTTCTTGCTAGTAACACTTATGTACACCTACTCTTGTTGGAATCGATTTGGTTGCTACAACAATTTACTATTCTATACCTATATAATTCCTTGTAACTTGTTCGGATGAACAACTGAATCATCACAATCATGTAGTCTGATTTTGTCGTATCTCATTGTATCGTCATATGTTTTTACTCTCTTCTTAGCAATGAACTTTCAATCATGGTCCTAAAAGTACCATAATCTAAATTTCCGGGACGAAAATTCTTTCAACAAGGAGATGATGTGACACCCGGCATTTTCAGGTTAACAACCTTACTACAAACTCCGTTTTCTCAAACATTCATTCATGCATTTCACTTAGACAATTAAGTGTGTCAATTATTATACAAACACTTGCATAACGGTAATTCGGGGAATTACGGAATCACACACGAGTACGTACTCGAACATTAGCGAACAACCTGAATACTATTCCCGGGCAATCAAATAAATACAAATTATGTGAAGTTATATATTATGTGACTTATATGTTCATTTTGTAAATTTATGTGAAACCGCGTATATGCACGTGTAACAACGTGTTATGGACGAACCCATAACTGGAGTATACTGTATACCTTAGCCTAAATTTCGAGGACGTAATTTCAGTAACATGGGGAGAATGTGACAACTCGTAATTTTGACCCTTATGATCGGAAAGGGTTACACATCTTAAAGTATTTATTAGTAATAGTGTAAATAATAGCAACTTATAACGAGCGAACAAGTTATTTATCTGACAATCAAGGGGACGCCTTGCCGCAAATTCTATACGCATATTTCTATACATGAGCATATATATATATATATATATATATATATATATATATATATATAGTGTCACACCCCGACCACGTAAAACAACAAACTGTGGCGGAAACGTCGGGGAGTGTTGTAACAGAATTATTGTTTCAATAACCATGGCACATAAGTTAAGTTTCAGTAGTTAATATTGTTTACATTGTCTTGGATAAAAATGGAAATACAACAAAAGTTAAGCTGTTATTCTGGATTTTATAGTCACTAAGGCCCAGTCCGCCCTAAGTGTAGCTAGCTTGACATCAAACATTTACACCTGAAACATATGTGAAAATAAAGTCAGCAAAGAGCCGGTGAGTACATAGGCTTTGTTTTGATGCTTCATGGCTTTGATTTTTATAAGAAAAGCTTAAAGTAATACAAAAGTCGCCATGAACCATAAAAAGTTTCTTTTATAAAAACCATATGAAAATAAATATGATATAAAAGAAATAATGCATGGTTAAATAGATAACCAAAAGTAAGTTTTGTCTCGTATAAAAATGTCATGTTTTGTATAAGATATGTCATGTCTTGGATTTTGTTTAAAATGATTTAGATAACGCCACGATATATAAGATAATAAAAGTACTTATATATAGGAAGTACCATCGGCGTATCCACCATGCTTTATCACGTTACATACGTCACGTTATTTAAATCACTCACATAAACCAATAATCAAATGTCGAGTAAATAAATGTCATGTAAACAAATGTCATGTAAACAATGTCGAGTAAACCAATGTCGAGTAAACAATGTCATCTAAATAAATGTCATGTAATCAAATGTCATGTAAACAATGTCGAGTAAACCAATGTCGAGTTTTATAAACCATTTGCTTTTATTGTTAAAACATATATTATGGATTGTTGGCGAACACATTCAAACCTTGTTGACTGTCGGATAAACCCTTATAAAAATAAAGATTTATAAATATTCATCTGATTCTGTCCTTCCCTAAGGTCGCTTCCAAACATACCTAGGAAGTGGGAACGGGATTGTCAATCCTATGATACCATTACATACTACCGGTCGGCCTGATCAATGTTAATGAATGTATCATTGTCGAGTTCAACGCACCATAATGTCAATAACAATGTAAGCATGTCTTGAATATGTATTGTAAATGTTCAACATACAAAGCAAAAATGCAATTGAAATCATGGACTATATGTACTGTGTAATCAAAGCATGTTTAATGTCATGAAAATCATGAAAGTAACAATAGGCACAATATGTTTCACCCTAAAACATTTGCAAAACGTAAAAGAGGGGACTATGTACTCACTTGTGTTGCAATAAAGTCCTTGTTGAAGAAGATAAACCAAGATCAAGAGTCCGTGAAATCAAGTGTGTCCTATAAATGGATAACTATATAAATATCAGAACTTGAAATCAGAGGATTTGGATAGAATGAGACCTTATAAACCAAATGAGCATTGGAACTCATGTGAAATGGTTTAATAAAGTTAACATTCTGAGTTGGAAAGGTTTTTAAGTGCTTTTGACCCGTTATGACCCGTTAAAGTTAACATTATGAGGCGTCGCGCTACGCGCTACACCTAGCCCCCATATTCAATTCTGAAGTTTCAAAAATGGCAGAACAGGTCCCTGCACGTGTTTTCGTCGTGTTTCGGCATTTCTAACACCCGTTAACCCATTATTTAAGTTCCATAAGGACGTTAAAGTATAGGGAACTTGAAATATGTCCAAAAATGTTTCAGAGTCAGTTCGTTTGGTCGTACGGTCGTGGTTTTCGGTTAATTACGACGGAAAGCGTAATGAACGCGTGTATGACCGTAAATGCGTAACGAATGAATTTTTTGCATTCAAATAACTAAAATATAATATTTATTGATAACAAAATATTTGGATGTCCGTACATGTTCCAGATAGCGATATACGCAAAAAGACATAGTTTTGCAAAATTTGCAAAATAGTCCCTGAAGTTACAAAAGCATGTTTTTGCCATACCAAAGCCCTCGAAACTTATTTCTATGTTATGTAAAGGGTATTTAAGGTATGTTAAGCTTATGATGTTGTTTTGGATTACGCGATACAGAGTAGTTTCACAGTTTTTTGCAAAACAGCTCCCGGAGTTGTATAAGTATGTTTTTCCATACCAGACCCTTCAAAACTTATTTCTAAGCTATGTTAAGGTTATTTATGGTATGTTTAACTTATTCCCTTGTCCCGAAGCATACGTTTCATTAAACTGACTTCGTTTGTGTAACGGTTTGCGATTACACTTCAAGAAAATGTTTAAAAGACCAGATTTGAACAAGGATTAAAATCCACAAATGTCATAAGTAAATATACAAAACTCATAAATGTAACACAAAATTTCATTAATATAACATTGTCGGATAAAATACAAGGATTAGTAAGTACAGATGTCACAGTCTCCCCTACTTTAGGAAATTTCATCCCGAAATTTAATTTGAGGAAACTGGTGAGAAAAGATGTGGATATTTCGCCTTCACTTGATCCTCTCGTTCCCAAGTAAACTCTGGGCCACGTTTAGATTCCCAGCGAACTTTAACAATCGGTATAAATCTGCGCTTTAGCTTCTTGACTTCACGTTCCAATATTTCCACAAGCTTCTCAACAAAGCGTAACATGTCATCAACACGAATTTCATCATGAGGAATGTGGAGGTTTTCATCAACCAAACACTTCTTCAAGTTGGATATGTGGAATGTTGGATGAACATTTCCAAGCTCAGGAGGTAGCTCAAGTTTGTAGGCAACTTTTCCGATTCTCTCAACGATCTTAAGCGGTCCAACATATCGTGGCGCAAGTTTTCCTTTCTTCCCGAATCTAATCACGCCTTTCCAAGGTGATACTTTAAGGAGTACGTGATCACCGACTTGGAATTCCAAGGGCTTGCATCGTTTGTCCGCATAACTCTTTTGACGGTTTCTAGCCGTCAAAAGGTTTTCATGAATTTTGTTGACTTTTTCTGTTGTATGATGAATGAGTTCAGGTCCAGTGAATTGAGATTCAACGATCTCATTCCAATAGACAGGTGAACGACATTTTCGACCATAAAGAGCTTCGAAAGGCGCTGTCACACCCCGACCCGCAGCGGAATAAGAGTCGGGGCATAATTGGGTTATCACCAAAGCTCATGATATTTACTAATATGTTTCATATTTATTAAAGTCAAAATTACATTCCCAAATATCCAAACATGTCCATACAATACAAAGAAAATAAACCAAACAAAACAATTCCAAACTCTAAATCATTTTATTCTTCTAGCCCAATCCGAAGTGTTTCTTGCTGCAGCTGGTTCACCTGTATCATGTGTAAAAATGGGGGTTTTTGGGTCAACATAAGTTGGTGAGTGAACCTTGTTAGATAAACATTATTATTGATTTTCTTGTTAGTTTATCAATGATAAATTGTGCATAATCATGAATGAGCAAATGTAAATAATCAAGCAGTAGCAATTGCAATCACAACTATAACATACAGTAACATATGATAGCATACATTAACATACCAACATCATACAATAAATAACATGAATGAAACTGTGCGATCAAGGCTCAATCAAACGGAGCCGATCGTATTGCATGTACTGAAAATGATAAATGTCTGTGCGATCAAGGCTCAATCAAACGGAGCCGATCGTATGTGGGCACGCCAGGTTCACGCTCATAATGTAATGGGGAACATGCTCAACGCTCATAATGTAATGGGGAGCGGCGGCCTATGAGAATTGCATGTACTGAAAATAATAAATTGAATCTAAAAATAACCACACAAACAGTTGAAACAAGCTGAATACACATTTGTTCATGATATGTTGTATGCAAAATGATTTAAATATAATATATAGCAAGACACATGATACACCCCAAAACGTGATTAAAACGGGGAATTTGTAAAGATTCACTCACATTGGGTGCGTTTGATTGGAGATGGTGAGATGCGCACGAGTTGTAAAAGCGGAACAACGAGAATTTACTAACCTAAATAATAACGAAAATATAGTAAATGAGTGGATTTTATTAATAATTTTAATAAGATTTTTAGATATATTTTTGTGAGTTTAAGGCTATTTCCTATCTTTAAAAACATTATTTTTAAGTATTTTTAATTGATTTTTAAATTAAATTAAATAAATAAAAATATAAAAATATGTTGACTTTTTGCGACCGTTGACCGTTGACCGTTTGACTTGTTGACCGATTTATTGTGTGTTTGTATTGCGCTGGGTGAGGCTCGAACCCGAGACCTCCCGTACGCGTGCACGCAGCTCTACCAACTGAGCTACGTGTCTAACCCGAAATAATTCTGTTTTTAATTATACTTATATACTAATTCAATTTATCCAAAATTCTTTTAATTTCAAAAACATTTTAATTCATTGAACCGGTGCCACTAACAGGTCTCGAACCCGGGACCTGTGCTTTAACGTTACACACAGTCCACCGCTGGACTGTGTGTCTAACTTGGTTAATATACAAATTTTATTATACTTAACAATTAACGGAGTTAACCCGGTTCAGTCTTAAACAAAAAAGGCATTTTATTACTGCGAAGGTGCGTGTGTCAAGAATCGAACTCGGGATGTATGCGTGTTTTTGTTCGCACACAGTCCACCGCTGGACTGTGTGTCTAACCCGTTCAAAATACCAGTTTTAATTATTCTTATAATGTTATCGCAGTTCATCTTCTTCGTTAGATTTTACAGGCAGTAGATTACACCATTATATCTTGTTTAGTTCGATAGATAAACATTGTACAAACTAATATGAAATGGCAGAAACGATAATTAGAAGTAAACATACCGATGAACGGTTTATTTCAGAATTCCGGCAAGGTGTCGGTCTCTGTTTTTGTGCACTTCAACTGAACAAGACAATTAACTGTTTTGATTAGCTAATCGTGGAATTGAAGTGATAAACAAACGTTAACAGAGTGTTTGAATGTCCTTACCGATTCACAGATGAAAATAGAGATTTCCAGAACTTTTCCGGCGAACTGGTATTATCCGATAGTAGCGTCTGAATTCGATTTCAAGTGAAAGGTGTGAGTTAGAAATAGCTTAACAATTGTTAGACTACGACGATATTGAAGGACTTACCGTTTTGAGGAAGAATAAGGTTTTCCGGCGAACTTGCAGAATTTTCCGGCGAGTAAAATAAACTTCTCCGGGAACTGAAAAGTGTGCGGAAATGTAATTGGAGGTTTGTGGAATGTTTCTGAGTCGCGAGAAGCTCTTTGATTACAGTAATTCGGATTATTGAGTAGCTTCGGTTATAAAACTCATCATCATCAGAATTCAAGTCAATTCAAGTCTGAATTGATTAGAATTGTCGGTGCATCGGTTATAAACCTGAATTCGCAATTATTCAAACGTTTTATACGGTTGAATAGCCGATTTCGGTTTTCAGTTGGCGCAACCGGTTCATCTAGGTTTGTATATAAGACTCATTTGTTTCCTAGAGTTGACAGAAAACAAACAAGTGGCGGAGTGGTTATGCGTGTGAGTGTTAAGTCTTTGAAGTTACAACCCGGATGACCCGGGTTCGAGTCCCGGCAGCCCCAATTTATTTTTAATCACTTTATTTATATTTTTTTATCAATTATAACTTTTATGGTTTAGTTTGTTTATTAATTATGTATCATTAAAAATTAAAATAAGCATAAATAGGCAACGAACATTTTAACTGAATATTCGATTACAAACGGAGCGGGTTTGGTAAAACCCGTTTTCGACAAATGTTACAGTATCCCTACTTTTAGGAATTTCGTCCCGAAATTTAAGTAGTAGAAGTAGTAGGAAAAAGATGCGGGTATTTTTCACGCATTGAGTCTTCACGTTCCCAAGTAAACTCAGGTCCCCGTTTCGACTCCCAGCGTACCCTAACAATTGGAATGCGACTCCGTCGTAGACGTTTCTCCCCGAAGTCCATGATTTCTACTGGTCTTTCAATAAAATGCATAGATTCATCAATCTGAATATCTTCTAGAGGAATGTGGAGGTTTTCATCAGTGAGGCACTTCTTCAAGTTAGATACGTGGAATGTGGGATGAATCCTGTTGAGTTCTTCTGGTAGATCAAGCTTGTATGCTACAGGTCCTACTCTTTTGAGTATATTGAAAGGTCCTACGTAGCGTGGTGCTAGCTTGCCTTTTTGACCAAAACGAACTACTCCCTTCCACGGTGATACTTTTAGAAGTACATGATCACCAATGTTAAACTCTAAAGGCTTCCGTCGTTTGTCTGCATAACTCTTTTGACGACTCTGAGCCGCTAGAAGATTGTTTCGAATTTGATGGATCTTGTCTGTGGTTTCTTGAATCAATTCCGGACCAGTGATTTGAGCTTCCCCAATTTCGTGCCAACATACTGGAGATCGGCACTTACGACCGTATAAGGCTTCAAAAGGTGCCATGACGATGCTTGAATGATAGCTGTTGTTGTACGAAAATTCGACTAATGGTAGATGAGCGTCCCAATTTCCCTTGAAGTCTATAACACATGCTCGAAGCATATCTTCAAGAGTTTGAATGGTGCGTTCAGATTGACCATCAGTTTGAGGATGATAGGCGGTACTAAGATCTAATCGCGTACCCATAGCGGCTTGTACTACTTGCCATGTTCGTGAAGTGAAACGACCATCACGATCAGAAATAATGCTTAACGGTACCCCATGTCGGCTTACGATTTCGCTGATATAAATACGAGCAAGCTTTTCGTTCTTGAAATCTTCGCGGATAGGAATAAAGTGAGCTGATTTTGTAAGTCGCTCAATTATTACCCATATAGTGTCATACCCACCAGAAGTGCGAGGCAACCCGGTAATGAAGTCCATGGTTATATTTTCCCACTTCCATACAGGTATTTCAGGTTGGACCAGAAGTCCTGAGGGTCTTTGGTGTTCAGCTTTCACCTTGGAACATGTAAGGCACTTAGAAACAAAAACAGCAATATCCTTTTTCATTCCAGGCCACCAATAGGTATATCGTAGGTCTTGATACATCTTATCGGCTCCTGGGTGTATAGAGTATCGCGTTTTGTGAGCTTCCTTCATAAGAATTTCACGAAGATTGTTGTGGTTAGGAATCCATATACGATCTAGATAGTACAGAATACCGTCAGATTTAGTTTCAATTTTAAGTTCAGCTCCACAGGACATCTCCTTTCGTACGTCATCTTCCGTTACTGAAACATGTTGGGCTTCTCGAATTTGATCTTCAATGTCAGTTATGATTTGCGAACATAGAAGACGAATGGAGTTCGCATAACCCTTTCGACTAAGTGCATCGGCCACCACATTTGCTTTGCCAGGGTGGTATCGAATTTCACAGTCGTAGTCATTTAGAAGTTCGACCTATCTTCGTTGCCTCATGCTTAACTCCTTTTGATTGAAGATATGTTGAAGACTCTTGTGGTCAGTGTATATTTCACACTTAGTACCATAGAGATAATGTCTCCATATCATAAGAGCGAACACAACGGCTCCAAGTTCTAGGTCATGGGTGGTGTAGTTCTTCTCATGCGTCTTGAGTTGTCTCGAGGCATAAGTTATAACTTTTCCTCTTTGCATTAGAACGCAGCCTAATCCTTGCCCTGACGCGTCGCAATAGACCACGAAATCATCACAACCTTCAGGAAGAGTGAGGATTGGTGCATCACAGAGTTTTTGTTTAAGGGTTTGGAAGGCTTCTTCTTGCTTAGGTCCCCATATGAAAGGTTTTCCCTTATGAGTTAAAGCCGTGAGTGGTACAGCAACGCGTGAGAAGTTTGAAATGAATCGACGATAATAACCAGCCAAACCAAGAAAAGATCTTACTTCCGTGGCGCTTGCCATTCTTGTACCGCTTTGATCTTTGAGGTGTCGACATATATTCCCTTGTCATTGACTACATGTCCAAGGAATTGCACCTCTTTTAACCAGAATTCGCATTTGGAGAATTTGGCGTAAAGCTTTTCATTCTCTAGAAGTGTAAGGATGAGTCGAAGATGACGCTCATGATCAGTTTTAGATTTTGAATGAATAAGAATGTCGTCGATGAAGACTATAACAAATCGATCAAGATAAGGTTTGCAGACTCTGTTCATTAGGTCCATGAAGACTGCTGGAGCGTTGGTTAAACCAAATGGCATGACCATGAATTCATAATGGCCATAACGAGTTCGAAATGCGGTCTTTGGGACGTCCTCTTCATGTACTCTAAGTTGATGATAACTAGATCGAAGGTCGATTTTGGAAAAGTGGCTGGCACCTTGAAGTTGGTCAAGAAGATCATCAATGCGAGGTAAAGGATAGCGATTCTTGATTGTTAATTTGTTGAGCTCTCTGTAGTCGATGCACATACGAAACGATCCATCTTTCTTCTTTACAAAAAGGACATGTGCACCCAAGGCGATGAACTAGGACGTGTGAATCCCTTGTCAGTCAACTCTTGTAATTGACTGGCTAGCTCTTGCATTTCAGAGGGGGCTAACCTATAAGGAGACTTTGCAACTGGTGTAGCACCAGGTATAAGATCAATACGGAATTCAACTTCTCTAACTAGAGGAAGTCCTGAATTGTCATCAGGAAAAACTTGCGGGAAATCTTTTACTACTGGGATGTCTTCAAGTTTCTTCTCCATGGTTCCCTTGTTGATGATATGAGCTAAAAACGCCACATAATTTTTGCGAAGATATTTTTGGGCTTGAAGACAAGACATTAAGCTGAGCCCCTTCGACGAGGTTTCTCCAAAGATTCGAAGAGTCTGACCGTTTGAAAGAGGAATACGTATAAATTTTTCGCGACATACGACTTCTGCCTGATGTTGACTGAGCCAGTCCATACCAATTATGATATCAAAACTTCCCAGCTTCATAGGAATAAGGTCGACTGAGAAATCGTGGTCGTTTAAGGTGAGTGTACAGTTGCGTATAATAGAGTTTAATGAAATTGGTTTCCCGTCAGCAACTTCTACCGTTATGGATTCCATGAGCTTATCCCGATTTTGGTTTAAGATAGGTTCAAATTCTAAGGACACAAAACTTCTATCCGCACCAGTATCAAATAACATAGATGCATATCTACCATTTATAAGGAACGTACCGTTAACCACATTGCCGTCAGCTCTAGCCTGATTAGCGTTGATATTGAAAGCTCTTCCTCTTGCAGGTGGAGGAGCTTGGTTCGCTTGATTCACCGGGTTGGCTTGGGCCTGAGCATGAATAATGTTTACCAACCTTGGACAAGTGTTTTTGAAATGGCTTGGGTCTCCGCAATTGTAGCAAGCCCGCATAGGTTGACCCATAGGATAATTGGGTTGGTAATATGTTTGGGCTAAATGTTGGGTGGGTGGTAATAGTAGGGATTGTTGGGCTTGACCCATTATTTGTTGGTGGGTTTGGGTTGAAGGCTGGTGGCGGTTCGTTCGCTGAGGCATTCGGCAGGTTTGAACAGTATGACCTGCGCGACCACAGCTGGTGCAATGTTGGCAAGGATAATCAGGAGAATGGTGATATTGGCAACGGTTGCATTTTGGTAACGGGCCAGAGTATGGTCTTTTGTATGGTGCAGGTGAAGGAGCGACTTGGGTAATGGGTGCAGCAGGAATAGGGGAGTTGGTTTGTGTAACAGCGAAGTTTCTGGTGTTGTGCTTCCTCTTGTTAACAAACTTAGAGGAGGAGATGGAATGGTTTGAAGTTTGACCCTCAACAGGGGCTTTCTTTTTCTCTTCTTTAAACTTCCCGTTGCGAATTCGATTCTCGATCAGTTCAGTCGCTAGCTCCATAGCAGCTTCAAGTGTTACCGGTGAAATGCTGAGAACTGAATCTTGAATTTTCGAGGGAAGTCCTCGAATATAATGCTCGATCAAACGATAAGTTGGGGTAAACAAATTTGGAACCATTTGGTTCAACTCTAAGAACCTCTTGTTATAGGTGGTGTGATCTCCCTCCTTCTGCTTTAAAGAATGAAATTCGTCCTCCAACTTTTTAATTTCGCTCCTAGGACAGAAACGCCTAGTCATGATTTCCCTTAACTCCTCCCAAGTTAAGGTCATTGCATCATCAATTCCCCTCTTCCCTTTTTCAGTATTCCACCAAGTGAGAGCTACCCCAAATAGTCTCCTGGTGGCGTATCGGACCTTGCGATCCTCAGGACAATCGCAGTTGAGGAAGGTGTTTTCCATTTCCTCAAACCAATGGAGGAGAGCAGTGACACCTTCGGTCCCTTCAAATTTAGGAGGATCACAAGATTTGAAATGTTTGTATGAGCACTTGCTGGTAGGAGGGTTGCCGATGTTTTGGTCATTCTGTTGGGGAGGATTAGTGGGATTTGTGGCGAGAGCTTGTTGTACTTCGACCACAATGTCAGGCAGTATCGTGGCCATTTGTTTCGCGATTTGTGTGGCCAAGCGTTCCTGAGACCTTCCTGATCTTTTACCCCCTCGTTGTTGTCTGGACGACATCTACAGGAACATACATAAGAAGATTGTGAGTTTATGGAGTCTTTTTTGGTGTCATGTGTCTTTAAGAAAACTGAAAATAACATAAATATCAATAATGCAACTACATCCATAGGATGTCTTGGGTTTGCTCATGTTGGGCCTCAAATGTCCCCCATACCTTCACCTGTATAGTCATGTGGGCCCCCATGACTATTGGCTTGGTAGGATTCACATTAGTATTGGCGATTTAACACTCGCATCACCCGAATGCAAACCACAAAATATGTTTACGAGATGTATGGTCGGAATGTATCCAGGTGTAGACACAATGACAACTCAAAGTGGGGTTAGCTCACACGACGTTTGGTATAGCATGCTTTGGCCTAATAGGTACTTCGTACTCTCATCGTTAGTCCCCAGGTAGGCAAACTGGTCTTTATTTTGGATTTATACGAATGCCAGCCTAGACAGGACGTTCCGACTACCGGTACTGGTACCCTTCCAGTTACTACATGCCCGTCATGAGAACTCACTTTGATGAGATTTAAAAACACAAAAATCATTGTAAAAGCAATCATGATGTGGTGTGTGCTTTCATGGATATGATATGTTATGAGAATATGATTCATGATAGGCATTATATGATAATATATACTTATGAACATGCTTGCATAACATTGAATGTAACATTTAACATAAAACATATAAACATCATGAAATTTGGCATGTAACACACAAAAATCTTATAAGTTTCTAATCAACTATAGTATAGGCTCTAAGGGTCTAATAACCTATCCTATATCCCTATAGTCATGGCTCTGATACCAATCTGTCACACCCCGACCCGCAGCGGAATAAGAGTCGGGGCATAATTGGGTTATCACCAAAGCTCATGATATTTACTAATATGTTTCATATTTATTAAAGTCAAAATTACATTCCCAAATATCCAAACATGTCCATACAATACAAAGAAAATAAACCAAACAAAACAATTCCAGACTCTAAATCATTTTATTCTTCTAGTCCAATCCTAAGTGCTGCAGCTGGTTCACCTGTATCATGTGTAAAAATGAGGGTTTTTGGGTCAACATAAGTTGGCGAGTGAACCTTGTTAGATAAACATTTATTATTGATTTTCTTGTTAGTTTATCAATGAAAAATTGTGCATAATCATGAATGAGCAAATGTAAATAATCAAGCAGTAGCAATTGCAATCATAACTATAACATACAGTAATATATGATAGCATACAATAACATACCAACATCATACAATAAATAACATGAATGAAACTGTGCGATCAAGGCTCAATCAAACGGAGCCGATCGTATTGCATGTACTGAAAATGATAAATGTCTGTGCGATCAAGGCTCAATCAAACGGAGCCGATCGTATGTGGGCACGCCAGGTTCACGCTCATAATGTAATGGGGAACATGCTCAACGCTCATAATTCAATGGGGAGCGGCGGCCTATGAAAATTACATGTACTGAAAATAATAAACTGAATCTAATAATAACCACACAAACAGTTGAAACAAGCTGAATACACATTTGTTCATGATATGTTGTATGCACAATGATTTAAATATAATATATAACAAGACACATGATACACCCCAAAACGTGATTAAAACGGGGAATTTGTAAAGATTCACTCACATTGGGTGCGTTTGATTGGAGATGGTGAGATGCGCACGAGTTGTAAAAGCAGAACAACGAGAATTTACTAACCTAAATAATAACGAAAATATAGTAAATGAGTGGATTTTATTAATAATTTTAATAAGATTTTTAGATATATTTTTGTGAGTTTAAGGCTATTTCCTATCTTTAAAAACATTATTTTTAAGTATTTTTAATTGATTTTTAAATTAAATTAAATAAATAAAAATATAAAAATATGTTGACTTTTTGCGACCGTTGATCGTTGACCGTTTGACTTGTTGACCGATTTATTGTGTGATTGTATTGCGCTGGGTGAGGCTCGAACCCGAGACCTCCCGTACGCGTGCACGCAGCTCTACCAACTGAGCTACGTGTCTAACCCGAAATAATTCTGTTTTTAATTATACTTATATACTAATTCAATTTATCCAAAATTCTTTTAATTTCAAAAACATTTTAATTCATTGAACCGGTGCCACTAACAGGTCTCGAACCCGGGACCTGTACTTTAACGTTACACACAGTCCACCGCTGGACTGTGTGTCTAACTTGGTTAATATACAAATTTTATTATACTTAACAACTAACGGAGTTAACCCGGTTCAGTCTTAAACAAAAAAGGCATTTTATTACTGCGAAGGTGCGTGTGTCAAGAATCGAACTCGGGACGTATGCGTGTTTTTGTTCGCACACAGTCCACCGCTGGACTGTGTGTCTAACCCGTTCAAAATACCAGTTTTAATTATTCTTATAATGTTATCGCAGTTCATCTTCTTCGTTAGATTTTACAGGCAGTAGATTACACCGTTATATCTTGTTTAGTTCGATAGATAAACATTGTACAAACTAATATGAAATGGCAGAAACGATAATTAGAAGTAAACATACCGATGAACGGTTTATTTCAGAATTCCGGCAAGGTGTCGGTCTCTGTTTTTGTGCACTTCAACTGAACAAGACAATTAACTGTTTTGATTAGCTAATCGTGGAATTGAAGTGATAAACAAACGTTAACAGAGTGTTTGAATGTCCTTACCGATTCACATATGAAAATAGAGATTTCCAGGACTTTTCCGGCGAACTGGTATTATCCGATAGTAGCGTCTGAATTCTATTTCAAGTGAAAGGTTTGAGTTAGAAATAGCTTAACAATTGTTAGACTACGACGGTATTGAAGGACTTACCGTTTTGAGGAAGAATACGGTTTTCCGGCGAACTTGCAGAATTTTCCGGCGAGTAAAATAAACTTCTCCGGTGGACTGTAAAGTGTGCGGAAATGTAATTGGAGGTTTGTGGAATGTTTCTGAGTCGCGAGAAGCTCTTTGATTACAGTAATTCGGATTATTGAGTAGCTTCGGTTATAAAACTCATCATCATCAGAATTCAAGTCAATTCAAGTCTGAATTGATTAGAATTGTCGGTGCATCGGTTATAAACCTGAATTCGGGATTATTCAAACGTTTTAGACGGTTGAATAGCCGATTTCGGTTTTCAGTTGGCGCAACCGGTTCATCTAGGTTTGTATATAAGACTCATTTGTTTCCTAGAGTTGACAGAAAAAAACAAGTGGCGTAGTGGTTATGCGTGTGAGTGTTAAGTCTTTGAAGTTACAACCCGGCTGACCCGGGTTTGAGTCCCGGCAGCCCCAATTTATTTTTAATCACTTTATTTATATTTTTTATCAATTATAACTTTTATGGTTTAGTTTGTTTATTAATTATGTATCATTAAAAATTAAAATAAACATAAATAGGCAACGAACATTTATAACTGAATATTCGATTACAAACGGAGCGGGTTTGGTAAAACTCGTTTTCGACAAATGTTACAGGCGCCATGGTAACGTTAGAGTGATAACTGTTGTTGTAGGAGAATTTGATCAACGGTAGATGCGAATCCCAACTACCACCAAAGTCAATCACACAGGCTCTAAGCATATCCTCCAGTGTTTGAATTGTCCTTTCGGACTGTCCATCCTTTTGAGGATGATAAGCAGTGCTCAAATTAAGTTTGGTTCCCATGGCAGACTGCATGGTTCTCCAAAAATGAGATGAAAATCTAGCATTACGATCAGATATGATATCCAAAGGAACACCATGACGAGATACTATTTCATCCACATAAATCTTAGCAAGTCTGTCAGTAGAGAAATCCTCACGAATGGCTATAAAATGTGCTGACTTTGTTAGTCGATCAATGATTACCCAAATGGCATCATGTCCTCTTGGTGTACCGGTAATTTGGTAATGAGATCCATGGCAATGTTTTCCCATTTCCAAGCCGGAATATCTGGTTGTTCAAGCAAACCAGAAGGACACTGATGTTCTGCTTTTACCTTAAGACAAGTAAGGCATTTAGATACATAAAGGCAATGTCTTTCTTCATACCCGGCCACCAATACTGAGTACAGAGATCCTTATACCTTTTGTCCGCACCAGGATGAATCGAATAACGAGATTTATGAGCCTCGTTCATAATCAATGTGCGAAGATTGTCTTGACTTGGAACCCACAAACGATTCAAATAATAAAGCAACCCATTGTCTTTTGTTTCAAGTGGAAGCTCGAGATGATGTGGCAATTCATTACCCATTTTGTCTTGTGCAACACAAGTACGTTGAGCTTCAAGAATACGTGTCTTGATATCAGATCGAACTTGTGCAAAACGCAACTTGACACGTTCTTTACGACTAAGAGCATCGGCTACGACATTCACCTTACCAGGATGGTAGCGAATTTCGCAGTCATAGTCGTTCAGAAGTTCGACCCAATGTCATTGCCTCATGTTTAATTCTTTCTGATTGAAGATGTGGTAAAGACTTTTGTGGTCCGTGAAAACCACACATTTCGTACCGTAAAGATAATGTCTCCATATTTTGTGCGCGAACACAACAGCACCCAACTCAAGATCATGAGTGGTGTAGTTCTTTTCATGGGTCTTTAGTTGTCTCGATGCATAGGTTGTAACTTTGTCTCTTTGCATTAGAACACAACCGAGGCCTAAGTTTGATGCATCACAATATACAACAAAGTCATCGTTGCCTTCAGGTAGAGATAGAATAGGAGCATCACAAAGCTTTTGCTTCAAAGTCTGGAAAGCTTCTTCCTGTTTGGGTCCCCACTCAAAAGGTTTATTCTTTTGAGTTAAAGCAGTGAGGGGAACCGCAATCTTGGAGAAGTTAGCAATGAAACAATGGTAATAACCTGCGAGACCCATAAATGAACGAACCTCAGTAGGAGTAGTAGGCGCACTCCAATCCCTGATTGCACTGATCTTGGTGGGATCTACGTGAATACCTTGTTCGTTGACAATGTGACCCAAAAACTGAACTTCCTTAAGCCAAAATTCACACTTGGAGAACTTGGCCTAAAGTTGCTTTTTCTTGAGAAGTTCCATCGTTAGACGAAGATGTGTTCGTGATCGGCTCATGACTTTGAGTAAATCAAAATGTCATCAATGAAAACAATGATGAACTTGTCGAAATAAGGTTTACAAAACCCTATTCATCAAGTCCATGAATACAGAAGGAGCATTTGTCAGACCAAAAGGCAAAACTGTGAACTCATAATGACCGTAACGTGTACGAAAAGCTGTCTTGGGAATATCTTCCTCGAATACACAAAGTTGATGATACCCAGAACGTAGATCAACCTTTAAGAAGCAAGTAGCACCCTGTAGCTGATCAAAGAGATCATCACTGCGAGGTAGGGGATATCGGTTCTTGATCGTGAGCTTGTTGAGCTCACGGTAATCGATACACATACGAAAAGACCCATCCTTCTTTTTCACAAATAACGTAGGAGGCACCCCAAGGTGAAAAGCTCGGTCGAATGAATCCTTTATCCGAAAGTTCCTGAAGCTGTTTCGACAATTCTTGCATCTCAGACGGTTCAAGACGATATGGAGATTTAGCAATAGGGTTGGCACCAGGTACAAGATTTATACGAAACTCAACTTTTCATGCTGGGGGTAAACCAGGTAGCTCCTCGGGAAACACCTCGGGATAATCCCGAACAATAGGGATATCTTGAATAGTTTTACCTCTACGTTATGTGCCAAGAAAGCCACATAATTCTTGCGTAGGTATTTTTGGGCTTGAGTAAAAGTCATGAGTTTGAGGCTACTACCCGGTTTTTCTCCACTAACCTCCAAAATTTCACCAGACGAAAGGGGTATACGAACAATCTTATCAAAACAGACCACCTTAGCATGCTGTTTAGTTAACCAATCCATTCCTACTATAATATAAAAACTCCCGAGTTGCATAGGTGTGAGGTCAATGGGAAAAAAGATGGTTATTAAGGTTTAATTTGTAACTAGGAATGACAGAATCAAGTTTAAGAGGTTCGCCACTAGCTATCTCGATTGTCAAGGGCTTTCCTAATTTAGTTGTTGGTTTTGAAAGTAAAGGCTCAAATGTTAAGGACACAAAACTTCTATCAGCACCCGAATCAAATAGTATAGAAGCAGCATGGTTGTTAACAAAGAACGTACCGTTCATCACCTCGTTATCTGCTCGTGCCTCGTTCGCATTAATATTGAAAGCTCATCCACGAGCCTGGTTCGCATTTGCCAATCCTGGGCAATTGTTACGGTAGTGGGTGAGATCCCCACAGTTGTAGCAAGATCCTGGTGAGTAATGAGGTCGTGCAGGATTGGCTGGCTGCTGAACAGGGTTACGAGCCACATTATTCGGGTTAGGAGGAGAACGACAAACATTTGCCAAATGGCCAGATCGCCCACAGTTTGTGCAAATACGACATGGAAGATGAGGCTGGTGATGACTATTGCACCTGTTGCACAAAGGTGCAGTGCCGGTATACTGTTTCTTGGAGGGAGGCTGAGCAGGCTGGTTAGGAGCGGCTTGATTGGGCTGTGTAGTGACTGCAAAATTCTTGGAAGCCTTGCGCTTCCTAGGCTTCTTCAAACATTCAGATTTCTTACCCTTTTGTTTCTTAGACTTGTCAGATGATTTCTTGTCACCCTTACGATGGAGCTTACCCTTTTTGATCTGCGATCCAGTCAGAGTTGCAGATAGCTCAATAGCTTGTCTAACAGTAGTAGGGTTACTGCCGGTGACAATATCCTGGACCGGGTCAGGAAGACAATCTATGTATTTCTCGATTGCCTTATCCAAAGGCGTCACCATCTCAGGACATAAAAAACTCAACTCCTCATACCTGTCAGTATACGCACGGCGCACACCACTGTCTTGCTTCAGATCATGAAACTCATTTTCGAGTGCCCGCTTTTCATGACGGGGGCAGAACTCTTTCATCATCAAAGTCCTGAGTTCCTCGCAAGTCTGACCCATAGCAACGTCAGCACCCCAATCTCTCATCACTCCATTCCACCACGTGAGCGCTCTCTTTTCAAACACGCTAGAAGCAACCTCAACTTTGCACTCATTTGGACACTGAACATGGCGAAATGTATTCTCAAGACTCTCAAACCACTGGAGGAGCCCAGTTGCTCCCTCAGAACCACTAAACTTGAGCGGTTTAGCCGAATTAAACTGTTTAAAGTTGCACGCAGCAGGTGCATTGTTGTTATTGTTAGCTTGGTTTATCTGAGTTATGAGATTTGGAAGCACAGCAGCAAATTGCTGAGCAATTAGAGCCACCATGTCGGCATCCGTGTTTACGTTTCGTCGAGGAGGCATTCTATAAGAGAGAAAACTGAGTGAGATGAATGTTGAATAACCAAAATGAGATAAATCAATATCGACAAATGTGAGGATGGTAGTCATTCATTCGTCTACTCAAAACAAACAAACGACACATAGTGACTAATCAAAGTAAATGGGTCTTTATAATGTATCGCGAAGCATGCTTTAGCCTATAAGTGGATACTCACCCCAAGAGTTCCCATGTAAGAGTGATTGGTCCGATTAAGTGGATTTGTACGAACACTCTAGCCTTAGACAGAAAACTCAGGGTACAGGCACCCACCCTTCCAGATTGCACATGTTCACATGAATAAGACCCAAACTTTGACGAGATTTTGAAAACATCAAAGGCATAAGGAGACCGATGCTTCGTTTTAGACTTTATGCCTTCAGTTATGTTTTGTTTTTTGGAGATCACCTAAGGATAGGTGATGTTATTGTTTTAAAATCTAAACACAAGATAACTTGTGTTAGCGTCCTAGAAAGGTTATAGTCTAGGTCAAAGCATTACTACTAACCTAATTCCCTATAACCATTGGCTCTGATACCAATCTTTCTGTCACACCCCGACCACGTAAGACAACAAACCGTGGCAGAAACGTCAGGGAGTGTTGTAACAGAATTATTGTTTCAACAACCATGACACATAAGTTAAATTTCATTAATTAATATTGTTTACATTGTCTTGGATAAAAACAGAAATACAACAAAAGTTACGCTATTATTCTGGATTTTATAGTCATTAAGGCCCAGTCTGCCCTAAATGTAGCTAGCTTGACATCAAACATTTGCACCTGAAACATATGTGAAAATAAGGTCAACAAAGAAATGCCGCGAGTACATAGGTTTGATTTTGATGCTTCATGGCTTTGATTTTTATAAGAAAAGTTTAAAGTAATACAAAAGTCGCCATGAACCATAAAAAGTTTCTTTTATAAAAAACCATATAAAAATCAATATGATATAAAAGAAATAATGCATGGTTAAATAGATAACCAAAAGTAAGTTTTGTCTCATATAAAAATGTCATGTTTTGTATAAGATATGTCATGTCTTGTATTTTGTTTAAAATGATTTAGATACGCCATGATATGTAAGATAATAAAAGCACTTATATAGGAAGTACCATCAGCGTATCCACCATGCTTTATAACATTACATACGTCACGTTATTTAAATCACTCACCATAAACCAATAATCAAATGCCGAGTAAATAAATGTCATGTAAACAGTGTCGAGTAAACCAATGTCGAGTAAACAATGTCATGTAAATAAATGTCATGTAGACAAATGTCATGCAACCAATGTCGAGTAAACCAATGTCGAGTAAACCAATGTCGAGAAAACCATTGTCTAGTTTTATAACCATTTGCTTTTATTGTTAAAACATATATTATGGATTGTTGGCGAACACATTCAAACCTTGTTGACTGTCGGAATAAACCCTTATAAAAATAAAGATTTATCAATATTCATCGGATTCTGTGATTCCCTAAGGTCACTTCCAAACATACCTAGGAAGTGGGAACGGGATTGTCAATCCTACGGTACCATTACATACTACAGGTCGGCGTGATCAATGTTAATGAATGTATTATTGTCGAGTTCAACGCACCATAATATCAATAATAATGTAAGCATGTCTTGAAAATGTCTTGCAATGTTTTGAAAACCATGTACTAGTATGCTCGGTCAACATACATAGCAAAATTACTAATGGAAACCAATGTGCTGGCATGCTTGATCAACATACATAGCAAAAATGCAATTGAAATCATGTACTATATGTACTATGTAATCAAAGCATGTATAATGTCATGAAAATCATGAAAGTAACAATAGGCACAATATGTTTCACCCCAAAACATTTGCAAAATGTAAAAGAGGGGACTATTTACGCACTTGTGTTGCAATAAAGTCTTTGTTCAAGAAGATAAATCAATATCAAGAGTCCGTGAAATCAAGCGTGTCCTAGAAATGGATAACTATATAAATATCGGAACTTCAAATCGGAGGATTTGGATAGAATGAGACCTTATAACCAAATGAGTATTGGAACTCATGTGAAATGGTTTAATAAAGTTAACATTCTGAGTTGAAAAAGTTTTTAAGTGCTTTTGACCCGTTAGGACCCGTTAAGGTAGTTTAAGCCACTTTAACGCGTCATTTGCGTAACTACGCATTCGGATGGTTAGATATGTGTTATGACAAGTCCTAGTTGACAAAATATACTTAATATTGTTGTTACATCAGATTATATGTCAAAGTTTATGTTACATATGCTTTAGATTAATTTATTCTCAAAAAGGGCATTTTGGTCATTTTTAAGGAATATTACAATTAATTATCATAACACTATCTAAATGACGTGACCATAAGGTATATCCTCAGAGGGTTATTCCCTATATATTTAGGGTCATAGATATATATTTGGTCGGATCTAAAGATCAACCAAACAGGTCAGATTCGAAAGTCAAAGCGGTGGTCAAACCGCTAGACTTTTGACTCTAAACAAGAACTATAGCAAAAGTGACGAATTTGACATGTTTTAACATGTCTAAATAAGTTTATAAAAGTGTTTTGGCATCAAAACAACCTGTTTTGATACCCGAAAATAGATCCGTTGCAAAATGCGCAAAAATCACATTTTGACCGAAACTTTAACTTGGCAAAATGACTAGAAAAGGTGGAAATCAGTAGGCATGATCATTGTGGATCATAACCATCTTGATTATCATGATAATGCAAGGTTCAATTGGACTTTGTCTTGATCAATTCATGATCAAAACTAAAAGTCAAACTGCTTGATTTTTAGTCCATCTAAGCTATAATAATTGAACAAGGCAAAGAAGGAACACTTACAAACACAAAGGATTGATCAAGAACCACAGGGAAAGCTCCAAGATGGTTGCAATTCGGATTTATGGCTGACTAGAGTATGAAGGAGGTTGAAAAGTTCAAAAATTTGGACATGATCATGGTATTTATAAAAATCTAAAGGCCATCAAAATGATGACAAGTGTTAGGCCAATGCTCTAGGATGTTAACAAGTGTTAGTGATGTGTTAGATGCAGAATAAGTGTGGCAAAATGCAAGATAGTTGGCAAAATTTGCGTGTTGGTGGCAAGGAGATGAGCTGTGCTGCTGCCAGCTAATGTTTCTGTGAAAACAGGGGTGTCACGCTATGCGACGGTTAACCCTTCTAAGCTACGCGCTACACCTAGCCCCCATATTCAATTCTGAGTTTGAAAAATGGCAGAACAGGTCCCTGCACGTGTTTTCGTCGTGTTTTGGCATTTCTAACACCCGTTAACCCAATATTTAAGTTCCATAAGGACGTTAAAGTATAGGGAACTTGAAATGTGTCCAAAAATGTTTCAGAGGTTAGTTCGTTTGGTTGTACGGTAGTGGTTTTGGTTAATTATGACGGAAAGCGTAATGAACGCGTGTATGACCGTAAATGCGTTACGAATGAAACTTTTGCATTCCAATAACTAAAATATAATATTTTAATGATTACAAAAATTTTTGGATGTCCGTACATGTTCCGGATAGCGATATACGCAAAAAGACATAGTTTCGCAAAATTTGCAAAATAGTCCATGAAGTTACAAAAGCATGTTTTTGCCATACCGAAGCCCTCGAAACTTATTTCTAAGTTATGTAAAGGGTATTTAAGGTATGTTAAGCTTATGATGTTGTTCCGGATTACGCGATACAGCGTAGTTTCACAGTTTTTTGCAAAATAGCCCCCGGAGTTTTATAAGTATGTTTTTGCCATACCGAACCCTTCAAAACTTATTTCTTAGCTATATTAAGGTTATTTATGGTATGTTTAACTTATTCCCTTGTCTCGAAGCATACGTTGCATTAAACTGACTTCATTTGCGTAACGGTTTCCGATTTCACTTCTAGAAAATGTTTAAAAGACCGGATTTGAACAAGGATTAAAATACACAAATGTCATAAGTAAATATACACAACTCATAAAGTAACACAAAATTTCATTAATATAACATTGTCGGATAAAATACAAGGATTGGTAAGCACAGATGTCACATGTAGCATATTCATTTTTATTTAAATTGGTAAATACAATTTAAACGGTATATTTATGCGGTGATTTATTTTAACGCTAGACATGTGACATTTATCTAAGCCCAACCCACCTAACCTACCCAAACCCTGAGTATTTAAGCATCTCTTTCTCCTTCCCCTTTTCACTTACTCAAAACCCTAGTCCCTCCCTCTCCTTGTGCGACGGCAGCCCCTTCCCCTCCTCTATCTCGATCTCACCCCCTCCCTCACTAGCTTTCTCATTCTGCTTCAAGGATAGTTATGTTCCCTATGTGTGGAAGCAGCGTTTTTGTGATGTAGATGATGATATACCTAGGTTTGTTGTGGTTTTAATATGCTAGATGATATTTGATGGGCTAATTTGTATTAGTTGTCGTTACTAGGTTGTATGATCGTTTAAACTTGTTCTAGTTTCATATAAGTGCAGAATTGAAGCCTGAATAGCATATACAGCCAACTTCAGTTAGCTGTAAATAGGTCGCAACATATAGAAATACGGATTTTATAAAGTCTAAGATATAGGATTTTGGAAAATGCTTCTAAAGCCGCTGGAATCGCATTTTTCTGATGTCGTTTACTATTTTAAAATAATTGTTTCGTACAACAGCTGAAGCTACGTTTTTTCTACAAAAATTACATGTTATGTTTTATGTGATATCCTGTAAACAGGATAGAGTTAGGTCGTAAAACTTGTACAGTATCTAGGCACGAGTGTCCCAAAAAGTCTACAACTTGAATTTCGTCAATCAGATAAACGTTGATTTGTAAATTAATTTTTCCATGGACTGCAGTCAGAAAGTGACGAATCTAACTGCAGCCTAGTAAATGATTTTTGTTAAATAATTGGTAATGATTTAGGTCGTTAGAATTTTACACAAAGTGGAGCGGTTCGTTTAGAACGCTCAGTAAATTATTTGGAATTTTTGGAATAGGGCAACTATTTTATAAAAACACCCGAAAATAGCCCAGTTCTGGACACTTAAGTTGAAACACAATAAGTTGTTATATGTGCGTCTGGATGTTTGTATGTGCTATCTGTGAATAGCCGAACCCGTTTTAAGGTGACTTAAATGTTATATAACTTGTTATGTGCCATGATCATAGATGATTATACGTGGAATATCTATATAAGTTGTTAACGTGATTGCATGATACGTGTTAAGATACGTGTACGGATTTCGTGTCTTACATGAGCACACTAATAAACTAAATGGTAATCATATTAGGACGTGATTTACCAACCACAACTCACAATCACATTGAAAGTCTAACCGAGCTATCAAAGGTGAGTTCACGGCCCCTACTCTTTTAAATGTTTTAAAAATACAGGGGGAGAAAGCATGCGCTACATTACGGTAAAGTAATGTCATAACATTACGGTAAAGTAACGTCACAACTATTAGGGTTATGTTATATGGTTATGGTCACAAGGAAGCATATTATCACATGTCAGTCCCCTTAAAACTTACGATGCCGTTAGTATTGGATTATAGCGAGGGATTTTTGGTAGTACTACTGGGCCCGAGAAGCCCCACTCGTGCTGGTCGCGCCAGTTAGACCAAACGTTAATGGTCACGAGTGTAGAATTTTCCTAACACTTAGCCATGGTTGGTGATAGACCTGGCATAACAAGGGCAGCAACGTCAGCTTCGGATCGAACACTTTGTTGACAAAACCTAGGCTAGCTACCTAAACATATAATATATACTGCTAAACCATATAACAACATGATTCGCGAATTGAATCAGGAAACTTACAATAATCTTATCCGGGTTGGATCAGGGAAACTTTAAAACACACTGGTTTGGGGCTGAACCAGTAGGAAAAACTTATTCTATAATGATAATCAAAAACCTGTGAACTCACTCACATTATATGTTGACACTTGTTCTTGCATGTCTTTCTCAGGTTGCTAAGGTAGCACACATCAGGACTAGGATGCATTATGGAGTTGCATTGATTTTATTAAATAAATAAACTCAGCTTTGAATTACATTAGGTATTCTGGTTTTGTAATTGTTACGCTTCCGCAACTCAATTGTACAAACATTATTTTTTTTCTCATGAATGAGCAAGCAGGAATTTTTTTAAACTCATATAGTGGTCATTCAATATGACTAATGACTGTGATCCTGGTTTGTCACGTGCCTCGCGGTAGAAACTCTGCATGTGGATTTTTGAGGGTGTGACAGATGGGAACTTCGGTTAAGCCGCCAAAGTTGATGAGCATGGATGAATTTGAAGGCTGGACAGAAAAGTTTGTGAACTGGGTTCAAGCAAATTACTTCTACAGTTGGGGTGCTGTTCAAACCGAATATAAGTGGCCAAAGGATGAACGTGATCAGGATTTGTCATTGGTAAAGTTTACGCCAGAACTTAAAGATGCATATGTGGTAGAGAAGAAAATGATAAGTCTGATATTGCAATAAGCGAAAGAAGACATCTTGATCTTGCTACCTGAATGCAAGACATCACAGATGCTGTGGAATGCACTATGTGCTAAATATCTGGGAAGTGCCGAGATGATTAAAAGCAAGAAGGCTTTAATCAAGAAAGAGTTTGACATTTTCATGATGATCAAAGGTGAAACCATGAAACAGATGATCGATAGATATTGTCATTTGATGGTTCAGATGCGAAGACATGATATTCATAAAACTGATGAAGAAACGATTGATAAATTGGGTGATGCACTTCCTTTGGGGGTGGTCGACCTACTTGATGGTATTGAAGAATAGTCCGAGTTGGAGGTGTAACACCCCGATCGCGTAATACAACAACACGCGGTGGAAATATCGGAGAGTCACGTTACAAATTGCTCAGCCACAACTGGAACTAAATCGTTTCATTATCATTACATTGTTTTACACTACAAAGAATACATCAAATTGTCTTTTGTTTTTAAGAAGTCTAAAGCCCGAAGCATTCCTATATGTAGCATACTTGAATAATCTTCAACCTGAAACATATGTGAAAAGAGACGTCAACAAACAATGTTGGTGAGCACATAGTTTTGTTAACCAAATATATGGCAAAAAGTTTGACATTGCAATACTTTGACAACCACGAGAGTTGCTAATTGTAAATCGACTCATTGATGCCCAAGAATGGCAGAAAAGGTTAGTATTGCAATATATTAACTTGATTTTTGAAACTTGTGACAAAAGATTTTTGTATATGGCATCATGATCATTACTAAGTAATTTTCATGCCTTTGAAAATTTTACTTTGTTCTTGTAAACATATTTACATCGTCCCTAAACTTGTATGAATATTATTGGAAATCAAATCAATGATTTACAATAATACCTAAATATCCTTCTAAGAATCTATCATATAATATATGAAAGGATTCTACAAGGATTTTGGATATCGAGCATTGAAATCAGTAGTACACAATCCTAAAGAGACTCGAATAACGCTACAAGGGTAATGCAATAAGAACACTTATATATAGGAAGTACCAGCGGCGTATCCACCATGTTCTTATGGTATTACACTTATTTCGTTATTCTAATCACAACTAGCCACATAAACATATAATCGTCAACTTGTCACATTGTATCGTCACATTGTATCGTTACATTGTATCGTCACATACGCACTAAAGTACACAATGAATCCAATTTAAGGACTACCAATTAGTAATCTAAAAATTTCACAAAAATCTAACTATAAGGATCGGTAGACGTAATGGGAATTTAGTCATGTCACATTGTCTTGTCAGCTTTAACATAAATTCATAATCCTAATGGTGATTCAAATAAGGCTACGAAGGGTAATACAATAAGCACACTTATATATAGGAAGTACCAGCAGCGTATCCACCATGTTCTTATTGTATTACTCTAGTTTTGTTATCTAAATCACCAAAAATTCTACACATAAACCAATTGTTCATCGCTCATCGTTCCTTGTTATAAACCAATCGTTCATCGCTTGTTGTTCCTTGTTATAAACCAATTATTCATTGTTCATTGTTCCTTGTTATAAACAAATCGTTCATCGTTCATTGTTCCTTGTAAAGTACTTCTTAGAAATCTCACTATGGAGATAGGAAGATTTAAGAGCGAACTTCAATCATCCTTTGGGAATCTAACTATGAAGATAGAAAGATTCTACAAGGATATAGGCCCTGAAAGACCTCTTTAAATATCGTACCATCAATCATCATGTTGCATAATCGGAAATAACACACAAAAAGCACTTAGTAAAGACATACATGCCATACATTTAAGAAGAATCGGTTACACATATGAATCACCCCAAAACATTTGGAAAACGTAAAAGAGAGGGGGAGCAATGTACTCGCCTGGGATTCCGTATAGATCTTGTTCAAATGATATAACAAAGCTCAAAGGATCAAGAGTTCAAGTGTTGAAGTGGTTCCTAGTGTATCGGATAAATACATGTTAGTGTCGAAACTTGAAAATGAGAAATCGGATAAAATGAAGGATATAAACCAAAAAAGAGTTGGATCTTGTATAATATGGTTCATATTACCTAACATTCTGATTTGGAAGCATTTCAAAAAGTTTTGGCTTGATACGGCTCGCTATAGTGGTTTATGCCACTTTAACGGGTCATAAACGTAACTATGGGTTCGATGGTTAAGTATGTCCTATGACAAGTCTAATATGCCAAAATTTGTTTATATAAGTTATATAATCAGTTTAGATGTCGAAACGATGTTCATATATGTTTAAAACTAATTTATGTGTAAAAAGGGCATTTTAGGCATTTTTAAGGAATACATAGTCGACTTGTCATTTGACTAACCAAACGATGTGACCATAAGGTATAAACTCAGAGGGTTATTCCCTATAATATTATGGTCATAATAATGGTCTTTCTCGGATCCTAAAGTTGACCAAACGGGTTAGATTTGAAAGTCAAAGCGGTGGTCAAACCGCTAGACTTTTGACTCCAAATAAGCATTTTAACAAAAGTGATGAATTTGACATGTTGTGACATGTCTAAATAAGTTTTATAAAAGTATTTTAGCATCAAAACAACCTGTTTTGATACCCAAAAACAGATCCGTTGCAAAATGCGCAATAATCACATTTTTACTGAAACTTTGACTTGTCATAGAGACTTGAAATGATAGAAATCAGTACGTATGATCAATAGGGATCGTAACCCTCTTGATTACTATCATAAAACAAGGTTCAATTGGATTTTAAATTGATCAATTCATGATCAATTCTGGAAGTCAAATAAAATTCAAACTTTGTGACTTTTAATCCAATTAAACTACATGAATTGAAACAAGCATGAAAGAGAACACTTACAAACACCAAAGATCGATCAAAGATCACAGAAAATGCTCCAAGATGGTTGCAAATTCGGATTTGAAGTAGATGAGAGTAAATTGAGTTGTTGCAAAGGTTTGAAAATGAAGAACATGGTGCTATGTATAGATTTCTTGGATAAACAAGGTCAAGACACATGTCCATGACTCATTACTGATGTTGGATTAGTGTCAAATGCAGACAGTAGTGGCAAATTCGCAAGCTTGGTGGCCAAGAAATGAGTTGTGCAGCTGCCAGCAATTTTCAGCTGAACACTAGTAACCCTCGCGCCAGGTCCAGTTGTTGCTGGCGCGCCACGTGAGGTCCCCAAAAATAAGAAACTTTCAAAACTGGCAGTTTTAGTCCCTACAGCCTTTAAACTTGTTTTCGATGCATTTAACCCCCGTTAATCAAATTTTCAGGCTTTGTAAGGATGTTAAGCATAGGGAACTTGAAATATGCTCAGAAATGTCACGGATCTCGGCTCGTTTGGTCATACGGTTGCGGTTTTTGGTTAATTACGACGAAAATCTAACGAACGCGTGCGTGACCATAAATGCGTAACGAATAGATTTTTCGCATTCCAATTACCAAAATATAATATTTTAATGATCACAAAAATTTTTGGATGCCAGTACATGTTCCGGATAGCGATATACGCAAAAAGGCATAGTTTCGCGAAATTTGCAAAATAGCCCCTAAAGTTACAAAAGTGTGATTTTGCCATACCGAAGCCCTCAAAGCTTATTTCTAAGCTATGTAAAGGATATTTAAGGTATGTGTTCTTGTTCCGGGGTGTACGTCGCTGTGAGAATTGGCAGACTTTCATAGTTTGTCATAATTAGTCCCTGTGATTGAACAAGGACTGAATAGGTGAAATCGTTTTTTTTTTAATATGAACTCGTTTTGAATTTGTAAAATGATTAAAATGTCTCAGATGTCACAGGAGGCATTACAAGCTATCAGATTTCATTAACAAATTGGAAGAACATGAAATGGAGATGCTAGGCCGAATTGAAGAATGCAAATGTTGTGCAAGACGTGGGTTTATACTACAAAAGTGGTGTTCAGGAGAATTCGAGTCCGAAAATTCAAACGGCGTTTAGTGCGAAAATGAATTTTTCGAATCATTCGTTCCAAAGTCAACCGAACACTCAATCATACCCGAGTTATGATCAGAGTCCTCCAAACAAAGGATATTCGAGTGTTAGCTCAAATTCTCCGTTCCAGAATCAACCTAATCAGATTAATCAAACAAATCATTCTAGTTCCGATCCAAATGTTTTTCAGTGCAACATTACGGTCAATCTGAAGAACGTTTTCCCTGAACAAGTGGCAAAACAACATATAGCACTTCTTGCAACTGTGCTTGAATCATATGAAAGTTTAGTTGCTGGAAAGATCGGAAATCCAGAAATGATTACTGAGGATTATGATCAAGTTGATGAACAGGAGTTAGAATTGATGGATATCAAGTGGAGCTTAGCATCGATTATCAGAAGAGTCACAAAGTTTGTCGCACTAACTGGAAGAGACATTGGAAATTCGAGCAATAAGCTTGGATTTGATAAGTCAAAAGTAACATGCTTCAAATGCGGACAAAAGGGGCATTTCCAACGCGAGTGCACAAATCAAGAAGCAAGCGGCAATCAAAGCCCTTTTGGCAATACCAATGACTATTACAAGAAAGCATTGCAGTACAAGCCATATCCAAAGAAAACTCAAGTTGAAGTACAAGACAATTCGTCAAAGACAAATGAGAAGGCTTTAGTCGTTGCTCATGAGATTGAGGGGTTTGATTGGAACAAATATATCTCCAAGAAAACCGGTCTCGCTTTGATGGCTGAGATTGTGGAAGAACCAAAATCAATGGTTGATGTGTGACACATGTGCAAAATTTCGGGCTTTAAAAAAAACTTGTTCTTTGAAGGCATTCTGATAGCCAATGCTTAAACGTAACCCATTTAGCGTAACATATGCACCGGGACGAGGAAATAAGCTAAACATACCCTAAATATCCTTTACATAACTTAGAAATAAGTTTTTAAGGGTTTGGGATGTCAAAATCAAGCAAATTCGATCACAGGGGCTATTTTGCGAATTCTGCGAAACTATGCCTTTTCGCGTATTTCGCTATCCGGAACCGGTACAGACATCCAAAAATTTTTGTAATCATTAAAATATTAAATTTTAGTGATTCGTATGCAAAAATATCATCCGTTACGCATTTACGGTCACACACGCGTTCATTACGATTTTCGTCATAATTAACCAAAAACCGCGACCGTACGACCAAACGAACTGACCTATGGAACATTTTTTAGACACATTTCAAGTTACCTATACTATAACGTCCTTATGAAGCTGTTCTAACATCAGGTTAACGGGTGTTAGAAGTGCCAAAACGCGACGAAAACATGTGAAGGGACCTGTTCTACCATTTTGAAAATTTCAGACAAGGGGGCGTGACGTAGCGCGACGGTACCGTGGCGTAGCGCGAGGCCCCTGTTTTGACAGCAAGTTAGCTGGCAGCCTCCCAGCTCATTTCTTTGCCACCAATTCACAAATTTTGACACCTAGCTCGAAATTTGCCACCCTTATTCTGCTTCTAACCCATCGTTAACACTTGTTAAGATCCTAGAACACCTCCTAACACTTGTCATGATCATATTAATCCAATTCAAGTATAAAAACCATGGTTTTCTTCATTTTTGAACTTTTTCAACCATTCTCCTTGCTCCATTCTGCTTCAATCCGAATTTAAAACCATCTTGAAGGCTCCTCTGTGATTTCTTGACATGCCTATAGTGTTTGTTAGTGTTCTTTATAATGCTTTGTTCAATTCTTGTAGTTTAATTGGATTAAAAGCCAAAAAGTTGACTTTTGTTTGACTTCCAGAATTGATCAACTTAAAATCCAATTAAACCTTGCAATATGATGGTAATCAAGATGGTTATGATCCTTAGTGATCATGCCTACTGATTTCCACCTTTTCTAGTCTTAGTGACAAGTCAAAGTTTCGGTTAAAATGGGATTTTTACGCATTTTGCAACGGATCTATTTTCGGGTATCAAAGCAGGTTGTTTTGATGCCAAAATACTTTTATAAACTTATTTAGACATGTCAAAAGCATGTCAAATTCGTTACTTTCGTTATAGTGCTTGTTTAGAGTCAAAGTCTAGCGATTTGACCACCGCTTTGACTTTCGAATCTGACCCGTTTGGTTGATCTTTCGATCCGACCAAACACATATTTATGACCATAAATATATAGGGAATAACCCTCTGAGGTTATACCTTATGGTCATATTGTTTGGTTAGTCAAATGACAAGTCGACTATGTAATTCTTTATGATGCTGAAAATGCCCTTTTTGCACATAAATTAGTTTTAAACATATAAGAATGTTATTTTAACATCTAAACTGATTATACAACTTAAATAAACTAATTTTGACATATTAGACTTGTCATAGGACATATTTAACCATGACCCATAGTTACATTTATGACCCTTTAAAGTGGCGTAAACCAATTTAGCGAGCCGTAACGAGCCAAAACACTTTGAAATGCTTCCAAGTCAGAATGTTTATATTATGAACCATATTGTATAAGATCCAACTCTTGTTTTGTTTATATGCCTCATTCTATCCGATTTCCCGTTTTCAAGTTTCGACACACTAACATGTAATTATCCAATACACTAGGGACCACTTCCACACTTGAACTCTTGATCCTTTGAGCTTTGTTATATCATTTGAAGAAGATTTATACGCAATCCCAGGCGAGTACATAGTTCCCCTCTTTTACTTTTTCCAAATGTCTTTGTAACATCCGTCAAAAAACGGGTTTCCAAAACCCGCTCCGTTTATTAATCGAATAGTCAGTTATAATTTTCGTTGCGTATATAATGTCAATTTTAATTTTAATCAATACATAATTAATAAACATTGTTAGAATTTTAAACCATAGTTAAAAAATAATAATAATAAGTCAATAAAAAAATAAATGAGGCTGCCGGGTTTCAAACCCGGGTCAGCTGCTATAACAAACACCCAGCATACCACTCCGCCACTTGACTTCTTTGTTATTATATTGAAACAAATAATACTTAAATTAAATCTCGAATTCAAAACCGGACTTCAGCGCGACAGAAATCGCAATCACCGGAAAATCCGGCAATCCGCGAGTTTAGCCATTTTCCTTTTGACTATAACGTTATAACCGACTTCGACATCGGTTATAACCGACGTTCATCAATCAGCTGCGGTCGTAACCGCCGGAGAAACCTTGACCACGAATCAAGACCAAATTTGGACTTAATACGTTCTGTTTCTTCCCTATAAATACCCACCCAAACCTCTGGTAATCTTTTCGCTCAAAATCGCACAAACTCTCGAAGCTTTAGCACTAGTCGGAGAAATTTTACAGTCGCCGGACTTTCACCGGAAAACCGGGACTTACTTCAAATCGGTAAAATTCTTGATTCTTTCGTTTTCAATCCATTATTAGACAACGTTGCCGGGAATTCCTACACTCGCCGGAAAATCTCTGAAAATTCCGAAGTTTCGTTGTGAATCGGTACAATCATCTAAACCCCCTGATATCCTTTGTTTAGTACCTTAATTGCACAACTCATTGATCAAAAACGTTGATTGATTCACTCAGACGGAGATCACCAATCAGAGCCGACGCCCCTTGCCGGAAATCTGAATTAAACGCACTGTTATGGTACATTATGTTCTTTAATCTCGTTAACTATTACATTTCAACTAATTATAAGTTTTGATAATCGAGTTAAACAAAACAGTCGGAACTCTCTGATCTGGGTGTTTGTAAACGAAGAAGACGAAGTCAGGAATAAGTATAAGTATAATTAAAATCACATAATCAAACGGGTTAGACACACAGTCCAGCGGTGGACTGTGTGCGCAAACAAAACACACGTCACGAGTTCGAATCGCACAACGTACCGACTTTCATAAATAAAACCAATATTTTTAGAACATAATCAGAACATGTCACAGTATGTTTATAAGAGTATTATAATCCGTGAATTAATCAGATCAGACACACAGCCCAACTGGTTGGGCTGTGCGCATACGAACCGAAGGACCCGAGTTCGACTCCGGGTCCCTGCAACCGGTTCGGCTATATAAATCCTTTTTAATAAAAACCAAATAAATTAAACTTAATTAGTATATAAATATAATTAAAACAGAGAATATTTCGGGTTAGACACGTAGCTCAGTTGGTAGAGCTGCGTATACGCGTACGAGAGGTCCCGGGTTCGAACCTCACTCAGCGCACAATTAACCACGGACCGACCGGTCAACGGTCAATGGTCAACGGTCAAAACGTCAAAAAATTTCATTTCTTTTTATTTATTTATTTAATTTAAAAATCAATTAAAAATACTTAAAAATAATATTTTTAAAGTTAGAATATGTCCTTAAACTAACAAAAATAAATCTAAAAATCCATTTATTTACCGAACTATTTCGTTATTATTTTTAGGTTAGTTTTCCTCGTCGATCAAATCCCAAAAACTCGTGCGCATCCAACGTCATCAAAAGAACGCACCCAATGTGAGTGAATCTCTACAAATTCCCCGTTTTAATCACATTTTGGGGTGTATCATGTGTCGTTTAATTTCTTATTATATTTAAACATTTGTGCATCTATCATATCCGTGATCAAATGTGTATGTATCAATTGTTGTGTGAATTATGTTAGATTGAAGTTATCATTTTCAGTACATGCATTTCATTAGGCCCATCAGCTCCCCGTGGGATGCAGGTTGAGTATCAGGTGCCTCATTCGATCGGCTCCGTTTGATTGAGCCTTGATCTCACATACATCATCATTCATATCATTCGATCGGCTCCATTTGATTGAGCCTTGATCTCAAATACATCATCGTTTATGTCATTTACTCATCCAATGTGGTTTGTGTATTGTTTGTTTATATATGTTTGCTCACATGTGATTATTGCACAAATTTTCAATATTAAATACAACAAGCAATTAATAACAATGTTTTATCAAGGTTCCTTCGCCAACTTTTGTTGACCCAAAATATCCCCCGTTTTACACATGATACAGGTGATCAGTTGAGACAAGAAACACATAGGAAGGCTTAGAAGAATAATTCAGTTTAAGCTTTGGATTGTATTACTTAGTTTCATTTTTCCTTGTATTTGTATGGATTTGATTTGACTATTTAAGTTGTAATTTGAATTTAATAAATATGAAACATTTTAGTAAACATCATGAGCTTTGGTGATAACCCAATTATGCCCCGACTCTTATTCCGCTGCGGGTCGGGGTGTGACAGATTGGTATCAGAGCCATGACTATAGGGATATAGGATAGGTTATAGACCCTTAGAGCCTATACTATAGTTGATTAGAATTTTTAAATTGTTTATGCGTTACATACAAAATTTATGATGTTTATATGCTTTATGTTTATTGTTACATTCAGTGTTACGCAAGCATGTTCATAAGTACATATTATTATATAATGCTCATCATGAATCATATCCCCATAATATATCATATCCATGAGAGCACACACCACACAATTCCCATGATTTTTGCAACGATTTTTGTATTTTTCAAATCACATCAAAGTGATTTCTCATGACGGGCAGTAGTAACTGGAAGGGTACGAGTACCGGTAGTCGGAACGTCCTGTCTAGGCTTGGCATTCGTATAAATCCAAAATAAAGGACCAGTTTGCCTACCTGGGGACTAACGATGAGAGTACGAAGGACCTATTAGGCCAAAGCATGCTATACCAAACGTCGTGTGAGCTAACCCCACTTTGAGTTGTCATTGTGTCTACACCTGGACACCCTCCTACCATACATCACGCAATCATATTTCATGGTTTTCATTCGGGTGATGCGAGTGTTAAACCGCCAACACCAATGTGAATCCTACTAAGCCAATAGTCATGGGGGCCCACACGACTATACAGGCGATGGTATGGGGGACATTGGAGGCCCAAACATGAGCAAACCCAAGACATCCTATGGATGTAGTTGCATTATTGATAATTATGTTATTTTTATTCTTTTAACGACACATGACGCCTAAAAACTTCTTAAACTCACAATCTTCCTATGTATGTTCCTGTAGATGTCGGCTAGGCAACTACGTGGAGGTAGAAAGTCAGGAAGATCCAATGAACGCTTGGCCACTCAAATTGCTAAACAAATGGCCGCGGTACTTCCTGACATCGTGATTCAAGTTCAACAAGCTCTCACCGCAAATCCTATCAACCCTCCCAATCAAGAAGACCAGAACGTCGACAACCCTCCCTCCAAAAAGTGCTCCTATAAACACTTCAAGTCTTGCGATCCCCAAAAAATGAAGGGACCGAAGGTGTTACTGCTCTCCTCCACTGGTTTGAAGAAATGGAGAACACCTTCCTCAATTGCGATTGTCCCGAGGATCGCAAGGTACGTTACGCAACTGGGAGACTGTTTGGGGTAGCCCTTACCTGGTGGAACACAGAAAAGGGTAAGAGAGGAATCGAAGATGCTATGGCCTTAACATGGGAAGAGTTAAGGGAAATCATGACGACACGCTTCTGTCCAAGAAGCAAAATCAAAAAGTTGGAAGATGAATTCCACTCGCTAAAACAAAAGGAAGGAGATCATACTTCCTACAACAAAAGATTTCTTGAGCTGAACCAAATGATCCCCAACTTGTTCACCCCAGTGTACCGCTTAGTTGAACACTACATTCGAGGCCTCCCCTCGAAAATCCAAGATTCGGTTCTAAGCACTTCGCCTGCAACACTTGAAGCCGCAATGGAACTAGCAACCGAACTTACCGAGAATCGCATCCGAAACGGTAAATTCAAGGATGAGAAAAAGAAAGCCCCCATTGAGGCCCAAACTTCAAACCATTCCATCTCCTCTTCAAAGTTTGCTGGTAAGAGGAAACGAAACAGCAGAAATTTTGCCGTCACACACACAAACTCTCCTATAACTGCCGCACCAATCACCCAAGTTGCTCCCTCAGCTGCACCGTTCAAAAAGCCATACACCGGCCCATACCCAAAATGCCACCGTTGTCAATACCATCATCTCCCCGAAACTCCTTGCCAACATTGCACCAGCTGTGGCCGTGCGGGTCACACCATCCAAACTTGTCGCACACTTCAGCGAATGAACCGCAATCAACCCTCAACCCAAACCCACCATCAGATAGTGGGTCAAGCCCAACAACCTTTACTCCTACCACCTGCCCAACATATAGCCCAATCCTACTTCCAACCCAACTACCCCATGATGCAACCTATGCGAGCTTGTTACAACTGTGGAGACCCAAACCACTTCAGGAACACATGTCCCCGTTTGGTAAACATCATCCATGCCCAAGCTCAAGCGAATCCGGTAAACCAGGCTAACCAAGCTCCTCCACCTGCTAGATGAAGAGCTTTCAACATCAACGGCAACCAAGCTAGGGCTGACAACAACGTGGTTAACGGTACGTTTCTCGTCAGTGGTAGTTATGCATCCATATTATTCGATACTGGCGCGGATAAGAGTTTTGTGTCTTTAGAATTTGAACCCATCCTCAACCAAACTCGTGATAATCTCATGGAATCTCTAACGGTGGAAGTTGCTGACGGAAAACCAGTCTCATTAAACTCTATTATACGAGGTTGTACCCTCACTCTAAACGATCACGATTTTCCAGTTGACCTCATTCCTATGAAGTTGGGAAGTTTCGACATTATAATCGGTATGGACTGGCTCAGCCAACATCACGCTGAAGTTGTATGCCGCAAAAAGTTCATTCGCATTCCTCTTGCAGACGGTCAGACCCTACGAATCTTTGGAGAAACCCCTTCGAAAGGACTCAAATTAATGTCCTGTCTTCAAGCCCGAAAATATCTCCGCAAGAACTATGTCGCATTCCTAACTCACATCGTCAAGAAGGGAAACAAAAGGAGAAGAAACTCGAAGACATACCAGTAGTGAAAGAATTCCCACAAGTTTTTCCCGACGACATCTCAGGACTCCCTCCTGTGAGAGAAGTCGAATTCCGCATCAATCTTGTACGTGGTGCTACACCAGTCGCAAAGTCTCCTTATAGGTTAGCCCCATCCGAAATGCAAGAGCTGGCCAGTCAACTGCAAGAGTTGACTGACAAAGGATTCATACGTCCTAGCTCCTCACCTTGGGGTGCACCTGTTCTTTTTGTGAAGAAGAAAGATGGGACGTTTCGCATGTGTATCGACTACAGAGAGCTCAACAAGTTAACTGTTAAGAATCGCTACCCACTACCTCGCATCGATGACCTCCTAGATCAACTTCAAGGCGCCACCTGCTTTTCAAAAATTGACCTTCGCTCTGGTTATCATCAACTCAGAGTACATGAAGAAGACGTCCCAAAGACCGCCTTCCGGACTCGTTATGGTCATTACGAATTTATGGTCATACCATTTGGTTTAACCAACGCCCCAGCTGTCTTCATGGATCTAATGAATAGGATATGCAAACCCTACCTCGACCGTTTTGTCATAGTCTTCATCGACGACATCCTCATCTACTCAAAGTCTAAATCCGATCATGAACGACACCTTAGGCTCATCCTTACACTCTTAAAGACTGAAAAGCTCTACGCTAAGTTCTCCAAATGCGAATTCTGGTTAAGAGAAGTACAATTCCTTGGACACGTCGTCAATGACAAGGGAATACATGTCGACCCTTCAAAGATCAAGGCAGTACAGGAATGGCAAGCGCCACGTACCTCTACCGAAGTAAGATCATTTCTTGGTTTGGCTGGTTACTATCGCCGCTTCATTGCCAATTTCTCCCGTATTGCTGTACCACTCACGGCTTTGACTCATAAAGGAAAACCCTTCATATAGGGACCTAAACAAGAAGAAGCCTTCCAAACCCTTAAGCAAAAGCTTTGTGACGCACCTATCCTCACACTTCCTGAGGGTTGCGATGACTTTGTAGTATATTTCGACGCATCAGGGCAAGGACTAGGTTGTGTATTAATGCAAAGGGGAAAAGTGATAGCCTATGCTTCTAGGCAACTCAAGGTTCATGAAAAGAATTACACCACCCACGACCTGGAACTTGGAGCCGTTGTGTTTGCTCTCAAGATATGGAGACATTACCTCTACGGTACCAAGTGTGAAATATACACTGACCACAAAAGTCTCCAACATATCTTCAACCAAAAGGAGTTGAATATGAGGCAACGAAGATGGGTCGAACTTCTTAACGACTACGACTGTGAAATTCGGTATCATCCTGGTAAGGCAAACGTGGTGGCCGATGCGTTTAGCCGAAAAGGTTATGCGAACTCCATTCGTCTTCTATGTTCGCAAATCATAACCGACATCAAAGATCGAATCCGAGAAGCTCAACATGTTTCTGTAACAGAAAACGACGTACGCGATGAGCTGTCATGTGGAGCGGAACTCAAAATCGAAACCAAATCCGACGGTATTCTATACTATCTAAATCGCATATGGATTCCCGATCGCGATAATCTTCGTGATTTCCTTATGAATGAGGCGCACAAAACACGGTACTCTGTGCACCCAGGAGCCGACAAGATGTATCAAGACCTACGCTACACCTACTGGTGGCCGGGCATGAAAAAGGATATCGTTGTTTTTGTTTCCAAGTGCCTTACCTGTTCTAAAGTAAAAGCTGAACATCAGAGACCTTCAGGACTCCTAACCCAACCTAAAATACCTGTATGGAAGTGGGAAAACATAACCATGGACTTCATTACCGGGTTACCTCGCACCTCCAGTGGGTATGACACCATATGGGTAATCATTGATCGTCTTACAAAATCAGCTCACTTCATTCCGATTCGCGAGGACTTCAAGAACGAGAAGTTAGCACGTATCTACATCAGTGAGATTGTAAGCCGTCATGGTGTACCTTTAAGCATCATTTCAGACCGTGATGGTCGTTTCACTTCACGAACATGGCAAGTCGTACAAGCCGCCTTGGGTACACGATTAGACCTCAGTACCGCTTTTCATTCTCAAACTGATGGACAATCTGAACGCACCATCCAAACTCTTGAAGACATGCTTCGCGCATGTGTCATAGACTTCAAGGGAAATTGGGACTCTCATCTACCATTAGTTGAATTTTCGTACAACAATAGTTATCACTCAAGTATCGCATGGCTCCTTTCGAAGCTTTATATGGTCGTAAGTGCCGATCTCCAGTATGTTGGCATGAAATTGGGGAAGCTCAAATCACCGGTCCAGAATTAATTCAAGAAACAACAGACAAGATCCATCAAATTCGAAACAATCTTCTAGCGGCACAAAGTCGTCAAAAGAGATATGCAGACAAACGACGAAAGCCCTTGGAGTTTAACATTGGTGATCAAGTACATTTAAAAGTATCACCGTGGAAGGGAGTAGTTCGTTTTGGCTAGAAGGGCAAGCTAGCACCATGCTACGTAGGACCTTTCAAGATACTCGAAAGATTAGGACCTGTAGCATACAAGCTTGACCTACCAGAAGAACTCAACAGAATTCATCCCACATTCCACGTATCAAACTTAAAGAAGTGCCTCGCCGATGAAAACCTCCATATTCCCCTAGAAGATATTCAGATCGATGAATCTATGCACTTCATTGAAAGACCAGTAGAGATCATGTACTTCGGAGAAAATCGTTTAAGACGGAGTCGTATTCCAATTGTTAGGTTATCCTGGGAGTCGAAACGAGGACCTGAGTTTACTTGGGAATGTGAAGACTCAATGCGCGAAAAATACCCGCATCTTTTTCCTGTTACCACTACTACTTAAATTTCGTGACGGAATTTCTAAAAGTAGGGGATACTGTAACATCCGTCGAAAAACGGGTTTCCAAAACCCGCTTCGTTTATTAATCGAATAGTCAATTATAATTTTCGTAGCGTATATAATGTCAATTTTAATTTTAATCAATACATAATTAATAAACATTGTTAGAATTTTAAACCATAGTTAAAAAATAATAAAAATAAGTCAATAAAAAAATAAATGAGGCTGCCGGGTTTCGACATGGGTCAGCTGCTACAACAAACGCCCAGCATATGTGACATCCCGGTTTTTCAGACATCTTAAACGCACTACTTCACGGTTATTCGTTCCTACGCTAAATTGATTCGGAGACTTAAATTGCACGCTCGAAATAATTACGATAATTCGTGAACTTGTCAAATGAATTACGTGCTATGTGTATTAAACGTTTATAAGTTGGTGAGTTATTATGTGATGTTCCGATTTCGTGATTTGTTTTAGTTATAAAATATAGATATAGTAAATAGATAAATGAATCGAACCGAGCCGCGAAACGAGTAGACCTCACTTCCTTGCGACTCAAGTAGTTAACCGAAACTTGAGGACCAAGTTATAGACCCAAACCGACCCACCCGAACCCCTTGCGGCCGCGAGCACCCACCCAACCGCAAACCCTTCCCCTTTTTCTTGACCTCTTGTACAATATATACACATACATGCATATGCATTGTTTCAAAAACAAAAACACACAAACCCTAATCGTGAAACAGCCGACGGCAGCCTTCCATTCATTCTCTCAGTCGCAAACAGCCTTGCTACATCCCTCTCGATCGCGATAGCCTCCCTACACTCTTCTTCTCGGTCGCGATTTCCCTTGATCATCCGAATCGGCTCCCATCTCGCTCACGGTTCGTTAATCTCCATTGTTAAAGGTTAGAGTTTTATGTTATTTCGCTAATCATACTAGGGTTTATGAACTATGGATCATGTGTGTATGTAATGGTAGAAAGTGTTATGTTAGTCGATTAATTATGCTAGTTTGCGATTATGATGATTAGTGGAATCAAAAATCATTAGGCTGCGTTTTGTGTGATAAAAACCATATAATACGATTAGGGTTTGCATGGTATATGATGATATAGGATTGGTAATTCTGTTCTTGATCGCTTATATTTAACGTATCGATTGTTTAAGCGGGTTAGATTGCGATAAAATGCTGAAATCAGGATGCTGAATGGTGTTTACAGCCAACTTCAACTGGCTGTAACTTGGTTATTATTTATCGAAAAACGGATTTTCTGAAGTCTAAAACGTATATTTTTGAAAAACGCTTCTAATGGTGCTGCTTTCATATTTTTATGAAGTCGTTTGATATTTTTAGGTGGCCAACTAAGTTCAGTAACTGAAGCTGTGAAAATTCTGAAAATTTGTTAGTTGTTTATCGAGTCGGATCTAATAATCTGTAGAGAGTCGAATCACGAAATTTGTACAGAAACTAGATATGGAAATTTCCGGGAAACTCTCACTGGAATTTTGTCAATTGGACGAACGGTGATTTTTAAATAAATTCTTCCGTGAACTGCAGTCAGAAAGCGACGAATCTGACTGCAGCCTAGTATATTAATATTTACGAATAATTGGTAAAGTGTTAGGACTTGAAAAATTTATATAAAATTCTACAGTATAGTTGACACCTTCTGTAAAATAATTGAAAATTTTGGAATGTTGGAACTATTTTATAAAAATCCTCGAAAACAGCCTAATTATGAGTATATACGCCGAAACTTGATAACTTGCGAATGTGTGTACCAAAGTGTTGTATGGATTGATTTGTGTTCATGATAGGTTGGTTTGATCACTATATTGGAATGATGATACTTGCATGCATGATTTGAGTTTTAGGAATTGTCATTGTATGTACCGCATTGTGTGTTAGTATGTGTAGGACTTGTATCAGTGTGTTCACACACTAACTCTAAATCAATTGACTTGTTAGGACGCAATTAACGGTCCCATCATTTGCAACTTCTGTGTTACACTAACCGAGCAACTAAAGGTGAGTTCACGGCCCCTAATTTTATCCGGTTTTAAACAACAGGGGGAAAAACATGTATACACTCTACAACTCTATCTCTTTATGTTATACGAAATTAACCTCATTTAACTATTCGGTAACTAAGGTAATGTTAATGTACGTTATGGTCACTAAGCAGCTATATCACACAAGTCCTCGACAATCTCTCGGATCGTTAGTATTGGGTTAGATAGCGGGGAAATTATAAGTAGTACTACTGGGCCCGACAAGCCCCACCCGAGCCAGTCGCGCTAGCCGACCGGGTATGGTCAACGGGTGAATAATTTGGCCTAATTTCGCCATGGTCAGTGATAGGCCTGGCAACACGGAGGCACAACAGTCAGCTTCGATCGCGAACACTTACGTGACATAACTTTAGGCTAGCTACCTACATGTTAACATTGAACTTAATTACGAATCAACAATATTATTCCGGGTTAGGGATAATGGAACCAACAACGTTATTATTCCGGGTTAGGGATAATGAAACATCATTATTATTCCGGGTAAGGAATAATGGAACCATCAGTATTATTCCGGGTTGGGAATAATGGAACTAAATCGTTATCCCGGGTTAGGGATAACGAGGGAAACAAACTTATAAACCGAACAAATGAACTTATGAAAACCTGTAAACTCACTCTTCTTTAATGTTGACACTTGTTTCTTTACATGTTTCTCAGGACGCTAGGAGCTCTAGGTGCACTCACTTGCATTGATCCAGACATCTTTTTATCGAGTCTCATTTACGAACATTGTTTGAGTTTTTCTTTAGTTTGGCGTTTGTGTTGGCGCCCGTTCCTTTACTTTACTTTACTTTAAATGCTATCGCTCAACTTTAAAAACTAATGCTTCCGCTAAACATTGAAACCAAACTAAGGCAATCTAAAATTAACTATGAATGGTTAAACAAATGATTTTGGAAAACGTATTAATGAATCATATAGAGTCGTTCGACGTTACTAGTGTCTCAGATTCTGGTTTTTTCACACGCCTCGTGGTAAAACTCCGCAAGTGGAAATTGAGGGTGTGACAGATTGGTATCAGAGCCTCTAGCTATAGAGAACCAGGTTTGCATTAAAGGTAGACCTAAACTATAGCTGATTACACGACACTAGACTTAGTTTGGTACTGAACTGTTATATCTTGTTATGTGTTATACCACAACTATGTTATGTGAAATATGAATGCATAATTGAAACGAAGCAACTCGTAACTAACTACACAACCTAACAGGCAATGTCATCATCATCATCATCCGACAAACTTTCGCAACCAAGGGCGCCGGGAAAGGCACCTATGGTGGAACCCTCACCACCTCTTGGCGTGGAGACACGCTCAGCTGCGAGAAAAAGGCTCACTCTAGGGGAGGAGTCGTCCTCACACCCGACCATCGCTATACCGGTTGAACCGGTTAACTCGTTAGAAGTAGGGAACGACCTACTTAGAGATATGATAAGAAAGCAACAAGAACAACTAGAAAGAATGCATGAAACCATCCTAGCACAGGGATGGATGATACGACAATTAACAGGTAAGACTGGATCGCTCGAGGAAGAGCAACATGCGAGTAAGATAGCTCGTAACACCTTAGCAAGAGATCTTCATGCTGAGCAGCTAAGGGCTGACTGGCTAGAAGACAGAGTTCTTGAGTCTAGCTGGAGAATTCAAGAACTAGAACAGAATCAGGCACCTGTACCAGTACCCGCACCAGCACCGGCCCCTCCAGTGCCGGTAGAAGAGGATCCAGAAGAGGATCCCGAGGAGGATCCAGAGGAGAATCCAGAGGAGGATCCGGAGGAAGACCCAGCTGTAGAAGCTGGAAACGCCGCGCAGGATGACGGCAACGATAGCGATTTGGGGGATGGAGACGTAGAAGACTGACACGTCTCGCTTATTTTATTTGCTTTCCTTCAGTCTATTTATCTTCCTACTTATGTTTAAACTTGAGACTTTATAGTAAACTGATATGTTTGGTTGGCACTTTGTAAGACGTTGAAATTTTATTTAATCGAATATTTCTTTTGACTGTTTAATTTATTTGGGTTGACATAATTTGAGGAATTATTTAAGTATGGAATAGGATAACTATATTGGATATATAGACTTATCGGTGTGTGTTTATGTTGTCTTTCGAAGATCTAAATGGCAACTGGACGTCGCGGAAACCTTAACATGACGCCCGAAGAATTAGCTGCAATGATCCAAGAACACGTGAATGCTGCTCTAGCGGGTGTTCAAAACCAGCCAGCAGGTAACCATTATTAGATTTTCATGGGAAAATCTAATAGTTGGGCTAGTAGAATTTCTCGCTGACTACCTGTCCTCTGTCAGCAGGAGGGGGTCTTAACCCCTACAAGATGTTTCTCGACGCGAAGCCGAGCAAATTCACGGGGCAGAAGGACCCATAGGACTGGTCCGCTGGATTGAAAAGTCCGAATCAGTGTTCGAAATGTGCAATTGTCTGGAGGCCAACAAAGTCAAGTATGCTGCCTCAACGTTGGAGGATGGGGCACTAACTTGGTGGAATGCACAAGTCCAAATGCGTGGACTTATTGCTGCAAATGCAATGGCCTGGGCCGAGTTTAAGGCCCTAATCAAAGAAGAGTACTGTCCGCGAGACAGAGTTCAACAGTTGGAGCAAACATTATGGAACCACAAGATGGTGAGATCTGAAATTGAAGCATACACAGCGAAACATCATGACCTGGTATTTCTATGTCCCGATCTGGCAAACACCATGGAGAAACGACTCGAGTTTTACCTTGGGGGTCTGGTCCCCGAGATCCAGGGTATGGTAATGGCTAGTAACCCTGCAACTGAGCATCAAGCAATCAGGTTGGCGAACAAACTCACCGATAAGGCGGTGGAACAAAAGAAGTTGCCAACTCGGGGTACCACTGAAGTGACCCCTGATAATAAAAGGAAGTTTGAAAACTCGTCTGCACGACAGACTTCGTCATCCCAGTCACAACAGGGGAACCAGAAACGATTCAATAATTTCAACATCCACCGGGGTCAAAATAATCAGCCCGCCAACAACAACCAGAACACAAGCGGCTATGTAGGTCGAAAGCACAGCGCAATCGCTGTAATCTTCATCATCACGGCCCTTGTGCCGGGAATCGCTGCCAACGATGTCGCAAGGTGGGACATGCGGCAAAGGATTGTCGCGGGGAAATCATGTCCCGACAAAATCAGAATCAACCCCAGGGTCAGCAGCAGGGTGTTAACCGGGGATGCTATCAGTGTGGTAGCACTGCCCACTTCAAAAGAGACTGCCCACAACTTCGTAACAACAACAAAAATGGTGGGAACAACCACAACCACAATAACCACAACAATAACAATAACAACAACAACAATGGAAATGATGGCACAGGAGGTGCCAAAGGGCGTGCATTTACGCTGGGCCGCGGAGAGGCCAGAAACGACTCGAACGTGGTCACCGGTAAGTTTCCCCTTAATGAACATTTTGCTACTGTGCTTTTTGATACGGGTGCGGATAGGAGTTTTATATCTGAGTCCTTTAGGAAGAACCTAAATCTCACGCCCAAACCTCTAGAGGCCCCTTACGTCATAGAACTAGCCGATGGTAAGTCTGTAGATGTGACCCATTTAGTATCCGGCTGTCAACTCAAACTCGCGGGTCACACCTTTACCATTGATCTGATGACAACTACCCTGGGTAGTTTTGACGTGGTAGTCGGAATGGACTGGCTATCCGACGTCCGAGCTGAAGTTCTCTGCTTCGAAAAATCTATCCGTATTCCGCTCTCTAACGACGAAATCTTGACGGTGCAAGGCGAGAAGGCAGGCGCCATCACAAACATCATCTCTTACATGCAAGCGCAGAAGTATCTTCGGAGGAAGAACTCCTTCGCTTTGCTCGCACTGGTTACCGAACAGCCTAAAGATGAAAAACGTATAGAAGACATCCCCGTCGTTCGTGATTTTTCTGATGTATTCCCAGAGGAGTTACCTGGTCTCCCACCACATCGACAAGTGGAGTTTGAAATCGAATTGGCGAACCATACAACTCCCATCGCCAAGGCCCCATACCGCCTAGCCCTAGCCGAGCTGCAAGAGCTGTCTACTCAACCTCAAGAACTGTTAGAAAAAGGATTTATCCGACCCAGCACTTCGCCATGGGGAGCTCCAGTCCTTTTTGTCAAGAAGAAGGACGGGACCTTCCGCATGTGCATCGACTACAGGGAACTCAATAAGGTTACTGTCAAGAACCGATACCCATTACCTCGCATCGACGATCTCTTCGACCAACTTCAAGGGTCAAGCTACTACTCCAAGATTGACCTACGGTCCGGTTATCACCAGTTACGCGTCAGGGAGGAGGATATCGCTAAGACGGCATTTCGTACTCGGTATGGTCATTATGAGTTCTTGGTAATGCCCTTCGGTCTCACCAACGCACCCGTAGTGTTCATGGATCTCATGAACCGCGTGTGTAAACCGTATCTCGACAAGTTTGTCATTGTGTTCATCGATGACATACTCATCTACTCTAAAGGTGAAGAAGAACATGCTGAACATCTACGATTACTGCTGGGATTACTTCAACAGGAGAAACTATATGCCAAGCTTTCAAAGTGTGATTTCTGGATTCGGGAAGTTCAGTTCGGGCATATCGTAAATGAAAAGGGTATCCACGTCGACCCCGCCAAGATTGAAGCTATCAAAAACTGGGAAGCACCCAGGACACCGACGGAGATCCGCCAATTTTTGGGTTTGGCTGGTTACTACAGATGTTTCATCGAGGGATTTTCAAAGATCGCGCAACCGCTTACCACCCTCACCCAGAAAGGCATCAAGTATGCTTGGGGTGACAAGCAGGAAGCGGCATTTCAATTGCTGAAGCAGAAACTTTGCAGTGCACCCATTCTGTCCTTGCCGGAAGGGACTGATGATTTTGTAGTATATTGTGATGCTTCCATTCAGGGATTGGGATGCGTACTCATGCAGCGTGATAAGGTCATCGCGTATGCGTCCCGACAATTGAAGGTTCACGAGAAAAACTACACAACACATGACTTGGAATTGGGAGCAGTAGTGTTTGCACTTAAGATTTGGAGACACTACCTATATGGAACAAAGTGCACAATCTATACAGACCACAAGAGCCTCCAACACATCTTTGATCAGAAAGAGTTGAACATGCGACAGCGTCGCTGGGTCGAACTCTTGAACGATTATGAATGTGCCATACGGTATCACCCGGGTAAAGCTAACGTGGTAGCAGATGCCCTCAGTAGGAAGGAACACTTGAAACCTCGTTGGGTACGAGCACTACAGCTCACCATTCATTCGGGGTTACCCGAACAGATACGTGACGCGCAGTTAGAAGCAGTTAAGGAAGAAAACATCAAGGCCGAATCGGTGGGAAAAATGGAACGCGATTGGGAAGTAAAACCCAATGGAGCCCGGTATTTCATGAATCGCATATGGGTACCTCTCTACGGAGACCTCAGAAAGCTAGTCATGGACGAAGCTCACAAATCCCGATACTCTGTCCATCCTGGTTCGGATAAGATGTATCAAGACCTTAAAGCTTCGTACTGGTGGCCCAACATGAAAGCTGATATAGCCACCTACGTGAACAAGTGTTTGACTTGTGCAAAAGTCAAGGTAGAGTATCAGAAGCCATCGGGGCTACCCAACAACCTGAGATCCCGGTGTGGAAATGGGATCAGATCTGGATGGACTTCATCACTAAACTACCGCGAACTTTGGGTGGTTGCGATACCATCTGGGTAATTGTGGATCGTTTAACTAAGTCCGCACACTTCCTAGCTATTAAAGAAATAGATAAGATGGAGAAGTTGACTCGCATCTACATTAAGGAAGTAGTTTCTCGGCACGGAGTGCCAACGTCCATCATCTCAGACAGAGATGCTCGTTTCACGTCCAACTTTTGGCAGTCACTTCAGAAAGCGTTAGGAACACGCTTAGATATGATCACAACATATCACCCTCAGACTGATGGTTAAAGCGAAAGGACCATACAGACCTTGGAAGACATGCTTAGGGCATGCGTAGTAGACTTCGGGAATAGTTGGGAAATCCACCTTCCTTTAGTGGAATTCTCGTATAACAACAGTTACCATACGAGTATATCGGCAGCACCGTTTGAGGCATTATACGGTCGTAAATGTAGATCACCGGTCTGTTGGGCAGAAGTCGGTGACAGTCAACTCACAGGCCCTGAGTTGATACTTGAGGCTACTGAAAAGATTGTGCAAATCAGAAACCGCATGGCGGCGGCACGAGATCGACAGAAAAGCTACGCTGATCAACGACGCAAACCGCTCGAATTTCAAGTAGGCGACCGCGTCCTACTGAAGGTGTCACCCTGGAAGGGTGTAATCCGCTTTGGAAAACGAGGCAAACTAAACCCACGGTACGTAGGCCCGTTTGTGATCTTGAAACGTATTGGACCCGTAGCTTATCAATTAGACCTTCCTGCCGAACTCAGTGGAGTTCACAACGTTTTTCACGTGTCAAATCTGAAGAAGTGTCTATCAGATGAAACCCTAGTCATTCCATTGGATGAGATTCAAGTGGATGAACAACTGCACTTTGTGGAACAACCTATCGAGATCATGGATCGTGAGATCAAGACTCGAAGGCACAGCAAGATTCCAATCGTCAAGGTTCGTTGGGATTCTAAGCGTGGACCGGAGTTCACATGGGAAAGAGAGGATCAAATGAAAAGCAAATACCCACACCTCTTTGCAGCTGAGCAACAAGTTAACGATACCACCAACTAAATTTTCGGGACGAAAATTCTTTTAACATGGGGATGATGTGACAACCTGGGAATTTCTTGTAATTTCGCGTACTATTGTTAACGAACTAAATCTTTGTGCGTGGCACTTGAGAATTTCTTGTAATTTCGTGTACCATTGTTAACGAACTAAATCTTTGTGCGTGGCACTCTAAACATGTACGCTGCATTCTAAACCGCGTTTACTCAATTTTCGGGACGAAAATTCTTTCAACATGGGGATAATGTGACATCCCGGTTTTTCAGACGTCTTAAACGCACTACTTCACGGTTATTCGTTCCTACGCTAAATTGATTCAGAGACTTAAATTGCACGCTAGAAATAATTACGATAATTTCGTGAACTTGTCAAATGAATTACGTGCTATGTGTATTAAACGTTTATAAGTTGGTGAGTTATTATGTGATGTTCCGATTTCGTGATTTGTTTTAGTTATAAAATATAGATATAGTAAATAGATAAATGAATCGAACCGAGCCGCGAAACGAGTAGACCTCACTTCCTTGCGACTCAAGTAGTTAACCGAAACTTGAGGACCAAGTTATAGACCCAAATCGACACACCCGAACCCCTTGCGGCCGCGAGCACCCACCCTACTGCAAACCCTTCCCCTTTTTCTTGACCTCTTGCGCTATATATACACATACATGCATGTGCATTGTTTCAAAAACAAAAACACACAAACCCTAATCGTGAAACAGCCGATGGCAGCCTTCCATTCATTCTCTCGGTCGCAAACAGCCTTGCTACATCCCTCTCGATCACGACAGCCTCCCTACACTCTTCTTCTCGGTCGCGATTTCCCTTGATCATCCGAATCGGCTCCTATCTCGCTCACGGTTCGTTAATATCCATTGTTAAAGGTTAGAGTTTTATGTTATTTCGCTAATCATACTAGGGTTTATGAACTATGGATCATGTGTGTATGTAATGGTAGAAAGTGTTATGATGTTAGTCGATTAATTATGCTAGTTTGCGATTATGATGATTAGTGGAATCAAAAATCATTAGGCTGCGTTTTGTGTGATAAAAACCATATAATACGATTAGGGTTTGCATGGTATATGATGATATATGATTGTAATTCTGTTCTTGATCGCTTATATTTAACGTATCGATTGTTTAAGCGGGTTAGATTGCGATAAAATGCTGAAATCAGGATGCTGAATGGTGTTTACAGCCAACTTCAACTGGCTGTAACTTGGTTATTATTTATCGAAAAACGGATTTTCTGAAGTCTAAAATGTATATTTTTGAAAAACGCTTCTAATGGCGCTGGATTCAAATTTTTCTGAAGTCGTTTGATATTTTTAAGTGGCCAATTAAGTTCAGTAACTGAAGCTGTGAAAATTCTGAAAATTTGTTAGTTGTTTATCGAGTCGGATCTAATAATCTGTGGAGATTCGAATCACGAAATATGTACAGCAACTAGATATGGAAATTTCCGGGAAACTCTCACTGGAATTTTGTCAATTGGACGAACGGTGATTTTTAAATAAATTCTTCCGTGGACTGCAGTCAGAAAGCGACGAATCTGACTGCAGCCTAGTATATTAATATTTACGAATAATTGGTAAAGTGTTAGGACTTGAAAAATTTATATAAAATTCTACAGTATAGTTGACACCTTCTGTAAAATAATTGAAATTTTTGGAATGTTGGAACTATTTTATAAAAATCCTCGAAAACAGCCTAATTATGAGTATATACGCTGAAACTTGATAACTTGCGAATGTGTGTACCAAAGTGTTGTATGGATTGATTTGTGTTCATGATAGGTTGGTTTGATCACTATATTGGTATGATGATACTTGCATGCATGATTTGAGTTTTAGGAATTGTCATTGTATGTACCGCATTGTGTGTTAGTATGTGTAGGACTTGTATCAGTGTGTTCACACACTAACACTAAATCAATTGACTTGTTAGGACGCAATTAACGGTCCCATTATTGCAACTTCTATCTTACACTAACCGAGCAACTAAAGGTGAGTTCACGGCCCCTAATTTTATCCGGTTTTAAACAACAGGGGGAGAAACATGTATACACTCTATAACTCTATCTCTTTACGTTATACGAAATTAACGTCATTAAACTATTCGGTAACTAAGTTAATGTTAATGTACGTTATGGTCACTAAGCAGCATATCACACAAGTCCTCGACAATCTCTCAGATCGTTAGTATTGGGTTAGATAGCGGGAAAATTATAAGTAGTACTACTGGGCCCGACAAGCCCCACCCGAGCTAGTCGCGCTAGCCGACCGGGTATGGTCAACGGGTGAATAATTTGGCCTAACTTCGCCATGGTCAGTGATAGGCCTGGCAACACGGAGGCACAACAGTCAGCTTCGATCGCGAACACTTACGTGACATAACTTTAGGCTAGCTACCTACATGTTAACATTGAACTTAATTACGAATCAACAATATTATTCCGGGTTAGGGATAATGGAACCAACAACGTTATTATTCCGGGTTAGGGATAATGGAACATCATTATTATTCCTGGTAAGGAATAATGGAACCATCAGTATTATTCCGGGTTGGGAATAATGGAACTAAATCGTTATCCCGGGTTAGGGATAACGGGGGAAACAAACTTATAACCGAACAAATGAACTTATGAAAACCTGTGAACTCACTCTTCTTTAATGTTGACACTTGTTTCTTTACATGTTTCTCAGGACGCTAGGAGCTCTAGGTGCACTCACTTGCATTGATCAAGACATCTTTTTATCGAGTATCATTTACGAACATTGTTTGAGTTTTTCTTTAGTTTTGGCGTTTGTGTTGGCGCCCGTTCCTTTACTTTACTTTAAATGCTTTCGCTCAACTTTAAAAACTAATGCTTCCGCTAAACATTGAAACCAAACTAAGGCAATCTAAAATTAACTATGAATGGTTAAACAAATGATTTTGGAAAACGTACTAATGAATCATATAGAGTGGTTCGACGTTACTAGTGTCTCAGATTCTGGTTTGGTCACACGCCTCGCGGTAAAACTCCGCAAGTGGAAATTGAGGGTGTGACAGCATACCACTCCGCCACTTGACTTCTTTTGTTATTATATTGAAACAAATAATACTAAAATTAAATCTCGAATTCACAACCGGACTTCAGCGCGACAGAACTCGCAATCACCTGAAAATCCGGCAATCCGCGAGTTTAGCCATTTTCCTTTTGACTATAACGTTATAACCGACTTCGACATCGGTTATAACCGACGTTCATCAATCAGCTGCGGTCGTAACCGCCGGAGAAACCTTGACCATGAATCAAGACCAAATTCGGACTTAATACGTTCTGTTTCTTCCCTATAAATACCCACCCAAACCTCTGGTAATCTTTTCGCTCAAAATCGCACAAACTCTCGAAGCTTTAGCACTCGCCGGAGAAATTTTACAGTCCCGGACTTTCACCGGAAAACCGGGACTTACTTCAAATCGGTAAAATTCTCGATTCTTTCGTTTTCAATCCATTATTAGACAAGTACTAACATAAATCGTTCAACCAGAATCCGTCTCAGACAACGTTGCCGGGAATTCCTACACTCGCCGGAAAATCTCTGAAAATTCCGAAGTTTCGCTGTGAATCGGTACAATCATCTAAACCCCCTGATATCCTTTGTTTAGTACCTTAATTGCACAACTCATTGATCAAAACCATTGATTGATTCACTCAGACGGAGATCACCAATCAGAGCCGACGCCCCTTGCCGAAAATCTGAATTAAACGTACTGTTTGGTACATTCTGTTCTTTAATCTCGTTAACTATTACATTTCAACTAATTATAAGTTTTGATAATCGAGTTAAACAAAACAGTCGGAACTCTCTGATCTGGGTGTTTGTAAACGAAGAAGACGAAGTCAGGAATAAGTATAAGTATAATAAAATCACATAATCAAACGGGTTAGACACACAGTCCAGCGGTGGACTGTGTGCGCAAACAAAACACACGTCACGAGTTCGAATCGCACAACGTACCGACTTTCAGAAATAAAACCAATATTTTTAGAACATAATCAGAACATGTCACAGTATGTTTATAAGAGTATTATAATCCGTGAATTAATCAGATTAGACACACAGCCCAACTGGTTGGGCTGTGCGCATATGAACCGAAGGACCCGAGTTCGACTCCGGGTCCCTGCAACCGGTTCGGCTATATAAATCCTTTTTAATAAAAACCAAATAAATTAAACTTAATTAGTATATAAATATAATTAAAACAGAGAATATTTCGGATTAGACGCGTAGCTCAGTTGGTAGAGTTGCGTGCACGCGTACGAGAGGTCCCGGGTTCGAACCTCACTCAGCGCACCATTAACCACGGTCCGACCGGTCAACGGTCAACGGTCAAAAAGTAAAAAAAAATTTCTTTTTATTTATTTATTTAATTTAAAAATCAATTAAAAATACTTAAAAATAATATTTTTAAAGTTAGAAAATGTCCTTAAACTCACAAAAATAAATCTAAAAGTCCATTTATTTACCGAACTATTTCGTTATTATTTTTAGGTTAGTTTTCCTCGTCGATCAAATCCCAAAAACTCGTGCGCATCCAACGTCATCAAAAGAACGCACCCAATGTGAGTGAATCTCTACAATTCCCCGTTTTAATCACATTTTGGGGTGTATCATGTGTCGTTTAATTCCTTATTATATTTAAACATTTGTGCATCTATCATATCCATGATCAAATCTGTATGTATCAATTGTTGTGTGAATTATGTTAGATTGAAGTTATCATTTTCAGTACATGCATTTCATTAGGCCCATCAGCTCCCCATGGGATGCGGGTTGAGTATCAGGTGCCTCATTCGATCGGCTCCGTTTGATTGAGCCTTGATCTCACATACATCATCATTCATATCATTCGATCGGCTCCATTTGATTGAGCCTTGTCTCAAATACATCATCATTTATGTTATATACTCATCCAATGTGGTTTGTGTATTGTTTGTTTATATATGTTTGCTCACATGTGATTATTACACAAATTTTCAATATTAAATACAACAAGCAATTAATAACAATGTTTTATCAAGGTTCACTCGCCAACTTTTGTTGACCCAAAATATCCCCCGTTTTACACATGATACAGGTGATCCAGTTGAGACAAGAAACACATATGAAGGCTTAGAAGAATAATTCAGTTTAAGCTTCGGATTGTATTAATTAGTTTCATTTTTCCTTGTATTTGTATGGATTTGATTTAACTATTTAAGTTGTAATTTGAATTTAATAAATATGAAACATTTTAGTAAACATCATGAGCTTTGGTGATAACCCAATTATGCCCGACTTTTATTCCGCTGCGGGTCGGGGTGTGACAGTTTTGGTGCGATTCATATGTGTAATCAAATTTTCTCAAATGTATGGCATGTATGTGTTTACTAAGTGCTTTTATGTATAAATTCCGATTATGTAACACGACAATTGATGACACAAAATTTAAAGAGGTCTTTCAGGGCCTATATCATTGTAGGATCTTTCTATCTTCATAGTTAGTTTCTCAAAGGATGTTTGAGGTACACTCTTAAATCTTCCTATCTTTATAGTGAGATTTCTAAGAAGTACTTTACGAGGAACAATGGTTATGCTTTATGTGTAGGTTTGTTGGTGATTTAGATAACAAAACTAGAGTAATACAATAAGAACATGGTGGATACGCTACTGGTACTTCCTATATATAAGTGTGCTTATTGTATTACCCTTCGTAGCCTTATCTGAATCACCATTAGGATTATGATTTTTGTGATACAATTTGACAAGACAATGTGACTAGACTTAATCCCTAATGCATCTACCTATCTTTATAGTTAGATACTTGTGGGTTGTTTAAAGTACTAATTGGTAGTCCTTATTGGATGCTGTGTACTTTAATGCGTAATTGACAAGACAATTTAACAAGACAATGTGACTAAACTGAATCCCTAATGCATCTACCTATTTTTATAGTTAGATACTCGTGGGATGTTTAAAGTACTAATTGGTAGTCCTTATTGGATTCTGTGTACTTTAATGCGTATTTGACAAAACAGTTTGACAAGACAATGTGACTAGACTTAATCCCTAATGCATCTACCTATCTTTATAGTTAGATACTTGTGGGATGTTTAAAGTAGTAATTGGTAGTCCTTATTGGATTCTGTGTACTTTAATGCGTAATTGACAAGATAGTGTGAGTTGACGATTATGTGTTTATGTGGTTAGTTGTGATTAGGTTAACGAAACAAGTGTAATACCATAAGAACATGGTGGATATGCAGCTAGTACTTCCTATATATAAGTGTTCTTATTGCATTACCCTTGTAGCGTTGTTCGAGTCACTTTAGGATTTTATGTTCAATTTATTCAATGCTCGATATCCAAATCCTTGTAGAATCCTTTCATAATTTTTATGATAGATTCCTAGAAGGATATTTAGTATTATTATAAATCATTGATTGATTTCTAAAAATACTCACGCAAGTTATGACCGATTCAGTGTAGTTATTGATTATCCTTGATTTGATTTCTAATAAACATACTCACAAGGTCATGGACGATTTCAATATGATTACAAAAGAAAATACAATTTTCAAAGACATGAAAGCTACTTAAGTAATGTTCATAATACCATATACAAAACTGTCTTGTCACAAGTTTCATAATCAAGTTAATGTATTGCAATGCTAATACTTTTCGCCATTCTTTGGCTAAAATGAGTATATTTACAACTGGCAACTCTCGTAGTTGTCAAGGTATTGCAATACCAAACCTTTTGCCATTTATTTGGCCAATAAAACTATGTGCTCGCCAACATTGTTTGTTGACGTCTCTTTTTCACATATGTCTCAGGTTTACGATTATTCGAAAATGCTACACATAGGAATGCATACGGGCTTTAGACTTATTTAAACAAAAGACAATTATATGTATTCTTTGTATTGTAAACAATATAATAATAATGAAACAATTTAGTACCAGTTGTGGCTGAGCTATTTGTAACGTGACTCCCTGATATTTCCGCCACGTCTTGTTGTATTACCCGAATGGGGTGTTACAGATTGGTATCAGAGCACTGGTTATAGGGAATTAGGTTATTAGATTGCCTTTAACCTAGTCTATAACATTCCTAGGGACCCGAACATGAGTAGACTCGGGATTTCTATCCTAATCCTCATTCTTACTCGTGCCACAACTATTCTATGATTCACAAATCATCTATCCTTACATGGTTTATCTTAAATCCTTAGGCTTTACGCCTTAAGGAATTTCTCAAAAAGTTTTTCTTTCAAAATACTTTCATTGGAATGTTTCTCAGTTATCTTCACAAACTTTTTCATCAAAATATTTCTCGACATGTTCATCTCAAGTATTATATAAAAAATGTTTTCTCAAACACTCTCAACAAAATGTTTCTCAACTTATTTATCTCAAACAACTTATCAAAAAGATTTCTCAAAATGTTTTACTCTCAAACATTTTTTGTCGAAATCTTGGATTTTATTAATGTGAACTCATGCAATCTGGAAGGGTGAACGCATGTACCCCGAGTTTTCTATCTAAGGCTAGAGTGTTCGTACAAATCCGCATTATCGGACCAGTCACTCTTACCTGGGAACTTTTAGGGTGAGTGTTCACTTATAGGCTAAAGCATGTCTTCTCGAAACCTTATGAAAACCCATCTCCCCTGATCAGACAAACTACTTCTAAACATTACTACTTTTGTGACATTACTCCAACATGTTACCTTCGGTAATATGTTACGACTACATTCTATACGCACGAAACAAATTTCATTTTCATTTTATTCATCTCAGGACACTTTACAATTCTACTTCATTTTCCAATACAATTTTTGATTTTCAAATTTTTATCATTGGATGAGAATTTTCAAATTTTATCCACAAATTTCTTTATTTCCAAAAAAAAATTAAACAAAAATATTTTACCTTAAAAATAAAATTTAAAATTTAAATGGTAAATAATTTATAAAACTAACCATTAACTTGGTTTGTATTTTCTCATCCAAAAATGTAACAAAATTTTATTTTTAAAAAAGCAATTTTCAAAACAAAATCTACAACACTATTTTTCTAGATACAAGAACAAGCTTTTTGAACAAATGTCAAGTCCAAATTTTCAATTTACTATTGTATTTTAAACTTATAAAAAATCTACAAAATCTCTCTTAATTTGTTTACACTGTAGCTGTTTCTGCAAAAGATGCCTCCTCACCGTGACAACACTTGGTACGCTGAAATGGCAGCAATGATCGCTCATCATCTAGCTGCTGCACTCCCAGACATTTTGACCCAGGTTAATAAAAAACACAACAACAACCACAATAGTGTTCCTCTACATGTAACTACAAACAATTCAATTCGGCTGAACCACTTAAGTTTAATAGGTCTGAAGGAGCAACTGGGCTCCTACAATGGTTTTAGAGTATAGAAAGCACATTCCGCCATGTTCAGTGTACTAGTGAGCACAAAGTAGAGTTTGCATCAAGTGTTTTCCAAAAGAGAGCACTCACTTGGTGGAACAGGATCATGAGGGACAGAGGTGCGGAAGTAGCTATGGCACAAACGTGGGAAGAATTCAGGAACCTTATGATGAAAGAATTCTGTCCACGACACGAGATAAGGGCACTTTAAAACCAATTTTACTGTCTCAAACAAGATAGTGGGGAGAACCGTGCCTATACTGACCGGTTTAAACAGTTAAGTCTACTCTGCCACACTATGGTCACACCAATGGATCGGGCCATTGAAAAATACATTGATGGTCTACCTGATCCAGTCCAAGATATTGTCACTGGCAGCAAACCTGCAACGCTTAGGGAGGCTAAGGAATTAGCCACTACCCTAACTGACTCCCAAGTTAGAAAAGGGAAATTTTGTCGAAAGGGAGACAAGAAACAAACGGTTAACCTTCTAAAAATTCTAAGAAGCGTAAGACTTCAAAGAACTTTACGATAACTGCACCAATCCCACTTAACTCAGTACCTGTTAGGGGGTCTTATCGTGGGAAACATCCTCGGTGCAATCGTTGCAACTATCACCACCCAGCAAATTCTCCATGCCGCCAGTGTACGATTTGTGGTTTTCATGGACATCTAGCTGCGACCTGTCGCGTCCAAAACCAAACAGCCCGTACTCAAAAACGACCTTGTTATCCAGCTGGATCATGTTTCAATTGTGGTGAATTGAATCATTTCAAGCGAAACTTCCCTAAGCTTGCTAACGCAAATGGACGAGTATACAATGTCAACGAAGCTCAAGCTGATAATCAAGCACTTATGATCATCTGAACTTTTTACATTCATGTTTAGTATCTAAGAACAATGTACATATTTTAACTTTATTTGTAATGACAATATAAATTTCAAGAAGTTTTTCTTCATTCTTGTTATTCGAATTTCAGTTACAAATTCCAATATGATTACACTGTGTGTAATTACAACTACATAGAAACCTCGAGGATTCTGTTCTTTATTGTTAGGAACTAAATCTCGCAAGAATAGCATATTATGATTTGCACACTAGTGCATTCTTATAATCACTGCAAAACAAATACTACAAATATTATGTGCCTATTACTACTTCTTTTGTTTTTCATGTCATTACATACATGGTTTGTTAAACTACTATGTATAATACATGATTACAAATACACTATTGCTTAGTATGTTGACTTAACATACCTAGCACATGACTTTAAAACAGTTTTACGACATACTTACATTATTTACAACAATTCATGCTTAGTATATGATGCACGCTATCTGTATGGCTAGTGTGAAACATATATTAATATTTGTACTAGAATGAAATACTTGCTACTAATTTTTAAAGGATGCAAAACAAGTAGTGTTATCATTGCTAGTATGAAACATGTTCTGATTCACAGATCTTGTGGTTATGACGATGCTTATTTGGCTTGGATGTTACAACGAATTTATTATTTGTTTACCTATTACTTAACAGGAAGAGCTATGTGGACCATGTGATGAAACGTGTAATTATTGGTGCACACTTAATTACGGGGATCGACACATGAGAATCATAGTAAGCCTTGTTAAGATGGTGGCATAAAATCTAGAGTGATTAGGTAATGGGAAGGGTATGACGCAATAAGACCACGGTGGATACGCCGCGGGTACTTCCTATATAAAGTGTTCTTATTATGTTATTCTTCGGAACGTTACCAGAGTCACTTGAGGGTTTTATGTTATCTTGGACCATTATGTGATTATGTGACTATTTGTTATTTGGTTATTGAATGCAGGGACGATTGACGAGTACATACATTAACTCTATTCGAGCCGACCGGGAGTATATTATGGTGTTAAAGGTGACGACCTTGATACCATAGGTATGTTGACCCGTCTCCTATGCATGAGATGCTCATGGTACATACCTATGGTATCAAGGTCGTCACCTTTAACACCATAATATACTCCCGGTCGGCTCGAATAGAGTTAATGAATGTACTCGTCAATCGTCCCTGCATGCTCATGGTACATGGGATGTACCTCGTGGGATGTTAGAAACCGTGTACGTATGGCTAGGATTTAATGTACATCCCTTTGTTGCTAGGATTTACACTAAAGACTTACTATAACATAATGCCATTTTTATACACTCGATGACGCCTTAAAGATTCAAAAGTTCTAAAGGTTTTGAATACCTTGAGATATTTTGAATATATAAGATTACGCTTCAGATCCCCCAAACATTCCCAACACCAAATGATGCTCCGCATCTTTGGAATCACGAGCCTTGTTATCATTCAATTGTTTCAAACACACACTCTATGGTCTCCTTCGAATAAAATTTCGGGACGAAATTTCCTAAAGTATGGGAGACTGTGACACTAGTGCAAAATTTTGGGCTTTCAAAAAAAACTTGTTCTTTGAAGGCATTCCGATAGCCAATGCTTAAACGTAACCAGTTTAACATAATGTATGCACCGGGACGAGGATATAAGCTAAACATACCCTAAATATCCTTTACATAACTTAGAAATAAGTTTTGAAGGGTTTGGGATGTCAAAATCAAGCCTATTCGATCACAGGGGCTATTTTGGAAATTCTGCGAAACTATGCCTTTTCGCGTATTTCGCTATCCGAAGCATGTACGGACATCCAAAAACTTTTGTAATCATTAAAATATTATATTTTAGTGATTGGTATGCAAACATATCATCAATTAAACGTTTACGGTCAAACACGCGTTCGTTACGATTTTCGTCGTAATTAACCAAAAACCACGACCGTACGACCAAACGAACTGACCTCTGGAACATTTTTGGACACATTTCAAATACCCTATACTATAACGTCCTTATGAAGCTTAAAAATCAGGTTAACGGGTGTTAGAAGTGCCAAAACGCGACGAAAACATGTGAAGGGACCTGTTCTACCATTTTGAAAATTTCAGACAAGGGGGGCGTGACGTAGCGCGACGGTACCGTGGCGTAGCGCGAGGCCCCTGTTTTGACAGCAAGTTAGCTGGCAGCCTCCCAGCTCATTTCTTTGCCACCAATTCGCAAATTTTGACACCTAGCTTGAAATTTGCCACCCCTATTCTGCTTCTAACCCATCATTAACACTTGTTAAGATCCTAGAACACCTCCTAACACTTGTCATGATCATATTAATCCAATTCAAGTATAAAAACCATGGTTTTCTTCATTTTTGAACTTTTTCAACCATTCTCCTTGCTCCATTCTGCTTCAATCCGAATTTAAAACCATCTTGAAGGCTCCTCTGTGATTCCTTGACATGCCTATAGTGTTTGTAAGTGTTCTCTATCATGCTTTGTTCAATTCTTGTAGTTTAATTGGATTAAAAGCCAAAAAGTTGACTTTTGTTTTTGATCATGAATTGATCAACTTAAAATCCAATTGAACCTTGCAATATGATGGTAATCAAGATGGTTATGATCCTTAGTGATCATGCCTACTGATTTCTAGTCTTAGTGACAAGTCAAAGTTTCGGTCAAAATGCGATTTTGCGCATTTTGCAACGGATCTATTTTCAGGTATCAAAACAGGTTGTTTTGATGCCAAAATACTTTTATAAACTTATTTAGACATGTCAAAAACATGTCAAATTTGTCACTTTTGTTATAGTGCTTGTTTAGAGTCAAAAGTCTAGCGGTTTGACCACGGCTTTAACTTTCGAATCTGACCCGTTTGGTTGATCTTTAGATCCGACCAAACACATATTTATGACCATAAATATACAGGAATAACCCTCTGAGGTTATACCTTATGGTCATATCGTTTGGTTAGTCAAATGACAAGTCGACTATGTAATTCTTTATAAAGCCGAAAATGCCCTTTTTGCACATAATTTAGTTTTAAACATATAAGAATGTTAGTTTAACTTCTAAACTGATTATACAACTTAAATAAACTAATTTTGACATATTAGACTTGTCATAGGACATATTTAACCATCCGAACCCATAGTTACGTGTATGACCCGTTAAAGTGGAGTAAACCACTTTAACGAGCCAAAACACTTTGAAATGCTTTCAAATCAGAATGTTTAATATTATGAACCATATTATACAAGATCCAACTCTTGTTTGATTTATATACCTCATTCTATCCGATTTCCCGTTTTCAAGTTTCGACACACTAACATGTAATTATCCAATTCACTAGGGACCACTTCAACACTTGAACTCTTGATCCTTTGTGTTTGTTATATAATTTGAACAAGATTTATACGCAATCCTAGGCGAGTACATAGTTCCCCTCTTTTACGTTTTCCAAATGTTTTAGGGTGATTCATATGTGTAATCAAATTTCCTGAAATGTATGGCATGTATGTTTTTACTAAGTGCTTTTATGTATAAGTTCCGATTATGTTACACGACAATTGATGACACAATAGTTAAAGAGGTCTTTCAGGGCCTATATCCTTGTAGGATCTTTCTATCTTAATAGTTAGTTTCTCAAAGGATGTTTGAGGTACACTCTTAAATCTTCCTATCTTTATAGTGAGATTTCTAAGAAGTACTTTATGAGGAACGATGGTTATGGTTTATATGTAGGTTTTTTGGTGATTTAGATAACAAAACTAGAGTAATACAATAAGAACATGGTGGATACGCTGCTGGTACTTCCTATATATAAATGTGTTTATTGTATTACCCTTCGTAGCCTTATCCGAATCAACATTAGGATTATGATTTTTGTGATACAGTTTGACAAGAAAATGTGACTAGACTTAATCCCTAATGCATCTACCTATCTTTATAGTTAGATAGTTGTGGGATGTTTAAAGTACTAATTGGTAGTCCTTGTTGGTTGTTGTGTACTTTAATGCGTAATTGACAAGACAATTTGACAAGACAATGTGACTAAACCGAATCCCTAATGCATCTACCTATCTTTATAGTTAGATACTCGTGGGATGTTTAAAGTACTAATTGTAGTCCTTATTGGATTTTGTGTACTTTAATGCGTATTTGACAAAACAGTTTGACAAGACAATGTGACTAGACTTAATCCCTAATGCATCTACCTATCCTTATAGTTAGATACTTGTGGGTTGTTTAAAGTACTAATTGATTGTCCTTATTGAATTCTGTGTACTTTAATGCGTAATTGACAAGACAATGTGAGTTGACGATTATGTGTTTATGTGGTTAGTTGTGATTAGGTTAACGAAACAAGTGTAATACCATAAGAACATGGTGGATATGCCGCTAGTACTTCCTATATATAAGTGTTCTTATTGCATTACCCTTTTAGCGTTGTTCGAGTCACTTTAGGATTTTGTGTTCAATTGATTCAATGCTCGATATCCAAATCCTTGTAGAATCCTTTCATAATTTTTATGATAGATTCCTAGAAGGATATTTAGTATTATTATAAATCATTGATTGATTTCTAAAAATACTCACGCAAGTTATGACCGATTCAGTGTAGTTATTGATTATCCTTGATTGGATTTCTAATAAACATACTCACAAGTTTATGGACGATTTCAATATGTTTACAAAGAAAAAAGTACAATTTTCAAAGACATGAAAGCTAGTTAAGTAATTCTCATAATGCCATATACAAAACTGTTCTGTCACAAGTTTCATAATCAAGTTAATGTATTGCAATGCTAATACTTTTCGCCATTCTTTGGCTAAAATGAGTAGATTTACAACTGGCAACTCTCGTAGTTGTCAAAGTATTGCAATACCAAACCTTTTGCCATTTATTTGGACAATAAAACTCTATGCTCGCCAACATTGTTTGTTGACGTCTCTTTTTCACATATGTTTTAGGTTGACGATTATTCGAGCATGCTACACATAGGAATGCATCCGGGCTTTAGAATTCTTTAAACAAAAGACAATTATATGTATTCTTTGTATTGTAAACAATGTAATAATAATGAAACAATTTAGTACCAGTTGTGGCTGAGCAATTTGTAACATGACTCCCTGATATTTCCACCGCGTCTTGTTGTATTACGCGATTGGGGTGTTACATGATGATGCAGTTCTTGAGAATGCGATCTTAGAAGAGTATGCAAAGAACAGAAGAAGAGGAGATGATCTATCACGAGACAAAGATAAAGAATATTATCCCTCCAAATTTTGATTCTAGTTTTGTAGGTTGCTATGGAAGTACATCGCAAGAGTAAGTGGTTGAAGAAAAGAAACCAGAAATCGAGGAGGTCATTGATGTTACAAAGGAGATGAATGAAGAGAACCTCACAAAGATTGCTGACAAAGCAATGATGGCTAATCTGAAACAGGTAGGTTCAGAGGTAAAGGTGATTGAAAAATAAGTTGTGAAAGTTGTGGAGGTTGAAAAACCTAGAACAAAGTGCATGAAACCGTGTGAGCACTGTGCTGAGAAATGACTAATCATAAGCGAATTGGTTGTGCATAATGAAACTTTTAGATACAATTATCGCACAATGAAAGAAGCTTATGATAAGATGAAAGGCACTTATAGCAATGTTGAAAAAGCTAACTTAGAACAAGGTGCCACAATAAGAATGTTAAAAGCAACGGTAATTGAAAAACAAGAAGCAATAATATGTACATTAATACCATTGCTGAAACAAAACATGAGCTTCAAGAAATGAAAATTGAAACTGAACGAGTAAGACAGTTGTTGCTCAGTTACACAATGAAAGCTTATGTCATCGATCATATTCTTCTAACAATTCCGTCGGAAGAAAATGATGTGAAAACAAAAGGTAAGAAGCGTGTAGATTATAGCAATGTTCCACCTCCACTGTGTGCAAGTTACTGCCGCAAGAAAGTGGAAGGGATTGAAAAGGCACTTAATGTAACACTTTTATCAGAAACAAATGATAAGTTGCCTGAGAAGATTGATGTAATCTACACGACATCTAATGATGACAGTGAATCGGTTGTGAAAAATGTGGTTGAAAATGTTTTGGGAAATGATTCTGACGATGGCATCTTTGAAAGCGTCGATTCGAGTTTAAATAGTTCTGAAACACAATCTGAAAATGAAGATACTTCATCGGAAAAAAGCCTAAGTGATGATCCTAATGTTGTGATGTACAAAGTTAAGAACTCTGATAGACTATATTTTGATGATAGTTTTCTGATTCGGAATGTGAAAGAAGATGAGATTGATAAACTATTCAAACTTGTTGAAGTGTCATCAGATGATCAAGAGAAGAATGAGAAAAAGTTTTATTTAAAACCCAAGAAGAATTATCACGACTACCGAAGGAATGGTGGTGACTTTCCTGAGAACAAGAGAGCGGGGTTGGGTTTAGAAGTAAAAGATGAACCGAAAAAGAATCGAAAGTCACCATTTCACGAATATAAGAATAAAAACATGAAATTTGTGTTTGGGACTAACACGGTTCAGGAAGAGAATTTGATTGGAAAGCAATCAAACGATGAGTTTAAGAAGGAAAAAGAACTTCGTGATAAGGCTAAACCCACAAGTGGAGTAAAACCCACAAGTGGACATTCTGCTGATACTCGGACTTGCTTCAAATGCAATGAAGGTGGTCACATTGCACGCAAGTGTCCGAAATCAAAGCCTATGTATCAACGAAGAAAGAAAACTTCAGATGATGAGAAACTTAAGCACCCAGAGATCGGTGTAAAGCCAATCACGATCTTTAAACGAAATAGTGATTCTAACATCGAAGTGAAACCTAAAAGTGAATCTAAAATTGAGAAATCAACTTTTGAAAAGGGCGAAACTTCTAAATCAAATGAAAACAAAGATTCAAAATTTTAGATCAAGAAAGCTCGAATGAAATCTCAATCATGGGTTGCAAAGAAAACATCATCATCATCTGAAGGTACAAAGACAACTACTGCATCAGTCAAGAATGAAAATGTTAATGACACAAAGACTGATCGGAAGTTACCGAATGTTGATTTGCAAGTTCCTACTTATGACATCCCGATTCCACCCAAGACAAGAAAGGCTTTGGTTTCCCTCTTTAAATAGTTTCTTTTGCATGTGCAGGGGCTCCAAAGATCCATATTGTCAAATTGGATTATGGATAGCGGAGCTTCACTCGCCAACTTTTGTTGACCCAAAATATCCCCCGTTTTACACATGATAAAGGTGATCCAGTTGAGACAAGACACACATAGGAAGGCTTAGAAGAATAATTCAGTATAAGCTTTGGATTGTATTACTTAGTTTCATTTTTCCTTGTATTTGTATGGATTTGATTTGACTATTTAAGTTGTAATTTGAATTTAATAAATATGAAACATTTTAGTAAACATCATGAGCTTTGGTGATAACCCAATTATGCCCCGACTCTTATTCCGCTGCGGGTCAGGGTGTGACAGTTTTGGTGCGATTCATATGTGTAATCAGATTTTCTAAAATGTATGGCATGTATGTGTTTACTAAGTGCTTTTATGTATAAATTCCGATTATGTAACACAACAATTGATGACACAAAATTTAAAGAGGTCTTTCAGGGCCTATATCGTTGTAGGATCTTTCTATCTTCATAGTTAGTTTCTCAAAGGATGTTTGAGGTACACTCTTAAATCTTTCTATCTTTATAGTGAGATTTCTAAGAAGTACTTTATGAGGAACAATGGTTATGCTTTATGTGTAGGTTTGTTGGTGATTTAGATAACAAAACTAGAGTAATACAATAAGAACATGGTGGATACGCTACTGGTACTTCCTATATATAAGTGTGCTTATTGTATTACCCTTCGTAGCCTTATCTGAATCACCATTAGGATTATGATTTTTGTGATACAATTTGACAAGACAATGTGACTAGACTTAATCCCTAATGCATCTACCTATCTTTATAGTTAGATACTTGTTGTTTAAAGTACTAATTGGTAGTCCTTATTGGATGCTGTGTACTTTAATGCATAAATGACAAGACAATTTAACAAGACAATGTGACTAAACTGAATCCCTAATGCATCTACCTATCTTTATAGTTAGATACTCGTGGGATGTTTAAAGTACTAAGTGGTAGTCCTTATTGGATTCTGTGTACTTTAATGCCTATTTGACAAAACAGTTTGACAAGACAATGTGACTAGACTTAATCCCTAATGCATCTACCTATCTTTATAGTTAGATACTTGTGGGATGTTTAAAGTACTAATTGATAGTCCTTACTGAATTCTGTGTACTTTAATGCGTAATTGACAAGACAATGTGAGTTGACGATTATGTGTTTATGTGGTTAGTTGTGATTAGGTTAACAAAACAAGTGTAATACCATAAGAACATGGTGGATATACCGCTAGTACTTCCTATATATAAGTGTTCTTATTGCATTACCCTTGTAGCGTTGTTCGAGTCACTTTAGGATTTTATGTTCAATTTATTCAATGCTCGATATCCAAATCCTTGTAGAATCCTTTCATAATTTTTATGATAGATTCCTAGAAGGATATTTAGGATTATTATAAATCATTGATTGATTTCTAAAAATACTCACACAAGTTATGACCGATTCAGTGTAGTTATTGATTATACTTGATTTGATTTCTAATAAACATACTCACAAGTTCATGGACGATTTCAATATGATTACAAAGAAAAAAATACAATTTTCAAAGACATGAAAGCTACTTAAGTAATGTTCATAATACCATATACAAAATTGTCTTGTCACAAGTTTTATAATCAAGTTAATGTATTGCAATGCTAATACTTTTCTCCATTCTTTGGCTAAAATGAGTATATTTACAACTGGCAACTCTCGTAGTTGTCAAAGTATTGCAATACCAAACCTTTTGCCATTTATTTGGCCAATAAAACTATGTGCTCGCCAACATTGTTTGTTTACGTCTCTTTTTCACATATGTTTCAGGTTGACGATTATTCGAGCATGCTACACGTAGGAATGCATACGGGCTTTAGACTTCTTTAAACAAAAGACAATTATATGTATTATTTGTATTGTAAACAATATAATAATAATGAAACAATTTAGTACCAGTTGTGGCTGAGCTATTTGTAACGTGACTCCCTGATATTTCCGCCACGTCTTGTTGTATTACCCGAATGGGGTGTTACAGATTGGTATCAGAGCACTGGTTATAGGGAATTTGGTTATTAGATTGCCTTTAACCTAGTCTATAACCTTCCTAGGGACCCGGACATGAGTAGAGTCGGGATTTCTATCCTAATCCTCATTCTTACTCGTGCCACAACTATTCTATGATTCACAAATCATCTATCCTTACATGGTTTATCCTAAATCCTTAGGCTTTACGCCTTAAGGAATTTCTCAAAAAAATTTTCTTTCAAAATACTTTAATTGGAATGTTTCTCAGTTATCTTCACAAACTTTTTCATCAAAATATTTCTCGACATGTTCATCTCAAGTATTATATAAAAAATGTTTTCTCAAACGCTCTAAACAAAATGTTTCTCAACTTATTTATCTCAAACAACTTATCAAAAAGATTTCTCAAATGTTTTACTCTCAAACATTTTTTGTCGAAATCTTGGGTTTTATTAATGTGAACTCATGCAATCTGGAAGGGTGAACGCATGTACCCCGAGTTTTCTATCTAAGGCTAGAGTGTTCGTACAAATCCGCATTATCGGACCAGTTACTCTTACCTGGGAATTCTTAGGGTGAGTGTTCACTTATAGGCTAAAGCATGTCTTCTTGAAACCTTATGAAAACCCATCTCCCCTGATCAGATAAACTACTTCTAAACATTACTGTGACATTACTCCAACATGTTACCTTCGGTAACATGTTACGACTGCATTCTATACGCACGAAATAAATTTCATTTTCATTTTATTCATCTCAGGACACTTTACAATTCTAGTTCATTTTCCAATACAATTTTCGATTTTCAAAATTTTTATCATTGGATGAGAATTTTCAAATTTTATCCACAAAATTTCTTTATTTCCAAAAAAAAAAATTAAACAAAAATATTTTACCTTAAAAATAAAATTTAAAATTTAAATGGTAAAGAATTTATAAAACCAACCATTAACTTGGTTTAAAATTTAATATGAAACATTTTAGTAAACATCATGAGCTTTGGTGATAACCCAATTATGCCCGACTTTTATTCCGCTGCGGGTCGGGGTGTGACAGTTTTGGTGCGATTCATATGTGTAATCAAATTTTCTTAAATGTATGGCATGTATGTGTTTACTAAGTGCTTTTATGTATAAATTCCGATTATGTAACACGACAATTGATGACACAAAATTTAAAGAGGTCTTTCAGGGACTATATCGTTGTAGGATCTTTCTATCTTCATAGTTAGTTTCTCAAAGGATGTTTGAGGTACACTCTTAAATCTTCCTATCTTTATAGTGAGATTTCTAAGAAGTACTTTACGAGGAACAATGGTTATGCTTTATGTGTAGGTTTGTTGGTGATTTAGATAACAAAACTAGAGTAATACAATAAGAACATGGTGGATACGCTACTGGTACTTCCTATATATAAGTGTGCTTATTGTATTACCCTTCGTAACCTTATCTGAATCACCATTAGGATTATGATTTTTGTGATACAATTTGACAAGACAATGTGACTAGACTTAATCCCTAATGCATCTACCTATCTTTATAGTTAGATACTTGTGGGTTGTTTAAAGTACTAATTGGTAGTCCTTATTGGATGCTGTGTACTTTAATGCGTAATTGACAAGACAATTTAACAAGACAATGTGACTAAACTGAATCCCTAATGCATCTACCTATTTTTATAGTTAGATACTCGTGGGATGTTTAAAGTACTAATTGGTAGTCCTTATTGGATTCTGTGTACTTTAATGCGTATTTGACAAAACAGTTTGACAAGACAATGTGACTAGACTTAATCCCTAATGCATCTACCTATCTTTATAGTTAGATACTTGTGGGATGTTTAAAGTAGTAATTGGTAGTCCTTATTGGATTCTGTGTACTTTAATGCGTAATTGACAAGATAGTGTGAGTTGACGATTATGTGTTTATGTGGTTAGTTGAGATTAGGTTAACGAAACAAGTGTAATACCATAAGAACATGGTGGATATGCCGCTAGTACTTCCTATATATAAGTGTTCTTATTGCATTACCCTTGTAGCGTTGTTCGAGTCACTTTAGGATTTTATGTTCAATTTATTCAATGCTCGATATCCAAATCCTTGTAGAATCCTTTCATAATTTTTATGATAGATTCCTAGAAGGATATTTAGTATTATTATAAATCATTGATTGATTTCTAAAAATACTCACGCAAGTTATGACCGATTCAGTGTAGTTATTGATTATCCTTGATTTGATTTCTAATAAACATACTCACAAGGTCATGGATGATTTCAATATGATTACAAAAGAAAATACAATTTTCAAAGACATGAAAGCTACTTAAGTAATGTTCATAATACCATATACAAAACTGTCTTGTCACAAGTTTCATAATCAAGTTAATGTATTGCAATGCTAATACTTTTCGCCATTCTTTGGCTAAAATGAGTATATTTACAACTGGCAACTCTCGTAGTTGTCAAGGTATTGCAATACCAAACCTTTTGCCATTTATTTGGCCAATAAAACTATGTGCTCGCCAACATTGTTTGTTGACGTCTCTTTTTAACATATGTTTCAGGTTGACGATTATTCGAGCATGCTACACATAGGAATGCATACGGGCTTTAGACTTATTTAAACAAAAGACAATTATATATATTCTTTGTATTGTAAACAATATAATAATAATGAAACAATTTAGTACCAGTTGTGGCTGAGCTATTTGTAACGTGACTCCCTGATATTTCCGCCACGTCTTGTTGTATTACCCGAATGGGGTGTTACAGATTGGTATCAGAGCACTGGTTATAGGGAATTAGGTTATTAGATTCCCTTTAACCTAGTCTATAACATTCCTAGGGACCCGAACATGAGTAGACTCGGGATTTCTATCCTAATCCTCATTCTTACTCGTGCCACAACTATTCTATGATTCACAAATCATCTATCCTTACATGGTTTATCCTAAATCCTTAGGCTTTACGCCTTAAGGAATTTCTCAAAAAGTTTTTCTTTCAAAATACTTTCATTGGAATGTTTCTCAGTTATCTTCACAAACTTTTTCATCAAAATATTTCTCGACATGTTCATCTCAAGTATTATATAAAAATTATTTTCTCAAACACTCTCAACAAAATGTTTCTCAACTTATTTATCTCAAACAACTTATCAAAAAGATTTCTCAAAATGTTTTACTCTCAAACATTTTTTGTCGAAATCTTGGATTTTATTAATGTGAACTCATGCAATATGGAAGGGTGAACGCATGTACCCCGAGTTTTCTATCTAAGGCTAGAGTGTTCGTACAAATCCGCATTATCGGACCAGTCACTCTTACCTGGGAACTCTTAGGGTGAGTGTTCACTTATAGGCTAAAGCATGTCTTCTCGAAACCTTATGAAAACCCATCTCCCCTGATCAGACAAACTACTTCTAAACATTACTACTTTTGTGACATTACTCCAACATGTTACCTTCGGTAATATGTTACGACTACATTCTATACGCACGAAACAAATTTCATTTTCATTTTATTCATCTCAGGACACTTTACAATTCTACTTCATTTTCCAATACAATTTTTGATTTTCAAATTTTTATCATTGGATGAGAATTTTTCAAATTTTATCCACAAAATTTCTTTATTTCCAAAAAAAAATTAAACAAAAATATTTTACCTTAAAAAAAAAATTTTAAATTTAAATGGTAAATAATTTATAAAACTAACCATTAACTTGGTTTGTATTTTCTCATCCAAAAATGTAACAAAAATTTATTTTTAAAAAAGCAATTTTCAAAACAAAATCTACAACACTATTTTTCTAGATACAAGAACAAGCTTTTTGAACAAATGTCAAGTCCAAATTTTCAATTTACTATGGTATTTTAAACTTATAACAAATCTCCAAAACTCTCTTAATTTGTTTACACTGTTGCTGTTTCTGCAAAAGATGCCTCCTCACCGTGACAACACTTGGTACGCTGAAATGGCAGCAATGATCGCTCATCATCTAGCTGCTGCACTCCCAGACATTGTGACCCAGGTTAATAAAAAAACAACAACAACCACAATAGTGTTCCTCTACATGTAACTACAAACAATTCAATTCGGCTGAACCACTTAAGTTTAATGGGTCTGAAGGAGCAACTGGGCTCCTACAATGGTTTGAGAGTATAGAAAGCACATTCCGCCATGTTCAGTGTACTAGTGAGCACAAAGTTTGCATCAAGTGTTTTCCAAAAGAGAGCACTCACTTGGTGGAACAGGATCATGAGGGACAGAGGTGCGGAAGTAGCTATGGCACAAACGTGGGAAGAATTCAGGAACCTTATGATGAAAGAATTCTGTCCACGACACGAGATAAGGGCACTTTAAAATCAATTTTACTGTCTCAAACAAGATAGTGGGGAGAACCGTACCTATACTGACCGGTTTAAACAGTTAAGTCTACTCTGCCACACTATGGTCACACCAATGGATCGGGCCATTGAAAAATACATTGATGGTCTACCTGATCCAGTCCAAGATATTGTCACTGGCAGCAAACCTGCAACGCTTAGGGAGGCTAAGGAATTAGCCACTACCCTAACTGACTCCCAAGTTAGAAAAGGGAAATTTTGTCGAAAGGGAGACAAGAAACAAACGGTTAACCTTCTAAAAATTCTAAGAAGCGTAAGACTTCAAAGAACTTTACGATAACTGCACCAATCCCACTTAACTCAGTACCTGTTAGGGGGTCTTATCGTGGGAAACATCCTCGGTGCAATCGTTGCAACTATCACCACCCAGCAAATTCTCCATGCCGCCAGTGTACGATTTGTGGTTTTCATGGACATCTAGCTGCGACCTGTCGCGTCCAAAACCAAACAGCCCGTACTCAAAAACGACCTTGTTATCCAGCTGGATCATGTTTCAATTGTGGTGAATTGAATCATTTCAAGCGAAACTTCCCTAAGCTTGCTAACGCAAATGGACGAGTATACAATGTCAACGAAGCTCAAGCTGATAATCAAGCACTTATGATCATCTGAACTTTTTACATTCATGTTTAGTATCTAAGAACAATGTACATATTTTAACTTTATTTGTAATGACAATATAAATTTCAAGAAGTTTTTCTTCATTCTTGTTATTCGAATTTCAGTTACAAATTCCAATATGATTACACTGTGTGTAATTACAACTACATAGAAACCTCGAGGATTCTGTTCTTTATTGTTAGGAACTAAATCTCGCAAGAATAGCATATTATGATTTGCACACTAGTGCATTCTTATAATCACTGCAAAACAAATACTACAAATATTATGTGCCTATTACTACTTCTTTTGTTTTTCATGTCATTACATACATGGTTTGTTAAACTACTATGTATAGTACATGATTACAAATACACTATTGCTTAGTATGTTGACTTAACATACCTAGCACATGACTTTAAAACAGTTTTACGACATACTTACATTATTTACAACAATTCATGCTTAGTATATGATGCACGCTATCTGTATGGCTAGTGTGAAACATATATTAATATTTGTACTAGAATGAAATACTTGCTACTAATTTTTAAAGGATGCAAAACAAGTAGTGTTATCATTGCTAGTATGAAACATGTTCTGATTCACAGATCTTGTGGTTATGACGATGCTTATTTGGCTTGGATGTTACAACGAATTTATTATTTGTTTACCTATTACTTAACAGGAAGAGCTATGTGGACCATGTGATGAAACGTGTAATTATTGGTGCACACTTAATTACGGGGATCGACACATGAGAATCATAGTAAGCCTTGTTAAGATGGTAGCATAAAATCTAGAGTGATTAGGTAATGGGAAGGGTATGACGCAATAAGACCACGGTGGATACGCCGCGGGTACTTCCTATATAAAGTGTTCTTATTATGTTATTCTTCGGAACGTTACCAGAGTCACTTGAGGGTTTTATGTTATCTTGGACCATTATGTGATTATGTGACTATTTGTTATTTGGTTATTGAATGCAGGGACGATTGACGAGTACATACATTAACTCTATTCGAGCCGACCGGGAGTATATTATGGTGTTAAAGGTGACGACCTTGATACCATAGGTATGTTGACCCGTCTCCTATGCATGAGATGCTCATGGTACATACCTATGGTATCAAGGTCGTCACCTTTAACACCATAATATACTCCCGGTCGGCTCGAATAGAGTTAATGAATGTACTCGTCAATCGTCCCTGCATGCTCATGGTACATGGGATGTACCTCGTGGGATGTTAGAAACCGTGTACGTATGGCTAGGATTTAATGTACATCCCTTTGTTGCTAGGATTTACACTAAAGACTTACTATAACATAATGCCATTTTTATACACTCGATGACGCCTTAAAGATTCAAAAGTTCTAAAGGTTTTGAATACCTTGAGATATTTTGAATATATAAGATTACGCTTCAGATCCCCCAAACATTCCCAACACCAAATGATGCTCCGCATCTTTGGAATCACGAGCCTTGTTATCATTCAATTGTTTCAAACACACACTCTATGGTCTCCTTCGAATAAAATTTCGGGACGAAATTTCCTAAAGTATGGGAGACTGTGACACTAGTGCAAAATTTTGGGCTTTCAAAAAAAACTTGTTCTTTGAAGGCATTCCGATAGCCAATGCTTAAACGTAACCAGTTTAACATAATGTATGCACCGGGACGAGGATATAAGCTAAACATACCCTAAATATCCTTTACATAACTTAGAAATAAGTTTTGAAGGGTTTGGGATGTCAAAATCAAGCCTATTCGATCACAGGGGCTATTTTGGAAATTCTGCGAAACTATGCCTTTTCGCGTATTTCGCTATCCGAAGCATGTACGGACATCCAAAAACTTTTGTAATCATTAAAATATTATATTTTAGTGATTGGTATGCAAACATATCATCAATTAAACGTTTACGGTCAAACACGCGTTAGTTACGATTTTCGTCGTAATTAACCAAAAACCACGACCGTACGACCAAACGAACTGACCTCTGGAACATTTTTGGACACATTTCAAATACCCTATACTATAACGTCCTTATGAAGCTTAAAAATCAGGTTAACGGGTGTTAGAAGTGCCAAAACGCGACGAAAACATGTGAAGGGACCTGTTCTACCATTTTGAAAATTTCAGACAAGGGGGGCGTGACGTAGCGCGACGGTACCGTGGCGTAGCGCGAGGCCCCTGTTTTGACAGCAAGTTAGCTGGCAGCCTCCCAGCTCATTTCTTTGCCACCAATTCGCAAATTTTGACACCTAGCTTGAAATTTGCCACCCCTATTCTGCTTCTAACCCATCATTAACACTTGTTAAGATCCTAGAACACCTCCTAACACTTGTCATGATCATATTAATCCAATTCAAGTATAAAAACCATGGTTTTCTTCATTTTTGAACTTTTTCAACCATTCTCCTTGCTCCATTCTGCTTCAATCCGAATTTAAAACCATCTTGAAGGCTCCTCTGTGATTCCTTGACATGCCTATAGTGTTTGTAAGTGTTCTCTATCATGCTTTGTTCAATTCTTGTAGTTTAATTGGATTAAAAGCCAAAAAGTTGACTTTTGTTTTTGATCATGAATTGATCAACTTAAAATCCAATTGAACCTTGCAATATGATGGTAATCAAGATGGTTATGATCCTTAGTGATCATGCCTACTGATTTCTAGTCTTAGTGACAAGTCAAAGTTTCGGTCAAAATGCGATTTTGCGCATTTTGCAACGGATCTATTTTCAGGTATCAAAACAGGTTGTTTTGATGCCAAAATACTTTTATAAACTTATTTAGACATGTCAAAAACATGTCAAATTTGTCACTTTTGTTATAGTGCTTGTTTAGAGTCAAAAGTCTAGCGGTTTGACCACGGCTTTAACTTTCGAATCTGACCCGTTTGGTTGATCTTTAGATCCGACCAAACACATATTTATGACCATAAATATACAGGAATAACCCTCTGAGGTTATACCTTATGGTCATATCGTTTGGTTAGTCAAATGACAAGTCGACTATGTAATTCTTTATAAAGCCGAAAATGCCCTTTTTGCACATAATTTAGTTTTAAACATATAAGAATGTTAGTTTAACTTCTAAACTGATTATACAACTTAAATAAACTAATTTTGACATATTAGACTTGTCATAGGACATATTTAACCATCCGAACCCATAGTTACGTGTATGACCCGTTAAAGTGGAGTAAACCACTTTAACGAGCCAAAACACTTTGAAATGCTTTCAAATCAGAATGTTTAATATTATGAACCATATTATACAAGATCCAACTCTTGTTTGATTTATATACCTCATTCTATCCGATTTCCCGTTTTCAAGTTTCGACACACTAACATGTAATTATCCAATTCACTAGGGACCACTTCAACACTTGAACTCTTGATCCTTTGTGTTTGTTATATAATTTGAACAAGATTTATACGCAATCCTAGGCGAGTACATAGTTCCCCTCTTTTACATTTTCCAAATGTTTTAGGGTGATTCATATGTGTAATCAAATTTCCTCAAATGTATGGCATGTATGTTTTTACTAAGTGCTTTTATGTATATGTTCCGATTATGTTACACGACAATTGATGACACAATAGTTAAAGAGGTCTTTCAGGGCCTATATCCTTGTAGGATCTTTCTATCTTAATAGTTAGTTTCTCAAAGGATGTTTGAGGTACACTCTTAAATCTTCCTATCTTTATAGTGAGATTTCTAAGAAGTACTTTATGAGGAACGATGGTTATGGTTTATATGTAGGTTTTTTGGTGATTTAGATAACAAAACTAGAGTAATACAATAAGAACATGGTGGATACGCTGCTGGTACTTCCTATATATAAATGTGTTTATTGTATTACCCTTCGTAGCCTTATCCGAATCAACATTAGGATTATGATTTTTGTGATACAGTTTGACAAGAAAATGTGACTAGACTTAATCCCTAATGCATCTACCTATCTTTATAGTTAGATACTTGTGGGATGTTTAAAGTACTAATTGGTAGTCGTTGTTGGTTGTTGTGTACTTTAATGCGTAATTGACAAGACAATTTGACAAGACAATGTGACTAAACCGAATCCCTAATGCATCTACCTATCTTTATAGTTAGATACTCGTGGGATGTTTAAAGTACTAATTGTAGTCCTTATTGGATTTTGTGTACTTTAATGCGTATTTGACAAAACAGTTTGACAAGACAATGTGACTAGACTTAATCCCTAATGCATCTACCTATCTTTATAGTTAGATACTTGTGGGATGTTTAAAGTACTAATTGATTGTCTTTATTGAATTCTGTGTACTTTAATGCGTAATTGACAAGACAATGTGAGTTGACGATTATGTGTTTATGTGGTTAGTTGTGATTAGGTTAACGAAACAAGTGTAATACCATAAGAACATGGTGGATATACCGCTAGTACTTCCTATATATAAGTGTTCTTATTGCATTACCCTTTTAGCGTTGTTCGAGTCACTTTAGGATTTTGTGTTCAATTGATTCAATGCTCGATATCCAAATCCTTTTAGAATCCTTTCATAATTTTTATGATAGATTCCTAGAAGGATATTTAGTATTATTATAAATCATTGATTGATTTCTAAAAATACTCACGCAAGTTATGACCGATTCAGTGTAGTTATTGATTATCCTTGATTGGATTTCTAATAAACATACTCACAAGTTTATGGACGATTTCAATATGTTTACAAAGAAAAAAGTACAATTTTCAAAGACATGAAAGCTAGTTAAGTAATGTTCATAATGCCATATACAAAACTGTTCTATCACAAGTTTCATAATCAAGTTAATGTATTGCAATGCTAATACTTTTCGCCATTCTTTGGCTAAAATGAGTAGATTTACAACTGGCAACTCTCGTAGTTGTCAAAGTATTGCAATACCAAACCTTTTGCCATTTATTTGGACAATAAAACTCTATGCTCGCCAACATTGTTTGTTGACGTCTCTTTTTCACATATGTTTTAGGTTGACGATTATTCGAGCATGCTACACATAGGAATGCATCCGGGCTTTAGAATTCTTTAAACAAAAGACAATTATATGTATTCTTTGTATTGTAAACAATGTAATAATAATGAAACAATTTAGTACCAGTTGTGGCTGAGCAATTTGTAACATGACTCCCTGATATTTCCACCGCGTCTTGTTGTATTACGCGATTGGGGTGTTACATGATGATGCAGTTCTTGAGAATGCGATCTTAGAAGAGTATGCAAAGAACAGAAGAAGAGGAGATGATCTATCACGAGACAAAGATAAAGAATATTATCCCTCCAAATTTTGATTCTAGTTTTGTAGGTTGCTATGGAAGTACATCGCAAGAGTAAGTGGTTGAAGAAAAGAAACCAGAAATCGAGGAGGTCATTGATGTTACAAAGGAGATGAATGAAGAGAACCTCACAAAGATTGCTGACAAAGCAATGATGGCTAATCTGAAACAGGTAGGTTCAGAGGTAAAGGTGATTGAAAAATAAGTTGTGAAAGTTGTGGAGGTTGAAAAACCTAGAACAAAGTGCATGAAACCGTGTGAGCACTGTGCTGAGAAATGACTAATCATAAGCGAATTGGTTGTGCATAATGAAACTTTTAGATACAATTATCGCACAATGAAAGAAGCTTATGATAAGATGAAAGGCACTTATAGCAATGTTGAAAAAGCTAACTTAGAACAAGGTGCCACAATAAGAATGTTAAAAGCAACGGTAATGAAAAACAAGAAGCAATAATATGTACATTAATACCATTGCTGAAACAAAACATGAGCTTCAAGAAATGAAAATTGAAACTGAACGAGTAAGACAGTTGTTGCTCAGTTACACAATGAAAGCTTATGTCATCGATCATATTCTTCTAACAATTCCGTCGGAAGAAAATGATGTGAAAACAAAAGGTAAGAAGCGTGTAGATTATAGCAATGTTCCACCTCCACTGTGTGCAAGTTACTGCCGCAAGAAAGTGGAAGGGATTGAAAAGGCACTTAATGTAACACTTTTATCAGAAACAAATGATAAGTTGCCTGAGAAGATTGATGTAATCTACACGACATCTAATGATGACAGTGAATCGGTTGTGAAAAATGTGGTTGAAAATGTTTTGGGAAATGATTCTGACGATGGCATCTTTGAAAGCGTCGATTCGAGTTTAAATAGTTCTGAAACACAATCTGAAAATGAAGATACTTCATCGGAAAAAAGCCTAAGTGATGATCCTAATGTTGTGATGTACAAAGTTAAGAACTCTGATAGACTATATTTTGATGATAGTTTTCTGATTCGGAATGTGAAAGAAGATGAGATTGATAAACTATTCAAACTTGTTGAAGTGTCATCAGATGATCAAGAGAAGAATGAGAAAAAGTTTTATTTAAAACCCAAGAAGAATTATCACGACTACCGAAGGAATGGTGGTGACTTTCCTGAGAACAAGAGAGCGGGGTTGGGTTTAGAAGTAAAAGATGAACCGAAAAAGAATCGAAAGTCACCATTTCACGAATATAAGAATAAAAACATGAAATTTGTGTTTGGGACTAACACGGTTCAGGAAGAGAATTTGATTGGAAAGCAATCAAACGATGAGTTTAAGAAGGAAAAAGAACTTCGTGATAAGGCTAAACCCACAAGTGGAGTAAAACCCACAAGTGGACATTCTGCTGATACTCGGACTTGCTTCAAATGCAATGAAGGTGGTCACATTGCACGCAAGTGTCCGAAATCAAAGCCTATGTATCAACGAAGAAAGAAAACTTCAGATGATGAGAAACTTAAGCACCCAGAGATCGGTGTAAAGCCAATCACGATCTTTAAACGAAATAGTGATTCTAACATCGAAGTGAAACCTAAAAGTGAATCTAAAATTGAGAAATCAACTTTTGAAAAGGGCGAAACTTCTAAATCAAATGAAAACAAAGATTCAAAATTTTAGATCAAGAAAGCTCGAATGAAATCTCAATCATGGGTTGCAAAGAAAACATCATCATCATCTGAAGGTACAAAGACAACTACTGCATCAGTCAAGAATGAAAATGTTAATGACACAAAGACTGATCGGAAGTTACCGAATGTTGATTTGCAAGTTCCTACTTATGACATCCCGATTCCACCCAAGACAAGAAAGGCTTTGGTTTCCCTCTTTAAATAGTTTCTTTTGCATGTGCAGGGGCTCCAAAGATCCATATTGTCAAATTGGATTATGGATAGCGGAGCTTCACTCGCCAACTTTTGTTGACCCAAAATATCCCCCGTTTTACACATGATAAAGGTGATCCAGTTGAGACAAGACACACATAGGAAGGCTTAGAAGAATAATTCAGTATAAGCTTTGGATTGTATTACTTAGTTTCATTTTTCCTTGTATTTGTATGGATTTGATTTGACTATTTAAGTTGTAATTTGAATTTAATAAATATGAAACATTTTAGTAAACATCATGAGCTTTGGTGATAACCCAATTATGCCCCGACTCTTATTCCGCTGCGGGTCAGGGTGTGACAGTTTTGGTGCGATTCATATGTGTAATCAGATTTTCTAAAATGTATGGCATGTATGTGTTTACTAAGTGCTTTTATGTATAAATTCCGATTATGTAACACAACAATTGATGACACAAAATTTAAAGAGGTCTTTCAGGGCCTATATCGTTGTAGGATCTTTCTATCTTCATAGTTAGTTTCTCAAAGGATGTTTGAGGTACACTCTTAAATCTTTCTATCTTTATAGTGAGATTTCTAAGAAGTACTTTACGAGGAACAATGGTTATGCTTTATGTGTAGGTTTGTTGGTGATTTAGATAACAAAACTAGAGTAATACAATAAGAACATGGTGGATACGCTACTGGTACTTCCTATATATAAGTGTGCTTATTGTATTACCCTTCGTAGCCTTATCTGAATCACCATTAGGATTATGATTTTTGTGATACAATTTGACAAGACAATGTGACTAGACTTAATCCCTAATGCATCTACCTATCTTTATAGTTAGATACTTGTTGTTTAAAGTACTAATTGGTAGTCCTTATTGGATGCTGTGTACTTTAATGCGTAAATGACAAGACAATTTAACAAGACAATGTGACTAAACTGAATCCCTAATGATCTACCTATCTTTATAGTTAGATACTCGTGGGATGTTTAAAGTACTAACTGGTAGTCCTTATTGGATTCTGTGTACTTTAATGCCTATTTGACAAAACAGTTTGACAAGACAATGTGACTAGACTTAATCCCTAATGCATCTACCTATCTTTATAGTTAGATACTTGTGGGATGTTTAAAGTACTAATTGATAGTCCTTATTGAATTCTGTGTACTTTAATGCGTAATTGACAAGACAATGTGAGTTGACGATTATGTGTTTATGTGGTTAGTTGTGATTAGTTAACAAAACAAGTGTAATACCATAAGAACATGGTGGATATACCGCTAGTACTTCCTATATATAAGTGTTCTTATTGCATTACCCTTGTAGCGTTGTTCGAGTCACTTTAGGATTTTATGTTCAATTTATTCAATGCTCGATATCCAAATCCTTGTAGAATCCTTTCATAATTTTTATGATAGATTCCTAGAAGGATATTTAGGATTATTATAAATCATTGATTGATTTCTAAAAATACTCACACAAGTTATGACCGATTCAGTGTAGTTATTGATTATCCTTGATTTGATTTCTAATAAACATACTCACAAGTTCATGGACAATTTCAATATGATTACAAAGAAAAAATACAATTTTCAAAGACATGAAAGCTACTTAAGTAATGTTCATAATACCATATACAAAACTGTCTTGTCACAAGTTTTATAATCAAGTTAATGTATTGCAATGCTAATACTTTTCTCCATTCTTTGGCTAAAATGAGTATATTTACAACTGGCAACTCTCGTAGTTGTCAAAGTATTGCAATACCAAACCTTTTGCCATTTATTTGGCCAATAAAACTATGTGCTCGCCAACATTGTTTGTTGACGTCTCTTTTTCACATATGTTTCAGGTTGACGATTATTCGAGCATGCTACACGTAGGAATGCATACGGGCTTTAGACTTCTTTAAACAAAAGACAATTATATGTATTATTTGTATTGTAAACAATATAATAATACTGAAACAATTTAGTACCAGTTGTGGCTGAGCTATTTGTAACGTGACTCCCTGATATTTCCGCCACGTCTTGTTGTATTACCCGAATGGGGTGTTACAGATTGGTATCAGAGCACTGGTTATAGGGAATTAGGTTATTAGATTGCCTTTAACCTAGTCTATAACCTTCCTAGGGACCCGGACATGAGTAGACTCGGGATTTCTATCCTAATCCTCATTCTTACTCGTGCCACAACTATTCTATGATTCACAAATCATCTATCCTTACATGGTTTATCCTAAATCCTTAGGCTTTACGCCTTAAGGAATTTCTCAAAAAGTTTTTCTTTCAAAATACTTTAATTGGAATGTTTCTCAGTTATCTTCACAAACTTTTTCATCAAAATATTTCTCGACATGTTCATCTCAAGTATTATATAAAAAATGTTTTCTCAAACGCTCTAAACAAAATGTTTCTCAACTTATTTATCCCAAACAACTTATCAAAAAGATTTCTCAAAATGTTTTACTCTCAAACATTTTTTGTCGAAATCTTGGGTTTTATTAATGTGAACTCATGCAATCTGGAAGGGTGAACGCATGTACCCCGAGTTTTCTATCTAAGGCTAGAGTGTTCGTACAAATCCGCATTATCGGACCAGTTACTCTTACCTGGGAACTCTTAGGGTGAGTGTTCACTTATAGGCTAAAGCATGTCTTCTCGAAACCTTATGAAAACCCATCTCCCCTGATCAGATAAACTACTTCTAAACATTACTGTGACATTACTCCAACATGTTACCTTCGGTAATATGTTACGACTGCATTCTATACGCACGAAATAAATTTCATTTTCATTTTATTCATCTCAGGACACTTTACAATTCTACTTCATTTTCCAATACAATTTTCGATTTTCAAAATTTTTATCATTGGATGAGAATTTTCAAATTTTATCCACAAAATTTCTTTATTTCCAAAAAAAAAATTAAACAAAAATATTTTACCTTAAAAATAAAATTTAAAATTTAAATGGTAAAGAATTTATAAAACCAACCATTAACTTGGTTTGTATTTTCTCATCCAAAAATATAACAAAAATTTATTTTTAAAAAAGCAATTTTCAAAACAAAATCTACAACACTATTTTTCTAGATACAAGAACAAGCTTTTTGAACAAATGTCAAGTCCAAATTTTCAATTTACTATGGTATTTTAAACTTATAACAAATCTACAAAATCTCTCTTAATTTGTTTACACTGTAGCTGTTTCTGCAAAAGATGCCTCCTCACCGTGACAACACTTGGTACGCTGAAATGGCAGCAATGATCGCTCATCATCTAGCTGCTGCACTCCCAGACATTGTGACCCAGGTTAATAAAAAAACAACAACAACCACAATAGTGTTCCTCTACATGTAACTACAAACAATTCAATTCGGCTGAACCACTTAAGTTTAATGGGTCTGAAGGAGCAACTGGGCTCCTACAATGGTTTGAGAGTATAGAAAGCACATTCCGCCATGTTCAGTGTACTAGTGAGCACAAAGTTTGCATCAAGTGTTTTCCAAAAGAGAGCACTCACTTGGTGGAACAGGATCATGAGGGACAGAGGTGCGGAAGTAGCTATGGCCAAACGTGGGAAGAATTCAGGAACCTTATGATGAAAGAATTCTGTCCACGACACGAGATAAGGGCACTTTAAAACCAATTTTACTGTCTCAAACAAGATAGTGGGGAGAACCGTGCCTATATTGACCGGTTTAAACAGTTAAGTCTACTCTGCCCCACTATGGTCACACCAATGGATCGGGCCGTTGAAAAATACATTGATGGTCTACCTGATCAAGTCCAAGATATTGTCAGTGGCAGCAAACCTGCAACGCTTAGGGAGGCTAAGGAATTAGCCACTACCCTAACTGACTCCCAAGTTAGAAAAGGGAAACTTTATCGAAAAGGAGACAAGAAACGAATTACACAAGAAACAAAGGGTTAACCTTCTAAAAATTCTAAGAAGCGTAAGACTTCAAAGAACTTTACGATCACTGCACCAATCCCACTTAACTCAGTACCCGTTAGGGGGTCTTATCGTGGGAAACATCCTCGGTGCAATCGTTGCAACTATCACCACCCAGCAAATTATCCATGCCGCCAGTGTACGATTTGTGGTTTTCATGGACATCTAGCTGTGACCTGTCGCGTCCAAAACCAAACAGCCCGTACTCAAAAACGACCTTGTTATCCAGCTGGATCATGTTTCAATTGTGGTGAATTGAATCATTTCAAGCGAAACTGCCCTAAGCTTGCTAACGCAAATGGACGAGTATACAATGTCAACGAAGCTCAAGCTGATAATCAAGCACTTATGATCATCTGAACTTTTTACATTCATGTTTAGTTTCTAAGAACAATGTACATATTTCAACTATAGTTGTAATGACAATATAAATTTCAAGAAGTTTTTCTTCATTCTTGTTATTCGAATTTCAGTTACAAATTCCAATATGATTACACTGTGTGTAATTACAACTACATACGAAACCTCGAGGATTCTGTTCTTTATTGTTAGGAACTAAATCTCGCAAGAATAGCATATTATGATTTGCACACTAGTGCATTCTTATAATCACTGCAAAACAAATACTACAAATATTATGTGCCTATTACTACTTCTTTTGTTTTTCATGTCATTACATACATGGTTTGTTAAACTATTATGTATAGTACATGATTACAAATACACTATTGCTTAGTATTTTAACTTAACATACCTAGCACATGACTTTAAAACAGTTTTACGACATACTTACATTATTTACAACAATTCATGCTTAGTATATGATGCACGCTATCTGTATGGCTAGTGTGAAACATATATTAATATTTGTACTAGAATGAAATACTTGCTACTTATCATTGCTAGTATGAAACATGTTCTGATTCACAGATCTTGTGGTTATGACGATGCTTATTTGACTTGGAAGTTACAACGAATTTATTATTTGTTTCCCTATTACTTAACAGGAAGAGCTATGTGGACCATGTGATGAAACGTGTAATTATTGGTGCACACTTAATTACGGGGATCGACACATGAGAATCATAGTAAGCCTTGTTAAGATGGTGGCATAAAATCTAGAGTGATTAGGTAATGGGAAGGGTATGACGCAATAAGACCACGGTGGATACGCCGCTGGTACTTCCTATATAAAGTGTTCTTATTATGTTATTCTTCGGAACGTTACCAGAGTCACTTGAGGGTTTTATGTTATCTTGGACCATTATGTGATTATGTGACTATTTGTTATTTGGTTATTGAATGCAGGGACGATTGACGAGTACATACATTAACTCTTTTCGAGCCGACCGGGAGTATATTATGGTGTTAAAGGTGACGACCTTGATACCATAGGTATGTTGACCCGTCTCCTATGCATGAGATGCTCATGGTACATACCTATGGTATCAAGGTCGTCACCTTTAACACCATAATATACTCTCGGTCGGCTCGAATAGAGTTAATGAATGTACTCGTCAATCGTCCCTGCATGCTCATTGTACATGGGATGTACCTCGTGGGACGTTAGAAACCGTGTACGTATGGCTAGGATTTAATGTACATCCCTTTGTTGCTAGGATTTACACTAAAGACTTACTATAACATAATGCCATTTTTATACACTCGATGACGCCATAAAGATTCAAAAGTTCTAAAGGTTTTGAATACCTTGAGATATTTTGAATATTTACGCTTCAGATCCCCCAAACATTCCCAACACCAAATGATGCTCCGCATCTTTGGAATCACGAGCCTTGTTATCATTCAATTGTTTCAAACACACACTCTGTGGTCCTTCGAATAAAATTTCGGGACCAAATTTCCTAAAGTATGGGAGACTGTGACACTAGTGCAAAATTTCGGGCTTTCAAAAAAAACTTGTTCTTTGAAGGCATTCCGATAGCCAATGCTTAAACGTAACCCGTTTAACATAACGTATGCACCGGGACGAGGATATAAGCTAAACATACCCAAAATATCCTTTACATAACTTAGAAATAAGTTTTGAAGGGTTTGGGATGTCAAAATCAAGCCTATTCGATCACAGGGGCTATTTTGGAAATTCTGCGAAACTATGCCTTTTCGCGTATTTCGCTATCCGAAGCATGTACGGACATCCAAAAACTTTTGTAATCATTAAAATATTATATTTTAGTGATTGGTATGCAAACATATCATCCATTAAACGTTTACGGTCAAACACGCGTTCGTTACGATTTTCGTCGTAATTAACCAAAAACCACGACCGTACGACCAAACGAACTGACCTCTGGAACATTTTTGGACACATTTCAAATACCCTATACTATAACGTCCTTATGAAGCTTAAAAATCAGGTTAACGGGTGTTAGAAGTGCCAAAACACGACGAAAACATGTGAAGGGACCTGTTCTACCATTTTGAAAATTTCAGACAAGGGGGGCGTGACGTAGCGCGACGGTACCGTGGCGTAGCGCGAGGCCCCTGTTTTGACAGCAAGTTAGCTGGCAGCCTCCCAGCTCATTTCTTTGCCACCAATTCGCAAATTTTGACACCTAGCTCGAAATTTGCCACCCTTATTCTGCTTCTAACCCATCATTAACACTTGTTAAGATCCTAGAACACCTCCTAACACTTGTCATGATCATATTAATCTAATTCAAGTATAAAAACCATGGTTTTCTTCATTTTTGAACTTTTTCAACCATTCTCCTTGCTCCATTCTGCTTCAATCCGAATTTAAAACCATCTTGAAGGCTCCTCTGTGATTCCTTGACATGCCTATAGTGTTTGTAAGTGTTCTCTATCATGCTTTGTTCAATTCTTGTAGTTTAATTGGATTAAAAGCCAAAAAGTTGACTTTTGTTTTTGATCATGAATTGATCAACTTAAAATCCAATTGAACCTTGCAATATGATGGTAATCAAGATGGTTATGATCCTTAGTGATCATGCCTACTGATTTCTAGTCTTAGTAACAAGTCAAAGTTTCGGTCAAAATGCGATTTTGCGCATTTTGCAACGGATCTATTTTCAGGTACCAAAACAGGTTGTTTTGATGCCAAAATACTTTTATAAACTTATTTAGACATGTCAAAAACATGTCAAATTTGTCACTTTTGTTATAGTGCTTGTTTAGAGTCAAAAGTCTAGCGGTTTGACCACTGCTTTAACTTTCAAATCTGACCCGTTTGGTTGATCTTTAGATCCGACCAAACACATATTTATGACCATAAATATACAGGAATAACCCTCTGAGGTTATACCTTATGGTCATATCGTTTGGTTAGTCAAATGACAAGTCGACTATGTAATTCTTTATAAAGCCGAAAATGCCCTTTTTGCACATAATTTAGATTTAAACATATAAGAATGTTATTTTAACTTCTAAACTGATTATACAACTTAAATAAACTAATTTTGACATATTAGACTTGTCATAGGACATATTTAACCATCCGAACCCATAGTTACGTTTATGACCCGTTAAAGTGGCGTAAACCACTTTAACGAGCCAAAACACTTTGAAATGCTTTCAAATCAGAATGTTTAATATTATGAACCATATTATACAAGATCCAACTCTTGTTTGATTTATATACCTCATTCTATCCGATTTCGCGTTTTCAAGTTTCGACACACTAACATGTAATTATCCAATACACTAGGGACCACTTCAACACTTGAACTCTTGATCCTTTGTGCTTTGTTATATAATTTGAACAAGATTTATACGCAATCCTAGGCGAGTACATAGTTCCCCTCTTTTACGTTTTCCAAATGTTTTAGGGTGATTCATATGTGTAATCAAATTTCCTCAAATGTATGGCATGTATGTTTTTACTAAGTGCTTTTATGTATAAGTTCCGATTATGTAACGCGACAATTGGTGACACGATAGTTAAAGAGGTCTTTCAGGGCCTATATCCTTGTAGGATCTTTCTATCTTAATAGTTAGTTTCTCAAAGGATGTTTGAGGTACACTCTTAAATCTTCCAATCTTTATAGTGAGATTTCTAAGAAGTACTTTACGAGGAACGATGGTTATGGTTTATGTGTAGGTTTGTTGGTGATTTAGATAACAAAACTAGAGTAATACAATAAGAACATGGTGGATACGTTGCTGGTACTTCCTATATGTAAATGTGTTTATTGTATTACCCTTCGTAGCCTTATCCGAATCAACATTAGGATTATGATTTTTGTGATACAATTTGACAAGAAAATGTGACTAGACTTAATCCCTAATGCATCTACCTATCTTTATAGTTAGATACTTGTGGGATGTTTAAAGTACTAATTGGTAGTCCTTGTTGGTTGTTGTGTACTTTAATGCGTAATTGACAAGACAATTTGACAAGACAATGTGACTAAACCGAATCCCTAATGCATCTGTGTACTTTAATGCGTATTTGACAAAACAGTTTGACAAGACAATGTGACTAGACTTAATCCCTAATGCATCTACCTATCTTTATAGTTAGATACTTGTGGGATGTTTAAAGTACTAATTGATAGTCCTTATTGAATTCTGTGTACTTTAATGCGTAATTGACAAGACAATGTGAGTTGACGATTATGTGTTTATGTGGTTAGTTGTGATTAGGTTAACGAAACAAGTGTAATACCATAAGAACATGGTGGATATACCGCTAGTACTTCCTATATATAAGTGTTCTTATTGCATTACCCTTTTAGCGTTGTTCGAGTCACTTTAGGATTTTGTGTTCAATTGATTCAATGCTCGATATCCAAATCCTTGTTGAATCCTTTCATAATTTTTATGATAGATTCCTAGAAGGATATTTAGTATTATTATAAATTATTGATTGATTTCTAAAAATACTCACGCAAGTTATGACCGATTCAGTGTAGTTATTGATTATCCTTGATTGGATTTCTAATAAACATACTCACAAGTTTATGGACGATTTCAATATGTTTACAAAGAAAAAAGTACAATTTTCAAAGACATGAAAGCTAGTTAGGTAATGTTCATAATGCCATATACAAAACTGTTCTGTCACAAGGTTCATAATCAAGTTAATGTATTGCAATGCTAATACTTTTCGCCATTCTTTGGCTAAAATGAGTAGATTTACAACTGGCAACTCTCGTAGTTGTCAAAGATTGCAATACCAAACCTTTTGCCATTTATTTGGCCAATAAAACTCTATGCTCGCCAACATTGTTTGTTGACGTCTCTTTTTCACATATGTTTTAGGTTGACGATTATTCGAGCATGCTACACATAGGAATGCATCCGGGCTTTAGAATTCTTTAAACAAAAGACAATTATATGTATTCTTTGTATTGTAAACAATATAATAATAATGAAACAATTTAGTACCAGTTGTGGCTGAGCAATTTGTAACATGACTCCCTGATATTTCCACCGCGTCTTGTTGTATTACGCGATTGGGGTGTTACATGATGATGCAGTTCTTGAGAATGCGATCTTAGAAGAGTATTTGCAAAGAACAGAAGAAGAGGAGATGATCTATCACTAGACAAAGATGAAGAATATTATCCCTCCAAATTTTGATTCTAGTTTTGTAGGTTGCTATGGAAATACATCGCAAGAGTAAGTGGTTGAAGAAAAGAAACCAGAAATCGAGGAGGTCATTGAAGTTACAAAGGAGATGAATGAAGAGAACCTCACAAAGATTGCTGACAAAGCAATGATGGCTAATCTAAAACAGGTAGGTTCAGAGGTAAAGGTGATTGAAAAATAAGTTGTGAAAGTTGTGGAGGTTGAAAAACCTTGAACAAAGTGCATGAAACCGTGTGAGCACTGTGCTGAGAAACGACTAATCATAAGCGAATTGGTTGTGCATAATGAAAATTTTAGATACGATTATCGCACAATGAAAGAAGCTTATGATAAGATGAAAGGCACTTATAGCAATGTTGAAAAAGCTAACTTAGAACAAGGTGCCACAATAAGAATGTTAAAAGCAACGTTAATTGAAAAACAAGAAGCAATTAATATGTACATTAATACCATTGCTGAAACAAAACATGAGCTTCAAGAAATGAAAATTGAAACTGAACGAGTAAGACAGTTGTTGCTCAGTTACACAATGAAAGCTTATGTCATCGATCATATTCTTCCAACAATTCCGTCGGAAGAAAATGATGTGAAAACAAAAGGTAAGAAGCGTGTAGATTATAGCAATGTTCCACCTCCACTGTGTGCAAGTCACTGCCGCAAGAAAGTGGAAGGGATTGAAAAGGCACTTAATGTAACACTTTTATCAGAAACAAATGATAAGTTGCCTGAGAAGATTGATGTAATCTACACGACATCTAATGATGACAGTGAATCGGTTGTGAAAAATGTGGTTGAAAATGTTTTGGGAAATGATTCTGACGATGGCATCTTTGAAAGCGTCGATTCGAGTTTAAATAGTTCTGAAACACAATCTGAAAATGAAGATACTTCATCGGAAAAAAGCCTAAGTGATGATCCTAATGTTGTGATGTACAAAGTTAAGAACTCTGATAGACTATATTTTGATTATAGTTTTCCGATTCGGAATGTGAAAGAAGATGAGATTGATAAACTATTCAAACTTGTTGAAGTGTCATCAGATGATCAAGAGAAGAATGAGAAAAAGTTTTATTTAAAACCCAAGAAGAATTATCACGACTACCGAAGGAATGGTGGTGACTTTCCTGAGAACAAGAGAGCGGGGTTGGGTTTAGAAGTAAAAGATGAACCGAAAAAGAATCGAAAGTCACCATTTCACGAATATAAGAATAAAAACATGAAATTTGTGTTTGGGACTAACACGGTTCAGGAAGAGAATTTGATTGGAAAGCAATCAAACGATGAGTTTAAGAAGGAAAAAGAACTTCGTGATAAGGCTAAACCCACAAGTGGAGTAAAACCCACAAGTGGACATTCTGCTGATACTCGGACTTGCTTCAAATGCAATGAAGGTGGTCACATTGCACGCAAGTGTCCGAAATCAAAGCCTATGTATCAACGAAGAAAGAAAACTTCAGATGATGAGAAACTTAAGCACCCAGAGATCGGTGTAAAGCCAATCACGATCTTAAAACGAAATAGTGATTCTAACATCGAAGTGAAACCTAAAAGTGAATCTAAAATTGAGAAATCAACTTTTGAAAAGGGCGAAACTTCTAAATCAAATGAAAACAAAGATTCAAAATTTTAGATCAAGAAAGCTCGAATGAAATCTCAATCATGGGTTGCAAAGAAAACATCATCATCATCTGAAGGTACAAAGACAACTACTGCATCAGTCAAGAATGAAAATGTTAATGACACAAAGACTGATCGGAAGTTACCGAATGTTGATTTGCAAGTTCCTACTTATGACATCCCGATTCCACCCAAGACAAGAAAGGCTTGGGTTTCCCTCTTTAAATAGTTTCTTTTGCATGTGCAGGGGCTCCAAAGATCCATATTGTCAAATTGGATTATGGATAGCGGAGCTTCACGTCACATGACTGGGATGCGTGCCTTACTCTTCGATATTAAAGCAATCAGTGGAGGGTACGTAGGATTCCCGGGTAATCAAGGAGGTAGAATCATTGCAGAAGGAAAGCTATCAAATGGTGTGGTTTCATTTGATAAGGTCAACTATATCGCTGAGCTGGAGAACAATCTTCTTAGTATTTCTCAAATCTGTGATAAGCAGTTTACCACCCACTTCAACGACAAGGAGTGCATGATTATTAAACCGGCTTTCAGATTTCAGAAGTGTGGATTCTCATGCGTGCTCCTCGCGAGAATGATCTTTATGTGCTGGATATGAGCGTTGCTACTACTACTACCTCAAAGTCGGCTCAATGTTTCGTAACGAAAGCCACAGAGAAGGAATCAATTCAATGGCACAGAAAGATGGGTCATATACATCTCAGAAAGATGAACCACCTGGTTCATAATGATTGGTTGAAGGAGTGAATCTTAGAAGCTTTCACATGACTGATAATTGTCTGAAATGCAAGAAAGGAAGCAAATTAAAAATTCTCATGCAAGAAAGATTCTTAACTCCATCAAGCTGCCGTTAGAAAGACTGCATATGGTTCTTTCCGGTCCAGTGAATATGAAGAGTATATCTGGAGATCTTTATTGTCTTGTTATCACAGATGATTATTCAAGGTTTTCATGGGTCATCTTCCAAGAGGGCAAAGACGAAATGTTCGATAATCTCATGATCCTCTTCAGGAAGATTGAAAATCTGTACCATCTCCCTATTAGAAGAATCCGAAGCGATAAAGGTACAGAATTTAAGAACGTCTGAATGAAAGAATTTTGCAACAACAAAGGCATCTTACACGAATTCAGTGCTCCATACACTCTGCAACAAAATGAAGTTGCTGAGAAGAAGAACCGAACGTTAATAGAAACAACAAGAACTATGCTTGCTGATTCAAAGCTTCCTGTCAGTTTCTGGAGTGAAGCAATCGCAGCAGCATGCTATACATTGAAAAGAGTCTTTACGGTCAAACCTACCAAAAAGACTTGCTTTGAATTGCTAAACTGAAGGAAACCCAATTTGAAGTATTTAGAACCGTTTGGCGCACCTTGTACAGTTATTGATTCAGACAGAAAGTTTGGTGCCAAAACGATAGATGGTTTCTTTGTCGGCTACGCAAGTCCACTCAAAAGAATCTATCTTCCAAGTTTAAGAAGAGTGGTAGAAGCACAACACGTCAATTGTTTTCGTTATACAACTCCAATTCAAAGAGCAGGTGATGCTTGGTTGTTCAATTATAGTGAATTGTGGAAATCATTTGACTTGCTAGAAGAGCCTTCTGAAGAAGACATTGCTGTGTTATATTATCTACATCAATCAGCTAATCAAGAGCAGATTATCAGACCAATAGTGGTTAATCAACCAACTGTTGCATCATCTTCTTCTGCTGAAGGTCCTAGCAATAGCGGTGTTCAAGAAACTCATGTCGAACAAGTGACACCTGCTACAGAACTAGTAAATGCTACAGAGGAAACCAATCTTTCTCAAGCACACAATTCCGATTCTGACAAGGCTCTGACGTTTAATGATGATGGAGAATCTTCTTCTGACAAAGAATCTGAGCAGATCACAAGTATGTTGAATCAATCTGATGGCCCAAGTACTCGAAATGAAGCGTCTTCTAGGGCTCCTGCAGTTGAAGCAGTTGTTGATCTGAATATTACTAATCAGGAGAGTACTGTTGATGTTCCAAGTGAGGTGATACCGAGATCTTATTCATACCACCCATCAGATTCCGTAATTGGTGAATTGCAAGCTGGTGTTAGAACGAGAGGCCAGATCAACAAAGCTTTGAATTGTTTTTACACTGAAATAGCTCCAGTTCAAGATTATTGTACTTATGAGTGTTTCATATCCCAGATAGAGCCGAAGAATGTTTCTGAAGCTTTAGGAGATGAGAATTGGGTTCTTGCGATGCAAGAAGAATTATTACAGTTCGAAAAGCTAGAGGTATGGAAACTTGTTGACCTTACAGAGAATCAAAAGGCGATGGATACTAAATGGGACTTCATGTGTAAGCACGATGATCGTGGAGTGATAGTGCGCAACAAAGCTCGCCTCGTTGTCAAAGGATTCCATCAACAAGAAGGAATTGATTATACAGAGGTATATGCACCAGTAGCACGATTGGACTCAATACGAATTTTCCTTGTATTCACTGCTTGGAAAGGTTTTACAGTATATCAATTAGATGTGAAATCCGCTTTTCTATATGGTAAGCTACGAGAGCAAGTGTACGTCGGCCAACCATCGGGGTTTATCGATTCACTGAATAAAAAGGAAACCTATCTTCTGGATAAAGCATTGTATGGTTTGCATCAGGCCCCGAGAGCCTGGTACGAGACGTTATCTCAACATCTTGTTGGCAACGGCTTTATTATAGGAACAGTGGATAGTACGCTATTTACTAGAGAAGTTGGAAGTCATCTGATTATCGTACAAATTTATGTGGATGACATCATCTTTGGTTCAACAAATGACGATCTTTGCAAAGAGTTTGAAAAAAATCATGAAGAAGAAATTCGAGATGAGTTCTATGGGTGAAATAAAATTCTACCTCGGTTTGCAAGTTGATCAGTTGCTAAACGGTATTTTTATCCACCAAACCAAGTATGTTCATGATATCTTGAAGAAGTTTGAGATGGATAGCACGAAGCCGTTATCTACTCCTCTGGCACTCAATCACGGAATTTGCATTGATGAAACCAGAACCAAAGTTGATGATACTCTTTACAGGTCGATGTTAGGATCACTCATGTATCTGCCGGCATCTCGCCCGGATATATTGTATTCTACCTGCCTTTGTGCACGTTATCAGTCTAGTCCCAGAATACCTCACATGCAGACCGTGAAGGGAATTTTCAGATACTTGAAGGGATGTCCAAGTGTCACACCCCAACCGATGGCGGAAACATCAGGGTTAGTGGCACTAGGCGACCAGATTGATTTCACGAGATGTTCCATAACAATCATTTAACATATCACAACCTACTTAATATCCCATACTATTAAACGTAACATTTAAACAATTATTACAAAACGAAGATTTCTCATAAAATTCAATCAGGTTCAATTTCCCTAGATTTCATACATGAGTTCCAAATCTGAATTACATCAACAAACTAACTAGACAAAACTAAACTACGCTAGGCATGCAACATCCAAGCATCCATAGCTAAAATCCTCAACTTGTTACATACGTTAAAATACATGTCAATACAATTAAGTAAAGGTGATCATACATGTTTAAGTACTACTAGCATAATCGAGAACACGTTCGCGAAATAATCTAACTACATGGCATGATACACCGAAACATTTTCACACAGATTAACATAGGCTTATTTCTCATGCTAACTACCGTGAGAAGGCTTGCGCGTCCATCCTAACTAGACCCCGTCGGGTGTAAACCACACTATAGTACCATACTAGCTAAGGAGGCAAGTTAACGAAAATAAGTCCTAGTCACATGTTCCTAGCATTACATATTGAGCATATATAATCAAATTATTCGCGTGTGATAAACAGTTTGATTTGTGAAGTGATTTTGATATAGAAACATATGTAACACCCAAAAAGTGCGTTAAAGTGAAAAATGGGTCAAGTAGACTCATTGTGGGTGCGTAGGTAGGATTACAGATCTGAGAAGAGTTGAGAAGAGCGCCGGATCAGCCTGCATACGCGAACGGAAGTGCATCTGTCTCCGAAAAGCTGAAACGGTTAAGTCATGGTTGGGCAGTAGACAAGTTCGGGCGAACTTGTGTGTAAACACACAAGTTCGAGCGAACTTGTATGATTTTGCTGAGTTTGGTGCCAAGTTTGGTCGAACTTGGTAAGATTACTAGGAATCTTGTCAAGTTTGGGCGAACTTGTAGAAACTCTTACTAGGAAGAAAAGTTCGGGCGAACTTGCTTGATTTCTTGGGAAACTAGGCAAGTTCGAGCAAACTTGTGAGAAGATTTGATGAAATTGGCTCAAGTTCGGTCGAACTTGACATGTTGTGCTGGGGATTCTCGAGCGAACTTGATGTTTTCGGGTCTAAAATCTTGCATTTTCGTGTCGTTTGCTGAGGAAAATCGAGTGTTCATCCCTCCAACCCTGTGCTATTGAGCAAACTTAGGTCGGAGAGGTCTTTTAGAGCTGTTTTAGCCGTTTTACAAAAGCGTGGGCTAATCCGGGCGAACTCGGGGTTCGATCAGGTTAGCCCGGCTTGTGTAAACTAACATAAACGTCCTTGTGCTTCCAGATCTGGAATCTTGAATGATAGATGCTTCGTTTCATACCAGAAAATGAACAAAACATCATCAAAAGTCCGTATCTTGTGTAGAAATCAATGGTTTTCAAAGGTTTTTCTCAGATCTATCACTTACAAGCCGAGATCTTGCAGATCTCATGTTTGGGAAGTCTCTACTATCGTCAAACGAACTCGTATTGTGTAGATCTAAGCTTAAAACAGAATTTTTTGTAGAAAAAGATGAAGGTTTTCGTAAAAGAATGAGTTTTGATGAAACGAAGGCTACTCCTTGTGCCAAAATCATTGTAAACCTTTGTAGATCGTTGACAAACGTTGTTGCAATGAAATCCGGTTGATTCTTACTTAGAACATGAAGGTTTCGGGTTTTGAGTGCTCTGGGCGAACTTGGTCAGTAGGGGTAGCATGAATGAGGAGCATGGGTATTTATAGGTGAGGCAAGAATCTCAAGAGCTGGCAACAAGTTCGGCCGAACTTGTACAAGATTGTACAAGTTCGCGCGAACTTGTAGAGTTTTTAGAGAAGACTGGTTAAGTTCAGCCGAACTTGCATATGTATATGCAAGTTCGCACGGACTTTATGGAAAAAGGGAGTTCTTGTGTCTCAGGCAAGTTCGGGCGAACTTGTGGCAGACAAGTTTGGCCGAACTTGGCCTTGTGACCAAGATTCGTTTGTTGATTTCGCGTTAAGAGTTCGTTTGGTTATTCGGTTCGTATTAGTTAGTTATATTAAGTGCTATAATAGAGTTTTAAACGTTATACTTGATATAATAGTGCGATTTAGCGATTCGAGAGTGCGATAGCGATTGTAAACATAACCACAAACACAGATAACACATAAATAATATAAAAACCACATAAACAATTGCGCTTTGCGATGCGATGAGATTAGCGATGCGATTTAATAAGCGATTAGATGCGATAATAATGTACAACACCATAATTAATTAACATAAACTTTATTATTAACCAAATCTCGGATTTACAGGATAGATAAATGGAAAAACAAAAAGAAAGGATAACAACGAATTTCCGAGTTGTTACACCAAGCACCGGATTGTGGTACCCAAAGAATGACAACTTGGATCAAACAAGATATGCAGACTCTGATTTTAGTGTTTACAAGTTGAACGCAAAGTCTACGACGGCCGGTTGCCAGCTCTTCGGAACTCGACTAGTAACTTGGCAGTACGGTCGCTCTCTCTACTGTGAGGCTGAGTACATCTTGGCTTCCAGTTGTTGTTCACAACTTTTGTGGATTCAACAACAGATGAGAGACTATGGATTGCAATTTCTTGACACTCCATTATATGTAGACAATAAGCCAACAATCGACATAACTAAAAACCCAGTTCATCACACTCGAACAAAACATATTGAGATTCGCTACCACTTTATTCGTGATTGCTACGAAAAAAGATTGGTATGAATTGAAAAATCCACACCGATGAACAAAAAGCTGATTTTTATACCAAACATTTCGGTTTTCACGGTTTAAATACTTAATGAGACTTAACGGTATGAAAAATCTTTTGACAGGTGCGGATGTAGAGGTTGAATATGATCGGACGACAATGTCTTGTGATCCTGATTGGTTTGTTACCTTTTAGGATTAGAATTTCTTAAAAACTAAAATACAAAAATATGTTTTTGATTTTAGGGGGAGAAATGTAACGAGAACATACAAAAACATATGAAAAACCAAAAAGTACAAAAACATGAAAGACAAAAAGAATTTTGTGTCAAAAAGAAATGATAGTACATGAGTAGACTATCACAGTATGCTAAGGATTTGTAAAGTTTAAAAAGTTTAAACAAGTCTTACTGTGGTAGTGTCGATAGGCTTTACACGTTCAGTCGAGCCTAAAGACGATGATGTGAATATTGAGGATGATCAAATTAAGGGGAGCATACAGAGCAAACAGGGCCTAAAGACGATGATGTGAATATGGAGGATGATCAAATTAAGGGGAGCATACAGAGCAAACAGGGCCTAAAGATGATGATGTTTCTGACGCAATTGTTGCTATGCCTGTAGCTGCTGTTCATGAAAAAACCGTTGATGATTATGTTAGATCTAAGTATTGAAGAAGGGGAATTCGTTCACGACTACACAAAGGAAGAATTAGCCAAATGTTCAAAGTTGATGCTGATTTGTTCGAATTTGATTTTGAAGAAGAGTTGGTGAACATCAAGACGTTTGAACCAAAAGAATATGTTTACAAGTGTGTATCAGAAGCAGATGATTATGATCGTGTTATCTTTGAAGAATCTTCTGATGTGAAGCTGAAAAGTACTCTGGTGTCAATACTGACAGTTTTCCGACGATTGAAGAAATCATGAGTCAAATTGATGTGAATCTGTTGAAACAAAAGATTGATGAAGTGGTGAAAGAAGGAAATATCCCTAAACGCTAAAGGAAAGAACAGATTGCTGAAGCGAAGAAGTCGTGGATTAAAAAATGACTAAAGAAAGGAAGTTCAAGCGACCACTAGCGTTCTTTACTCGTGACAAAGACAAATCTCTTGATGATATTCTGAGTTGGGGTTGGATTTGAGAACTTGATGTGTATGCTTTCAAGAGAGAGTTCGGAGTTCAATACTTCAGACATCTTGCTGCTATAAAGACGTTACCTTTTTGGGATGTTGAAGAGTTAGTACAAATGAGAGACATAAGTCTTCAGATGAAGCTCAACGAACAACAGCTATGGAGGGTTATCAAGTTTGAAGCTTTAAGAGGTTTTGAATTGTGGAAGCCGTTCATTTCGAAACGTAAAATCAAGATTGATAAGAAGACGGGTATTAAAGATATTACTTTGGTGATGAAACGACCAAGAGCAATGAAGAACATGCCACTAAAGCCTATCGAACAAGATTTTCATCCTTACTTCTTGTGGTGGCAAATGGATTCAGAAACGAGTGAAGCAGTGATTGTGTTATCGGCTGATGAAACGTGGGATATCATAAAAGAATTAGATCAGGAATGCATTGAGCGAAGAAGGATTTTGGGGTTATGGCGAACTATACGCATACTAGACCCGATGTGGCTAGTTAACTGTTCAAGAGAAGATGTAAAGTGTTTGTACTTTAACAAGATATGTTTCGATAAACGTGAAGAAGTCCAAGCAAATCAATACCAAGGTGTGATTAATGTTTACTATGCACATGGTATTAACTCTGGTCATATGTGGGAATCAAGATGGAGAGAGTTGGAAAGAGAAGAGTTCTTGGAAGAGGAAAAGCGTCTAGAGAAGATACATGAAAAGGGTAGAGAGGCAAGGCTCAGCAGATTTTAGTTCATGAAGTGGGCACCTCCTACTGACCAAACGCCTATTCCTAAGCAAGAGCGACGATGTAAACCGTACAAGAATTTCATTGGAAGATGTTGAAGATTGAAGACTGATCAAGACTGCGACAATATCCAAGGGGGAGTTTATTGATGCATAATGTCTATTGTCTAGGTCTTGAATCGAGTCTATGTAATTAGAGTTTGATATTGTTAGATTTGAAATGTATTTATGGTTAGGCTGGACAAGTTCACCGAACTTGTCCTAGCCAAGCAACACTTCGAGTGAACTTGTTGTCCTGTATATAGTTATCTTTGGGTCTTTCATTGTAAGAAATTTGCATTGTAGACGGTGAAGCTCTGTCGGTTTGGAAATCACATTGTAAAACTTTTGGGCATTAATAAACCGATCTTTAAATAGTAAATCTTGTGGTTCGATTAACAAGTCACATAATTTCCGCTTACAATGACTTTAGATACAAATTAGGTTCCTACGCAGTGGAGGAGCGATCCTAACAGTCCATACACTAAATCGACACACAAGCCTAGGCTTGGTTAATGTGCACACTTGTAGGTTGCTCATGAATCTCAATCAAAACAGAAAGTTTGGGTTTTCATAGGCTCCAATATCCATAGACTACAACTACAACATGTACACAAGTTTGTAGGCTTATCCAAGCATATGTTGGGTAGGCTATGAACATGAAGGCTATACCAAACATGTTGAAACCAACGAAACCGAAGATATCTAAGCATCTTGGACCTTCAAACAAGAGTGTTTCACCTTTGAGAAATCTTGGGTAACATCCTCATTTGAAGTTCAAGATGATAGGAAACAAGAACAACAGAAGAAGATAGGTGAAAAGTGAGTTCTTGCACTCACTTTTGAACTTGGAAGAATTCTACCCTAACTTGAGTTTTCAACAGATTATGGAGCTTAAAATGAGAGTTTAGTAAAGTGTAAAGGAGAATGAGGGTTAGGAGTCTTTTACTTATAGTGGGTGAGGTTCGGTGAGTGTTTAATGAGGTTTAGAAGCCCATTGGTGGAGAATGGAGGTGGAGGTTGGAGCCAAAAATAAAAGATTCAAAATTTATATTTTAGGGTGGAGGTTGGAACAAAAAATGCAGATTCAAAACGTGGGTTTCAGGGGGAGGGGGGTTTGGCTTTTTGTCACAAATGTTACCTCAAGTTTGATAAGTATGCAATTAGGGCCCCAAAGTTAGGTTTTAGGGTATTTTGAGTGCTTTTCGTGTAATTTCAAGTGTGTAACAAGCGTGCAAGTATCATAAAATTAAAATTACTGTCAAGTATGTCCATGTATGTGAAATTATCTAAATCAAGTATCGGTAATGCAGGTTGTAACACATAGTTATTGGTTATCGCACAAAATGCAAGTCTAGGCGATTTACGATCTATAACACATAATTGCAAGTATAATTAACATGTCGAAGGTGTTTACAAGTATGATGTATTATGATGTATAATAAGTATCAGAATCATTAATTGTTGGTTAATCACAAGTTTTGCACGTAAGATTGATGATTCAAGCGTCTAATAAGTCCCGGTTTGAATGTAAATGCGTATTCGACAATTGTTTGCGTATAACACAACTATGACATGTATGAGTATGAACTAAACTTTCCATTACGATCAAAGTCTCGGATTAAAAGCTGAAAATGAAATACGAATATGATACAAAAACAAGTTTCCATAAATAGAAATACAATTACACTTTCTAAATAAGGAAAGTACAAAATGTGAAGTGTTACAGGGTGTAATATAAATGTTGTAATATAATACCGGGAGCTATGGTTTTATTTTACCATCAATGTTATGGCGTTTATTTAAGGCATTTACGATGCCAAAATATGGCTAAATAGTTCGCTAGCTTTTTAGTTTTGGCAATTGGATGGTAGAAATATAACTTGTTTGTCTAGTGGCTCGAATTTGGGTAATGTGTAAAAGTTACGGTGTAACACCGAGAGTTTATGTTTTGGGTATCCCATTGATATCCCTAAGCTTATTTATGATATATAACCTCATATACAAGTTTTACGAGCATTAAAATGTTGTATTTTAGTTTTGCGGACAATTTATTTTATTTTTTTGTTACAGTTTGGCGCGGATCGGACACTTTATGTTTATGGGCATTTTCATGAAAGTTTATGTGATTTAGTATTTGGTGCCCCTAATTAGGGATTTTTATTTGTATTCCATCCGTAAATTGCTTTCGTGCCATCCGTTGCTCGTTCGGACAGTTTATAGAACTTGCGGGCATGAATAGTGTGTTCAGGTGAGTAGTGCTTTCAGCACTTCGCCAACATATTTGGACATAGTTTGTGGTTTTCTCACGATGCAACGAATGTAATGACATTATCTGACATATTTCACCATGTCCAATGATTGCTAGGTTTTTCGTGACCTAATAATGCATTAATTAAGTCGTAGCGAACGCAGTTAAATGTATAATCATGTAGGTAAGTAGTACGGAAATTATTTTTCCGGTTGTCACACCGAAAGACGTACACAAGGCTCGCCAAAAGATTAGGGCCTCAAAGTTCGATAAAAAAATTCTCCCATGCAAAGAGAGGCTGGAACAAATCCTCCAAGAGAAAAAGATAACCTATTACATACATGAGGATCCTTCTACCAACGTCATTGAGAATATATTTTTTTATCATGACAAGTCCTTTGAAATGTCGCGGGCATTCCTACATGTTCTTATCATCGATGCGACCTACAAAACTAACATGTGCAATCTTCCATTTTTGCAAGTTCTTGGCATGACATCGACAAACCAAACCTTTTGTGTTGTGTATGCATTTCTTTTAAACGAGCAGGAAGTAGCGTACGTCTGGGTCCTGGATAGGATCAGAGGTCTATGTTGCACAAGTGTTTGGAGTCTCGTGTAATTCATACGGATAAAGACCAACCTTGCTAAACGCGTGCCAAAAATATACCCGAGCACACATAGATATCTTTGCAGGTTCCACATTTTATAGAATATTGTAAACTACTGCAATAATTCCTTTACTCAACCAGATTGGGAGGACTTTATTCGTCAGTGGAGAAAAGTGTGTGAATCTCCGAACGAGGAGTTATACAAATATAACCTCGCCAATCTTCATAGACACCTTATCAGTCAAAACGTCAACATAAGTTTTGTTTCAAATTTATATATTCATTTAAATAGATACATAATTTGGGTATGTTTTCTTCTTTTCAGATGTTATTGCTTACTTGTGGGATAACTGGTTAGACACATGCCGATGTAAATGTGTATCTGCATGGACCAACCAAACGCTAACCTTTTACCAAAACACGACTAATAGAACTGACGGCGCACATGCTGCTCTAAAGAAACAACTTACTACACCTAAATGCAGTCTAGAAACGATGGTGAAAAAAGTTGATACTTTAGTAGTAAAACGATATTTACAAATAAAGAAATGTTTGGAAGAAAGTAACACCAAAAGAATGAACAACCATGTTGATATTCCTTTGTTTCGCAACATACTTTGTAAATTTTCCAACCATGCTCTTAACCTACTAGAAAACAAGCTAACACGGAGACTATCCACCTTATGGTCATTTGGATCAACATGTGGCTGCGAGTTGTACACAGGTTGCGGGTTGTTATGTGCATGCCGCCTGGAGAAAATGCAAAATAGAGGTACTTATATGTTTATTTCAATATTTATTATATTACTTTAATATACCTACGTAAGATTTATTTTGTTTTTTTGCAGAACGCATTACCGGGCTCCATGATATAGACATATTTTGGAGGAAACTTGACCTGAACCCATCAAGAATTGGTGCTGAAGACGTTGATATGGAAAAAGAATTCGAAGATGTGAAACAGAAAATGTGTTCCGATCAAGAATTGGTGATGAAGATATGGTGGTGGGGGAGGAGGACAGGGTCGTGGGGGAGGCGGAGGAAGGGTTGATGGGGGATCTGTCGGGAGGAGCCATGGTCGTGGTGCCCTAAAGCTTGACTTGTTGCAAGATCACCTGAATCTGGCGTTCGAGGACCACCGAGGCTTTTAACCACTGTGAAAAGTTTCGACATATGGAGATAGGCAGCCATGCGACCATCGATTGTTTTCTTTGGAGGAGGTAGAGGAGGCGGTGAAAGCCATAGGTTTTAATCGGACACGATTATCCTTGGGAGAGGTTTAGTGTCTATTAAGCTATTTTATATGTTTTGCTTATAAAATACTAACCCCACCGTGTGACAGGTTGTTCGACCGGGCGTTCTTGCTATAACTCTTGTGCAAAATTTCGAACTGTCAAAAACTTTTCATTTGGAAGTAATTCGTTAACCGTTACTCAAACATAATCAGTTTAACGTGACGTAAACTCTGGAACAAGGACATAAGCTACACATACCCTAAATACCCTTTACATAACTTAGATGTAAGTTTTGAAGGGTTAGGTATGACAAAAACACGCTTATACAAGTCAAGGGACTATTTTCGACAAACTGCGAAAGTCTGTTGGTCCATATTCAAGATATGAACCATGTGTACCAATCCAAACATTTTGTTTCGAATAAAATCTTGTATTTTATTGATGAGAATGCAAAAATGTCAATCGTTGCGCACTTTCGATCATTTTCATGTTCGTTAAAGCGTTTTACGTAATTTTGCGAAACCCGTAACTGTACAACCGAAAAAACCAACACCCACTACATTTCCAGACAAAATCCAAGTTACATATGCCTTAACACCTTTATATAACCTAAATATTAGGTTAAAATGGGTTAAAAGTGATAAAACACAACAATACAAGTCTCGGGACCAAATCTGCCACAATGCAAAACTTGGCCCCGAGGACATGATTGCAGACTATATCCACAATCACATATGGTCCGTATCAAGTTCCTGCAACAGATTTTTGCTTGTTTTGCAAGTTTTCCCAAGTTGCTTCATTTCTTGCCACCTAGCTCGAAATATGCCACCTTCCTTCTTCTTCTAACACCTCATTAAACACTTGGAATGATCCTAGAACAATCCACAACACTTGGAATGATCTCATTTCACTCCTTCAAGTATAAATAGCCACCAAAGTTCACTTGTTTCCTTGCTCATTTCATTCTTTCTTCTCTAATATGCTCTTGGAGCTTGTTTCTAATGTATGGAAGCCTCCTACTGAGTTCTAAGCATTCCTAGAACACAAGTAAGTGTTCTTCCTTAGTCTATTACTTTATTTTAGCTTGTTATGAGTTAAAAGTCAAAAAATTTGACTTTCTATTTGACTTTCGGTTCTAACCATATTTGGTCAAGTCAAAGTTCAATTGAACTTTGCAACGTGATCATAATCATGAAGGTTATAATCCCTTACGATTGCACCTTCTGATTATCACGTTTACTAGTCGAAGTTTTGGTCAAAGATGCGCATAATGTGTATTTTACGCCGAAACTATTTTCGGGTATCAAAACTCCAAGTTTTGATACTAAACCAGTTTTATAACACTAGTTAGACATGTTTTAACATCTCTAACTCGTCACTTCAAGTTTAGTGCTTTATTAGGGTCGTAAGTCGAGCGGTCTTGACCACCGCTTTGACTTTCAAATCTGACACGTTTGGTCGTTCTTGAGAATCGACCAAGCACATTTTTGTGACCATAGTTGTATAGGGAATAACCTACTGAGGTTATACCTTATGGTCATAAGGTTTGGTTAGTTTTATGATAAGTCGCTTTTATGTTCTTTAAAAATGACCAAAATGCCCTTTTCATGCATAAATCAATTTTCAGCATATGTAACCAAAGTTTTGACATATAAACAGATGTTACGACATTATAAAACATGTTTTGGAACATAAGACTTATCATAGGACATATTTAACCATCCGAACATATAATTACGCTAATGACTATTAAAGTAGCATAAACTACTTTAACGAGTCATAACGGGTCAAAAGAACTTAGGATCCTTTCCAAATCAGAATGTTAAGTTTGTTAAACCATATTACATGAGTTTTGACACTCGTTTTGTTTATAAGACACGATCTCATGTTTCAAGTTTCGATACCCTAACACATAGTATCCGTCCGATACACTAGGAATCACTTCAACACTTGAACATTGAGATTTGCTATTCGATTTAACAAGACCTATACGCAAACCCATGAGTACATAGTTCCCATCTTTTACATTTTTAAAATGATTTGTGGTGATTCATATGTGTAATCAAATTTTCTCAAATGTATGGCATCTATGTGTTTACTAAGTGCTTTTTGTGCATTTTTCCTATTATGCAAAACACGACGATTGAGAACACGAACCAAATGCTTATAGGATCTATCTATCTTCATAGTTAGATTCTTGTAGAATATTTGAAGTACAGTGTTAAATCTTTCTATCTTCATAGTGAGATTTCTAAGAAGTGCTTTACACGCCGATAGTTTTTGTTATGTGTAGAGATTATTGGTGATTTAGATAACGAAACTTGAGTAATACAATAAGGACATGGTGGATACGCCGCTGGTACTTCCTATATATAAGTGTGCTTATTGTATTACCCTTCCTGGCATTATCTGAATCACCATTAGGATTAGGATTTTGTGATTTTTAATGTGACCGAACAAAATCCTTATAGCATATATCTATCTTCATAGTTAGATTCATGTGGGATGTTTAAAGTGTTAAATTGAAGTCCTTTATTGGATTCTGTGAGTACTTTAATGCGTGTGTACAAGTTGATTACCAAATTGATGATTATATGTTTATATGATTAGTAGTTATGTAAATAACAAAACGAGTGTAATACCATAAGAACATGGTGGATACGCCACTGGTACATCCTATATATAAGTGTTCTTATTGTATTACTCTTGTAGCGTTATCCGAATCACTTTAGGATTTTTGTGTGTAGTTGATTCAAATGTTCACTATTCAAATCCTTGTAGAAACTTCCATATTTTCATATGTTAGATTCTTAGAAGGATATCCAAAGTACTATTATAAATCATTGATTTGATTTCTAATAGTACTCACACAAGTTTATGACTGATTTCAATGTTGTAACAAAGAGCAAAGTACAATTTTCAATGGCATAAAAATTACCTAGTAATAATCATATTACCATATACAAAACTTTTTTGTCACAAGTTTCATAATCAAGATAATGTATTGCATTGCTAAACCTTATTGCCAAATATTGGTTTCAAAGAATCCATTTTCAATTGACAACTCTCGTAGTTGTCAAAGTATTGCAATATCAAACATTTTGCTATTAATTTGGCTAACAAAACCTATGTATTCACGAGCATTCTTTGTTGACGTCATTTTCACATATGTTTCAGGATTTCGATTATTCAAGCATGCTACACATAGGATCGCATCTGGGCATTAGACTTCTTTAAACAAAAGATAATTACATGTATTCTTAGTATTGTAAAATAATGTTAATATAATGAAACAATTTAGTACCATGTATTATGACAATTTGTAACGTGACTCCCCGATGTTTCCGTCGCCTGTTGTTGTATAACGCGATTGGGGTGTTACACTTGCCGTCATACCGGTTGCTGGTGATCTAGTTTTTATCCTCATTCGAGTTCCATCCGAGACCAGCCGATCAGCCAGAGGAAGCGGATGACCCAGAGGACCGGTGGATCGAGGTTAGTTTTCGATTGGCGGGGGTGTGGCATGATATGTCTCTTAAGGAGTTTGCAACGCACATCGGCTTCTATACGTTTGCCGGAGACGGACACCCCCTCTTTAGCGAAGCCATGCACGAGGTATCTCTATCGACGTTGGTTAGATTCTAGAGAGTGATTGGTCGGGGTCGTTTTGGCCAGTTGAAGGCCAGTATGTCACATATAACGAACACACCTATACCGTTACCTTCACAGGCTTATGGCTACATCTGTTTCACCATGCAAGCACTTTTTACTTGTACTACCTGATTTGGGGGCAGTCGTGCGACCTCGCTTATTGCCTCGCCCAGTGGTATTTGGTGGCGTTTCACAGGCAAAAGTGGTCTTTGTTATACGGGGGGATACATGTGACATCTGTGTTTTTCAAAGTATTGTAACTATTCCGAACAATTTTATTATCAATGAAAATTTGTGTTGTTTACAAATTTGTATATTTACTTATGACTTTTATGCATTTTCAATATTTGTTCAATTTTGACCTTCCAAACTTTTTCTGGAAGGGAAATCGCAAAACGTAATCAGTTTAACGCGACGTGCACTCCGGGACAATGAAATAAGATAAGCATACCCTATCCTTTACATAACTTAGAAATAAGTTTTGAGGGCTTCGGTATGGCAAAAACATGCTTATGCAACTTCAAGGGCTATTTTGCAAATTCTACGAAACTATGCCGTTACGCGTATTTCTTAATCCGGAACATGTACACATATCCAAAAAAATTTGCAATCACTAAAATCTTGTATTTTAGTAATGGAATGCAAAAGTATCATTCGTTACGCATTTACGGTCATTTGCGCGTTCGTTACGATTTTCGTCGTAATTAACCAAAAACCGCAACCGTACGACCGAATGAGCCGACATCCGAAACATTTCCAAGCATTTTTGAAGTCTCCTGTGCTTTCTCATCCTTATGAAGCTTAAAAATGAGGTTAACGGGTGTTAAAAGTGCCAAAACGTGACAAAACAAAGTTTAGGGATCAAAACTGTCACTTTTGAAACTTGCTGCCCAGGTCCAGGCCTTACGGACCGTAAGGATAAACCTCATACGGTGTGTAAGCCATCCCCAGTCAGCCTGTATGCAGCTAGTTGCAACTTGTTTTGTTTGATTATTTCCTTGTTTGGAGACCAAGTTAAGTGTTCAACAAGTCCCCTAATAAGTTCCTAACACATGTATGGTATGGATCAATCCTTGGAGAACACATATACACTTGTAACGATCCTAGAGATTCATGAAACACTATAAATACCACCTTTGTTTGCTTCATTCATTGCTCATTCCATTCTTCTTATCTTCTAAACTCTAAGTGGAGGCTACCATTATCTTGGAGGCTTCCTACTGAGCATTCTTGGATCCTAGAACACAAGTAAGTGTTCTATCTTAGTCTTCTTTAGTTATTTTAGCTATTTCAAGTTAAAAGTCGAACAGTGTTTGACTTTCGGCTTTGACCATGAGTTGGTCAAGAAAAAGTTCATTGGAACTTTGCAACGTGATCGTAATCACGATGGTTATAGTCCCTTGCGACTATACCTACTGATTACCACATTGGCTAGTCGAAGTGACGAGTCAAAATTTTGGTCAAAATGCACGATTAAGTGCATTTTGCGATGGAACTATTTTCGAGTATCAAAACACTTTGTTTTGATGCCAAATAAGTTTGCTAACTTAGTTAAACATGTTTTAACATGTTTAACTCGTCACTTCTAGTTTAGTGCTTATTTAGGGTCGTAAGTCAAGCGGTCTCGACAACCGCTTAGACTTTCGAACCCGACCCGTTTGGTCGATCATTAGGATCCGACTAAACATATATTGTGACCATAGTTGTATAGGGAATAACCTCCAAGGGTTATACCTTATGGTTACTTGGTTTAGTTAGTTGTATGATAGGTAGTTTATATGCCTTAGGAAAAAGGACCAAAATGCCCTTTTTGCACATGAATTCAATCTAAGCATATGTAACCTAAATTTTGACACTTAAACTGATTAAGCAACATTATTAAACAGTTTAGGCATATAAGACTTTTCATAAGACTAGTTAGACCATCCGAACGCGCTTTTGCGCAAACGACACAGTAAAGTAGCTTAAACTACCTTAACAAGTCGTAACGGGTCATAAGCACTTAGGATTGCTTTCAAATCAGAATGTAGGCTTTGTTAAACCATATCATATGAGTTCTAACACTCATTTGGTTTACAAGACCTCATTTTATCCGATCTCCCGATTTAGGTTCCGATTTATTAACATAATGATTCCATACTAGGTGCTACTTGATTCCTTGACTTCCCGAGCTTTGTTAGTTCAGTAGATCAAGAATACTTGCAATCTCAAGTGAGTACATAGTCCCCTCTTTTACGTTTTTCAAATGTTTTAGGGTGATTCATATGTGCCTATTCACTATTTTCATGTTTTTCAATGCTATATGATTTCTTATACATAGTACTATATCCGATAACGATTTGAAACTGCTTAAATAACGATTTTCAAAGTTTGTGAGACTATTGTTGGTGCGTATTTCTTTTATACATTCATTAACAATTATCAAGCCGATTAGTAGTACGATATAGCGCTATAGATTTGACACCCCATTCCTGTTGTATGGAATGTCATAAACCAAGTTTAAACCAAATAGATTTTGCCTTCGTGGTAAATCTATAGTCACCAAAGTGTGGTTTGATATACTCAAGTTTTATTGTATTGCCAAATGACCACAATGTATGTTTTACAAAGGTTTTCTAATTAAGCCATAAAAACTTATCTTTTATTGATTCCCTAAACCAAAATTTTAGTATGTTTCGATATCCTACCAAAGCATAGTTTGATATGCTCCAAATGTGATATTGTTTACCAAAGTATAGTTTGATATACTATCGATTCTCATATTGTTTACCAAAGTATAGTTTGATATACTACCGATTCTCATACTATTTTCTAAAACATATTTTGATACGTTACTAAAGAGATATTGTTTACCAAAGTACATATTTTGATATACTATCAAGACTCTTATTCAAAAACCAAAGTGTATATATATATATATTGACATACTACTTATTCTATTATTTCAAAACCAAAGTATATTTCATGTATACTATAAATCCTTTTTATTAAAAAGCAAAGTATTTTATATACCAAAATTTTTACAAGAATTCATGGCCATTTATGAAAACATACATTCTTTTTCTTGAACATCCAAAGCCATGAATATAAATCACAAAACATATGTTACTCACAGGCATTTTTATGCTGACGTACCTATTTTCACATATGTTTCAGGTTTATTTATGTGATAATTGTCGCTGCTTACTGCACATAGGATGGACGCGGACCTTAATGACTTTAAAACTTGAAAGACAGTTTGATAATATTTCTTTTTTTGTTATTCCAAAACAATGTAATTCGATAATTCATTAAAACAAAACTTTAAGTACCATGTGTTGCGAAACAATTTGTAGCGTGACTCCCCATGTGTTTCTACCTCGTGTTGTTTTGCGCGATTTGGGGTATTACAGTCGTAAGTCGAGCGGTCTTGACCAACGCTTTGACTTTCGAATTCGACCCGTTTGGTCGATCTTAGGATCCGACCAAACACATATTTGTGGCCATAGTTGTATAGGGAATAACCCACTAAGGTTATACCTTATGGTCGCGTCGTTCGGTTAGTGTTATGCCTTTATAAATGACCAAAATGCCCTTTTGCACATAAATCGATTTTGAGCTTATGTAACCAATGTTTTGCCATATAGACTGATGTTGCAACTATATTAAACTTGTTTTGGCATATAAGACTTATCATTCGGGCATATCTAACCATCCGAACACACACATACGCAAATGAACCGAGCGTAAACTACCGTAACGAGTCATTATGTGTCAAAAGCACTTAGGATCCTTTCCAAATCAGAATGCTAACTTTATTAAACCATTTCATATGAGTTTCAACACTCATTTGGTTTATAAGGCTTCATTCTATCCAAATCCTCCGATTAAAGTCCCGATATTAACATAGTTATCCGATATTAGGACATACTTAAATTCTCGGACTCTTGAGCTTTGGTTTATCTTCTTGAACAAGGACTTTCTTGCAATCCCAAGTGAGTACATAGTCCCCTCTTTTACGTTTATTAAATGTTTTGGGTGAAACATATTGTGCCTATGACTACTTTTGTGTTTTCATGACATTATACATGATTTGATTACATAATACATTTAGTACATTGATTTCTATTACACTTTTGCTTCATATGTTGACTTAGCATATCTAGCACATTGATTTTCAAAGACATTCTTGCTATGTATGTTGACTGAGCATACTAGTACATGGTTTTCAAAGACATTCTTGCTATGTATGTTGATTCAGCATACGAGTACATGGTTTCAAAGACATTATTGCTATGTATGTTGACTGAGCATACTAGTACATAGTTTTTAAGGACATTTTTGCATACATTGTTCATGACATATTGGTGCGTTGGAGTTTGACTTAATACATTCATTAACATTAATCATGCCGACCGGTAGTATGTAATGGTACCATAGGATTGACAATCACGTTCCCACTTTCTGGGTTTGTTTGGAAGCGACTTTAGGGAATGACAGAATTCGATGAAATTGATAGACCTTTGACTTTATAAGGGTCTATTTGACTGTCAACAAGGTGTCACACCCCAACCGATTGCGGAAACATCGGGGTTAGTGGCACTAGGCGACCAGATTATCTCACGAGAAATTTCGTAACAATTATCCAACAACATTACTAACGTTTAACATCGCATACTAAACATAACATTTCAACAACCATTACAGAAATTCTGATTTTCTCATAAAAACAACATGGTTCGATTTCCCCTAGATTTTTATTAGAACCGTTCTAGACAAGATAAGCAAAATACTAAATAAAACTACTACAAAGCAATCCAAGCTAAATCCTCAACCTTTTACATACGTTAAAATACAAGTCAATACAATTAAGTAAAGGTGAGCATACGAGTTTGAATAATACTAGCATAGTCGGGAAAGCGTTTGCGAAACAATCTAACTACATATCATGATACACCAAAACACTTAACATAACATAGGCTCATTTCTCATGCTAACTACCGTGAAAAAGGCTGGCACGACCATCCTAACTAGACCCTTTCGGGTGTTAGCCAAACTATAGTACCATACTAGCTAAGGAGGCAAGTTAACGAAAAGAGGTCCTAGTCACATGTTTCTAGTATCACATATTGAGTATATACAATCAGATTATTCGCGTATGATAAACAGTTTTGATTTGTGAAGTGATTTGATATAGGAACGTATGTAACACCCAAAAAGTGCATTAAAGCGAAAATGGGTGAAGTATACTCACTGTGGGTACGTTTTGGTAAGACTTAAGATTCTGAGGAGAGTTGCGGAGTGCGCCGGATGAGCCTGTAAATGAACAGATGTGCATCAGTCTTCGAAAAGCCGAAACGGTGAAGTTTGAGTTGAGAAGTAGCCAAGTTCGAGCGAACTTGTATGGTTTTGCTGAGTTGAGAGTCGAGTTTTGTCGAACTTGGTAAGATCCTTAGGGATCTTGTCAAGTTCGGGCGAACTTGTGTGAAAACCTCGCTGGAAAGACAAGTTCGGGCGAACTTATGTAGTTTCCTTAGAAACTAGACGAGTTCGGTCGAACTTGTAAGGGATTTGGTGAAGAATGACCAATTTTGGTAGAACTTGACCCATATTGGTGCAATTTCGGTCGAACTTGACCTGGTGAGCTGGTGATTCTTCAGCGAACTTGATGTTTTCGGGTCCAAAATCTTGCGTTTTCGCGTCGTTTGCTGAGGAAATCGAGTGCCCATCCATCCAACCTTAAGCCACTGAGTACAACTTAGGCTGGAGAGGTCTTTTGGAGAGAACTTAGCCATTTTAAAGAAACTCGGGCAAATCCGAGCGAACCGGAGGGTTCGTACGGGTTAGTCCAGCTTGTGTAAAGTGACAGTTTCGTCCTTGTGCTTCCGGGTCTGAGATTTTAGCTTGACAACGCCTCGTTCCACTCAAAAGTGAATGAAGCATACGTCATTAGTCCGAAAATGGTGTAAAAATCAATGTTTGAAAGGTTTTACTCAGATCTAAGCATAGATCTAAGTGAAAAATAGAAGTTTTTATGGAAAAAGATGAAGATTTTCATAAATAGAAGAGTTTTGATGAACACGAAGGGTATGCCTTGTGCCAAAATCATTGTAAAACTTTGTAGATCTTTGATAAACGTTGTTGTAGTTGAAATCAGGTTGATTCTTACTTAGAACACGAAGGTTTCGGGTTTTGAGAGCTCTGGGCGAACTTACAGCAAGTTCAAATGAGAGGAATGAGCTGGGTATTTATAGGTGAAGGCAAAAAGGTGAGCTGGTGGAGTCAAGTTCGGCGGAACTTGCATGTTTTCATGCAAGTTCGCGCGAACTTGTGAGGATCTGAGGGAAAGGAGCCAAGTTCAACCGAACTTGACCTCTCTGAGGTTAAGTTCGAGCCAACTTGAGGTTATTGAGGAGTTTGATTGAGCCAGTCAAGTTCAGCCGAACTTGGTAACACCAAGTTCGAGCGAACTTGACCCAATTATTGGGTTTTCTTCATGTATTTCGTGTTAAAAGTTCGTTTGGTTATTAGGTTTGTATTAGATATTTATATTAGACGTTATAATTGATGTAATAGTGCGATTTAGCAATTCGAGTGTGCGAGAGCGATGCGATAGCGATTGTAATCATAACCAAACACACACAAACACGTAATTATCGTATAAACATGTAACCAATATTACCACATAATTCCAATAAACAAAATAAGTAATTGTGTTGCGATTACGACGAGATAGCGATGAGATTTAATAAGCGATTAGATGCGATAATAATGTACAATACCATAATTAATTAACATAATTTTATTATCAACCGAATCTCGGGATTACAAAAGATAGATACAATCGATAACAAAGAAAAGATAACAACGAGAAAAACGGAGTTGTTACAATCTCCCCTACTTTAGGGAATTTCATCCCGAAATCAAGTAGTAGCTGTAACAAATAGATGCGGGTACTTGGCCTTCATATCACTTTCCAATTTCCAAGTAAACTCGGCGCCACGTTTGCCCTCTCATCGGACTTTCATGATAGGGATGAGAGAGCGTCGTAGTTTCTTAGTCTCTCGGTCCATGATTTCCACAGGCTTTTCCACGAAATGGAGAGTCTCATTGATTTGCAAATCTTCGAGAAGTACGTGGAGATTTTCCTTGGCGAGGCACTTCTTGAGGTTAGACACGTGGAAAGTCGGATGTACGTTGTTGAGTTCCTCCGGTAATTCGAGTCCATAGGCTACTTCACCGATTCTTTCCAGAATCTTTAAGGGTCCTGCATATCGAGGCGCTAGCTTTCCTTTCTTCCCGAAGCGGACCACTCCCTTCCAAGGTGCAACCTTTAGGAGAACGTGATCTCCCACTTCGAACTGTAGGGGCTTGCGGCGTTTATCGGCATAACTCTTTTGACGACTCCAAGCTTTCAAGAGATTGTCTCTGCTCTGGAGGATCTTGTCCGTCGTTTCTTGAATTAGCTTGGGACCGGTGATTTGTGCTTCTCCGATCTCGTGCCATGCAATAGGCGATCGACATTTCCTTCCATACAGTGCCTCAAAAGGAGCCATTTGAATGCTGGTATGATAACTATTATTGTACGAGAATTCAATTAAAGATAAATGCGTATCCCAGTTACCACCGAAATCTATGATGCACGCACGAAGCATGTCTTCGAGGGTGCGGATCGTGCGCTCAGTCTGACCGCCGATTTGAGGGTGAAAAGCGGTACTGAGATTGAGAGTAGTACCGAGAGCGGATTGAAAAGTCTCCCAGAGACGTGAAGTAAAACGACCGTCGCAGTCAGAGATGATGTCACGAGGCGTTCCGTGTCGACATATAACTTTGTCGGTATAGATTCAGGCTAACAGTTCGACCTTAAAGTCTTCTCGTATAGCAATAAAGTGCGCTGATTTAGTAAGACGATCAATGATAACCCAAATGCTATCGTGACCGGATGAAGTGCGGGAAAGTTTGGTAACGAAGTCCATAGATATACTCTCCCACTTCCACATCGGGATTTCGGGTTTCTCGAGTAAGCCAGAGGGCCTTTGATGTTCGGCTTTAACTTTCAAACAAGTTAAGCACTTTGAGACGTACAAGGCGATATCCTTCTTCATGCCCGGCCACCAGTACTTAGGGCGAAGGTCCTGGTACATCTTGTCGGCACCGGGGTGAATGGAATATCGAGATTTATGAGCTTCGGTCATTAGCAATTCACGAAGATTATCACGACTGGGAATCCAATGCGATCGAGATAGTAATAAATACCATTAGGCTTAGATACGAGCTGAGTTTCGGCACCACATTTCATTTCATCTCTAAAGTATTCTCATTAAAACAAGCAAATTGAGCGGAGCGAATTATGATTTCAAGATCATTCAAAGCTAGAGAGTCACAAACACTATATACATAGCTTCGTCGACTCAGAGCATCGGCGACGACGTTTGCTTTGCCGGGATGGTAGCGTATCTCGCAATCATAATCGTTGAGAAGTTCAACCCATCGACATTGTCCCATGTTTAGTTCTTTTTGATTAAAGATATGTTGTAAGCTCTTATGGTCGGTGAAGACCGTACACTTGGTACCGTAAAGGTAGTGTTGCTATATCTTTAATGCAAAAACAACTGCACTGAGTTCGAGATCGTGGGTAGTGTAGTTCTTCTCATGGACCTTGAGTTGTCGAGACGCATACGCGATAACCTTGTCTTGTTGCATGAGAACACAACCAAGATCAAGATTCGAGGCATCGCAGTAAACAACGAAATCCTCGTTTCCGTCGGGTAAAGAGAGTATGGGAGCGTGGCATAGCATACGCTTGAGAGTTTAAAAAGCTTCCTCTTGTTTAGAATCCCAAACAAAAAGTTGGTCCTTATGAGTCAAAGCGGTAAGCAGAACGGCGATCTTCAAAAAGTTGGCGATGAATCGACGGTACTAACCCGCCAATCCAAGAAATGAACGGATTTCAGAAGCATTCTTTTGTGTTATCCAACTCTTGACGACTTCGATCTTTGCAGGGTCGATGTGAATTCATTGACTGTTAACGATGTGACCGAGAAATTGGACTTCTTCGAGCCAGAATTCACATTTAGAGAACTTAGCATAAAGGCGATTACCTTGAAGAAGTTCGAGGACTAAACGAAGATGGCGTGCGTGCTCGTCTCTCGACTTCGAATAGATAAGGATATCATCGATGAAAACAATGACGAAACGATCTAAGAAAGCTTTACACACACGCTTCATCAAATCCATGAAGACCGCGGGTGCATTGGTAAGACCAAAAGGCATGGCCACGAATTTGATAGCGAGTACGAAAGGCAGTTTTAGGAATGTCTTCTTCCAACACGCGTAACTGATGATAGCCGGAACGTAAATTGATCTTAGAAAAACAAGTAGCACCTTGAAGATGATCAAATAAGTCATCGATTCGAGGGAGAGGATAGCAGTTTTTTATCATGAGTTTGTGAAGTTCACAAAAATCGATGCACATACGGAACGATCCATCCTTATTTTTCACGAAAAGGATGGGTGCGCCCCAAGGCGAACTGCTCGGGCATATGAAGCCTTTATCAAGAAGCTCTTGAAGTTGGCTTGATAGCTCGTGCATTTCGGATGGTGCGAGGCGATAAGGAGCTTTAGCAACGGGAGTAGCACCTGGAATCAAATCGATACGGAATTCAACATCTCGAGTAGGGGTAAACCGGGTAAATCGTCGGGAAAGACCTTAGGAAATTCACAAACAACGGGAATGTCTTTATAAGTCTTCTTTTCTTTCTCCGGGTTCACAATATGGGTGAGGAAAGCAACACATCGCTCTTGCAAGCATTTGTGTGCTCGAGTACATGACAAAAGCATCAACTTCTTTGAGGGAGTTTCACCGTATACATGAAGTTGATCACCGTTTGGGAGAGGGAAACGAATCATCTTATCGAAGCATACAACTTCAGCATGATTCTCACGAAGAAAATCCATGCCTACTATGATATCGAAACTACCTAACTGCATAGGTATGAGGTTGATCGAGAAGATGTGGTTGTTGAGATCGAGAGAACAACCACGTAAGACGGAATTGACGGTAACGGATATTCTGGTGGCGACTTCCACATCGAAAGTCTTTGGGAGTTTAGCACGCTTACAATTTAAAACCTTTTCGAATTCTAACGATACAAAACAGTTATCCGCACCAGTATCAAATAAACATCAAGCATAAATACCATTAACGAGAAACGTACCATTGACAACATTGTTGTCATTCTTGGCCTGGCGGTGGTTGAGATTGAAGGCTCTGCACGCGCAGCTTGTCGTTACTGTTGCGGTGGCTGAGGCTATGGTGCTGGCTGCTCTTGCTTGACAGGATGATTCAGACAGACATTGGCGAAATGATTTGGATCACCACGCACATAGCACACACGTGCTTTTGGAGCTTACTGTTGATTGGCTTGAGGGGGAGCGGGTAAAGCTGGAGCTGCTGGAGCCTGAGGAGCTGGCTGACGAGGACCTGATCGGCAACTCACAGTAAAATGACTGCAGATATTGCAGTTTGTGCAAAAACGGCAGTTTCCACCAACGGCATGATGATAATTGCACTTAGGGCACAGAGGGCGAAGTTCGGTATACGCACGCTTAGCTGGGGGTGCGTTCAGAGCGGCTGACTGAAGCGGCTGTGGGTTTGCTAGAGCGGCGAGAGCATAGTTCTACTCGGGTTTCCTCTTTTCCGTCCCTGACGCTTTCCCTTTGGTTCACTTGGTGATTCGGTAGCAGTGGTTGGTTCGACAACGGCTTGATTGGCGACTTTAGCAGAGTTCTTGAAATAACCATCCTGAACTCGCTGATCGTTGATCTCAGCGGCGAGCATGTCACACCCTGACTTTTGCGGAAGCGTATTATGTGTGACTTGATTAATATCATTGCATTCAATTATAACAAACAACTATATGCTAGAAATCATGATATTCATCCATTACTAAATTTCATAATATTACAGACCCACATAGTTTAACACCGCACAAAGACTTCAAATAAAAATTATACAAGCTAACCAAATGTTTAAAGTTCCATGAAGGACTTTGACAAACGACATAACTTAAACCAAGGCTTTGACTTGTATGTCTTATCTAGGATAAAACATCCAAGTCAAACCCTACAAAATATGGATGACATCATTTATGGTAGACACGTCTTGAAACTTTCAACCTTTCGCCAGATCCATCAATTCCCAATTCCCTGAAATACATGTAGTTTGAAAACATCAACAAAAGTTGAGCGAATTCATGTGTTTGCATGTGTGCACATATACCCTTGTAAACATTTGTAAGTATGTGACTGTAAACTGGTATGAAAGCGTCTATGAACAGATCAATTAATGATTTGCAAGGTCATTAATATGTGTACAACGGCGTAGGAAGGCTCAACCCTAGAAGATTTTGTACCGGGCTTCCGGCTGGAAGACATAGTCACCACCTTCGGTCACATCCGACCCAGGGGTGGGACTCACAACACCCAAATAGATCTATCACTCATGTCCCTCGGTCCTTATATGAGGATTAATGCTCTTAAATATGCGCCTACCCATTCACTTGATCTAGCGGTTCATTCCTTAGCTAACCATACCCTTTGAAATCATTGAAATGTTTGTAGCATGTATTCCACCCCCGAAGTTATAAAACAAAAAATAGTTAAAGAAAAGGGGGACATGAACTCACAATCTTGCGTTTTTTGTATCCAATGTAATCCGAAGCTTCTACTTGTGAGCACGACTACCTACAACGTACCACAGTTTATTAGACGGCGGGTCATGCCTTGTCTTAGTATTAATTAGTGTCTTTGGGCTACATTTCAATGTGTCGTCAGTTTTATCCCAATAATTATTATTTGCCAAAATAATAAACATTTTAACTCTATTTTAAATCTTGGAATATTAGTTGAAATAATATATCTTAACTTGTCATACTTAAGTGCTTGTACATAATATTTCCCTAAGGATGGGTGGCGTATTCCGGTGTGTATTTATATGTATGACAATACGTTTTTTTATGGTGTGTAATAAGTATTTTTACACTTAATGTTAGTATTAACTTTTCCGGAATGATATTTCCAATAAAAATTCATCAATATACATATACTCTCAACATATATATTTTTAAGAGACATTACATAGAAAAATTATTTAGAATTTTTCTTTTGGCAAGAATAATTGTATTTTCATATAAACTTAAAAGAAAAAATATCTCTTAGAAAATAATAACCCACTTTAATCCAAAATAATATATTTCAAGTTTATTAACGAAATTACATTTTCTTCCAAAAATAATGTCTTCCAATAATTTCAAGGAAATATATATTTTTATCTACACAAAAATAATATATTTTCTCCTTGTCGAAAATATGATTTATTTTTGGTAAAAATTTGTAAAAATAACATTTTCATTATGTTCAAAATACCAATTACCGTAATATTGTTATGACTTTAAGTTCCGGAATATTTTGTAAGTTATATTCCTTATTAGGTTTGTCCAACATTTTGGGTGTTAATATATATATTTATACTTTTAGAATTTTGGTAATGTTTTAGATTGAAATTTCTTGGTATTTTGGCGAGATATATTATTTCAAGTCCTAGAATAATATAACTAATACACGTAATACACAAATTTTCACGCACAAGGTGACATCTAATTATAGATTTCTCAAATACATATTTAGTCGTTTTTATTTTCAAAAACCAACTTCCAAAGTTTACAATTTTTGTAACAAAATCTATGGCAAACTTTATATGAAATTTCATGGTTTAAAATATACTTGTAAATATTTGTTCAAAAATATTTTTCTAAGTGTTTAATTTCTAGAAAAATTTCGCCCTAGTTTCCCCTTAAAAATGAAGGTTTCCATGCTTTCAAAGAATATCATTTTATTTTACAAATCAACACCATCATCAACAAATCAAACAATACTTACCATTTTGCCAAATCATGCATATATTACTACTTCATGAACTTGAAAATTTTACGAAAATTTGTAGTAACTTACTAGTGGTTTTAGTAAGCTTAGTTACCCTTTTAAAGTGTGGTTGTTTATTTAAAACTTCATTTTCGAAGAAGTTAGTTCTTTACAACTTGTTATTAAATTTTCTAAAAATGCTTCTTCTTGAGTTTTTCTTGTTACACATATACTTCTACACTTAAATAACCACCTTAAACAAGATTAATTTCTTTAAGAACCAAGCTTAAGTAAAATTTGTATTTTTAACTTTGTTTCTTGAAAAAACATTCTTGAAATCATGAATTTACAAGACTTTCCATTTCCGTTGATTATTACTTTATATGAAAAACAATTTTCACTTCAAGTTCATGATTTACATATGGATGATTACTTTGATCTTTATCATAATCATCCTCTCATCTTGCTAGATTATGTCTTTAATCACTATTTAGCAAGATCACATGATGATTAACATTATAAACATGAGCAATCAACATAACAACACTTACGCAACTTGTTTTCTTATGATTTTATTCTTATGTTCAAGTTTCATGTTCAAGATTCATAGTGTTCTTAAAGATTAACAACTTGTATCATACTTTAACCATCAAACCAAGATGTAAAACAAGATGCAAAATAGAGTGTAGATGATCTTACTACTAGCTCAAGGCTAGGGATGATCACTAGATGAAAAAGTGGTGGATAAAAGCTTGTGTGAGAGGTCCTTCAATCTCCAAAGCTTCCAAGCTTCTTAACTAGGCTCCTTGCATCTCTAGATCATCTTAGATTACTTGAAAGTTAGATGAATGATGAAGGTATGGGTGTGTGTGTGTGCCGTGAACTAGAGAGGAGAGGGGGAAGGAGATGGTGAAGTTTTGAGTGTTGTGAGTTTGTGATATCTTTCTTGATCCTCATGCCCTTATATCCACCAACACTTCATTACCCATTAGTCCATGTGTTTCTAAATAGGCTAGCAAATCCATTAATCAAATCAAGAAAACTTAGGTGTGGGTCCCTTGTAGTGGCCGTGAACTAGAGGGGGGGTCTTGGTTTGGTTTTAACTCTAAGTTAGACTATATAGTTGGATTCTAAATGTAATAGTTAGGTGTTTAGTTGTTATGTATTTATATAATGAGTTATGGTGTTCGGGAACCATAACTAGCTTAGAAGTGTTAAAAAATGCTTCTAGTGAAAATTTGGTGTTTTGGGTAATGTCCGGTTGTTTGATTGGTTACCGGTTTGGTTATGGTGCTAAATAGCATAGTTTAGTGTGCTTTATGTTACCCTTTTGTGACAGTTTTGATTCCCGACACTTAGGAAAGTATTCTTGACCATAATACCATATTCTGCTTGATATTAGAGTTTTAAATGCTGATTTTTGCTGAAATATGCTGAATTCTGCAGTTTATGTGAGTTTTAGGCACTTTCCGGCACTTAAACTATCTTTGGGAAGGCAGTTTCATGATCCTTACTTCCCTACACACTATACTAGTGTAACCCTTGTTTCTGGGGTTCATTTTGTGTCTTAACATCATGTTTATCTGAGCAATGAGCTCCCGTCAGTACTCCCAGTTTATCTGGTAACTGTGTCAACTCTGTTTCGTACACTAATTGAATCATAATCTGTTGCGTACAATAATAATATGAACTCATGCAACATGAAATGTACTTGTAAGTATATGACAGTAATCAGAAAACATTCATGTCCTTTATTCTAATCAAGCATAGTCATTAAGGCACTAATTATTGTTTAACGTGTACGGAGTTACCTGGAAATTTGCCAGTTATCACATTCTCCCCCCGTTAAATAAATTTCGTCCCGAAATTTTAAGTTGAGTTATCGGTTGCAAGGGAGTTTAGGAATAAGTGTGGATACTTCGATTTTTTTCGATCTTCACGCTCCCATGTAAACTCTGGGCCGTGACGTGAATTCCAGCGAACCTTGACAAGCTTAACTTTACTCCTCCGGGTTTTGTTGATTTTCCAGTCCGTAATCTCAACGGGTTCTTCAGTAAAGTGGAGAGTGTCGTTGATATGCACTTCATCCTCAGGGATGACAACTGTCTCTTGAGTTGGATTTTTCTTCAGGTTTGACACATGAAAATTGTCATGCATGTCGTGTAGGTCCTTGGGTAATTTCAGCTTGTACGCGACGGTACCAACACTTTTCAATATCTTAAATGGCCCAATGTAACATGGATTTAACTTGCCACTTTTCCGAATCGTACTACACCTTTCAAAGGTAAGACTTTCAATAACACCATGTCTCCTATTTGAAACACTAAAGGTTTCCGTCTTTGATCAGCATAACTCTTCTGTCGATCCCGAGCCGCCCTGATGCGTGCTCGGATCTGCAGGATCTTATCCGTTGTTTCTTGAACTAGTTCGGGACCAACCATCTGTTTATCCCCAGCATCTGCCCAACACAATGGCGATCGGCATTTACGGCCATAGAGGGCTTCGAACGGAGCGACTTGAATACTTGTATGGTAGCTGTTATTGTAGGAATACTCAACTAGGGTAGATGAGTGTCCCAACTTCCTCCTAAGTCCATTACACAAGCGCGAAGCATATCTTCCAGCGTTTGAATAGTCTGTTTGCTCTGACCGTCCGTCTGTGGATGAAAGGTCATACTTAGATTCAACTGAGATCCAAATGCCTCTTGAAAGGATTGCCAAATCCTTGATACAAACCGTCCATCTCTATCTGATATTATCGAGATAGGCACTCCATGTCGTTCTACTATCTCTTTGAGGTATAGCTTAGCTAGCTTCCTGGTGCTATCTTTCTCTCGAATCGGTAGGAAATGTGCGGACTTCGTCAATCGGTCCACTATTACCCACATCATATCGTGCCTTCTAGGAGTCCTGGGTAATTTTGTTATGAAATCCATCAAAATCTGTTCCCACTTCCACATGAGTATCCCGGGTTGTTGTAGGAGTCTAGAGGGTTTTTGATACTTGGCCTTAACCTTAGCACAGGTTAGGGACTTCCCAACTTAGATGGCAACATCGCTCTTGAGTCTTGGCCACCAATAATAATCCTTCAGGTCTTGGTACATCTTGTCCGATCCTGGGTGGATCGAGTACCTTGACTTGTGAGCTTCATCAAAAATAACCTCTCGTATACCGCCATAAACCGGAACCCAAATGCGTACTAAGAAATACAAGGTTCCTTCCTCGTTAGCCACCAACTTCTTCTCCATTCCTCGAAGATATTCAGCCTCAAGATTCTCTTTCTTAATAGCTTCTTGTTGAGCGTCACGTATACGTGATGTGAGGTCCGTCCAAATAGTCATCTCCAACGCTCGAACTCTTATAGACTTAACCCTTTCCTTTCGACTTAAGGCGTCTGCTACCACATACGCCTTTCTAGGATGATACTTGATCTCATAGTCATAGTCATTCAGCAACTCAACCCATCGTCGTTGTCGCATTATATGCTCTTTCTGATCAAATATGTGCCGCAGACTCTTGTGATCTGTGAAGATAGTACATCGAGTACCATACAGATAATGTTGCCAGATCTTCAAGGCAAATACCACTGCACCTGGCTCCAGATCATGGGTGGCCTTGAGTTGACATGAGCATAAGCAATAACCTTTTAGCGTTGCATGAGGCAGCCAAACCCTTGTCGTGGAGCATCGCAGTATATCACGACGTGCCTTTGGGTAAGGATAGTATCGGTGCATTGCATAGCGTGTCCTTGAGCAGTTGAAAAGCCTCTTATTGCTTGTCTCCCCACTCATACTTCCTGTCCTTCTTCGTAAAGGAGGTCAACGGTTGAGCTATCTTGGAGAAATTCTCGATAAACCTGCGGTAATTGCCCGCTAAACCCAAAAATTGTCGAATCTCAATCGGCGTTTTAGGAGTTTCCCAGTTCTTGATTGCCTCAATCTTTGTGGGGTCCACATGAATGCCATCTTCGTTTACCACATGGCCGAGAAACTGTACCTATCGTATCCAAAATTCGCACTTCGAGAACTTAGCATAGAGCTTTTCCTTCTTTAGTAGCTCTAGAATGGCTCTGAGATGTTGTTCGTGCTCTTCCTTCGTCTGTGAGTAAATTAGAATATCATCGATAAATACCATCACAAATTTATCGAGATATGGCTTGCATACACGATTCATCAAGTCCATAAATAGTGTCGGCGCGTTAGTCAAGCCAAACGGCATCACGAGGAACTCGTAATGTCCATAACGACTCCTGAACGTAGTCTTCGGTGTACTCTCCTCTTGGATCTTCAACTGATGATAACCCGATCAAAGATCAATCTTGGAGTAGTAGCTCGATCCTTGTAGTTGATCAAATAAATCATCAATCCTCGGTAATGGATACCGATTCTTGATGGTTAACTTGTTCAGCTCCCGGTAGTCGATACACATTCGAAAGCTACCGTCCTTCTTTTTAACGAATAGCATTGGAGCTCCCCAAGGAGAGAAGCTCAGCCTTATAAATCCCTTGTCCAATAACTCCTGAAGCTGCGTGGACAACTCTTGCATCTCGGAAGGCGCAAGTCGATAGGGTGCCTTGGCCATAGGCGCGACGCTTGGAACCAAGTCAATGCGGAACTCAACTTGTCTCTGTGGAGGTAATCCTGGTAAGTCTTCGGGGAAGACCTCAAGATATTCCCTTACCACAGGGATATCTTCAAGCTTCGGCTCTTCGGCTTCCTTATCCACCACATGAGATAAGAAGGCAACACATCCTTTACGCAGACACTTCTGTGCTTTCATACAATTGATGATTCGCATAGGCGTATCGTGCTTCTCTCCATGAATCATGACCGTCTCCTCATTTGCTATTGGAATGCGAATGATCTTCTCATGGCACATTATCTCCGCGCAATTGCTTGACAACCAATCCATCCCAACTACGACATCGAAGCTTCCCAATTCGACTAGTAAGAGGTCTGTTGTAAATTCGCGTTTTCCAAACTCCATAACACACCCTCTAATCACTTCATTCTCCTCTACAAGCTTTCCATTAGCTAGTTCTATCGAGTACGGGATGTCTAACTTATTCGTAGTTAAGCTAAGAATATTCTTAAAATCTAGGGATACGAAGCTAAACTCGGCACCAGTATCAAACAACACAGATGCATATTGTTAATTAATAGGGAACGTACCATTAACCACGCTTGGATCCTGGCGTGCTTCCCTGGCTCCAATGGCGAACGCCCTTCCACGAGCTTGATTATTTTTAGGGCAGTCCCGCTAAAAGTGCCTCATGTCACCACAGCCATAACATCCTTGGCCGCGACCATTTCCATTACCACCCTGGTTGTTGTTGTTGTTTCCTCCACGGTTTCTGTTTCCCGCTTGATTCCCATTCCCGTTTCCGCTTCCATTACCTCCTTGATTGTTATTTCCTCCTTGGTTTCTGTTTCCATAACTATTCCCACCACGGTTGCCATTACTGTTACCACCCTGGTTTCCGTTCCCACGTCCTGCTCCATACCAACACGTCTCCTTAGAATGACCAATTTTTCCGCAAGTTTCACATTTTGCATATCTGCATCGACCAACATGATGAAGTTGGCAGATGTCGCACTTTGGTAAGGTACCCATGTACCCTCTTCCCTTATTTTCAGCATTTGCAGTGCCAGTCTGTACCTCAGCTGGCGGGTTGGTATCTCTGTGCTTGTTGGCATTGTTGTTGTTCACCCGAATGCCCTTTTTGAAGTTAGTGAGCTTTCTCTTGTTATCCCCTGATGACTCCCCATGAGTCTCTTTCTTCCTTGTTTCAGAAATTGAAAACTTTCCCAACCTCACTGTTTCCTCCGTAAGTGCTACGCTTAAGTCAATAGCCCCAGAAATAGTTGGAGGCTTGGAAGTTGTTACCAAACTCAGAATCTGAGGTGCCAATCCCCAAATAAAACGTTCGATCCTTTTAAATTCCGGCTCCACCAAATAAGGAACAACTCTCGACAGATCATGAAATCTCTGAATGTATTCTGCCACCTTCGGACCATCCATTTTCAAGTTCCAGAACTCCGTTTCCAACTTCTGGATCTCTGCTTGGGAACAACACTTTTTACGCATTAACTCCTTCAGTTCACCCCATGCTAATGCATATGCATATGCAGCAGCTTCACCCAGAGTCTGCACCTAGAGGTTCCACCACGAGAGCGCTCAGTCTAGAAACAATCCAGAAATGTACGTGACTCTTTGTTCTGGGGTGCATTTGCTCATTCTCAATACACAGTCCGTTTTCTCTATCCAGCATACAAAAGCGACTGCACCCCCAGTGCCATCGAAATTCAAGGGCTTGCAGTCCAAGATTTGCTTATAGGACAGCCTGTAACATGCGCATATCATTCACAGAAAGCATTAGCAAAGCACCATTGGAAATATCAAGCGGATTATAATGTGTCTTAGGTGACTTAACATTACCGTTTGGGGATTATTCCCAGAGGTACCCCCGTTATGTTCAGAGCGGAGGGCCTCGTGCTGAGCGATGGCCTGTGAGATGCGCTCATGTAGCCATGCCTCCGTCCTTGGCAGGGGGTCGTTGGTATCGGTATTTGTACTTCTTCGAGGCGGCATCTTCCTTCTAGTAAGAAGGTTCGGGTGGGTCAGGCTTTATAATAAGGGCACAAACACATAATCATCTATTTTATCGAGTAAGGCCTAGGGATGTGTATACATATATATCCATAAAAAAATTCCACAACAAGTAAGCTCACAATAACACAGTCATCACATAAATATATATTCTAACAATGTATTTAATGAGAACATGACCATTGAGCTTTCGTTAATAACTAACCACACGTTACATCATTTTCATTTTGCATTGTATCAAAAGAGGCATAGGGTCACACTACCCTTGTCTTACAAGTCTGTCAATATACAAAAATAACATGGTCAAAAAGTGGTCTTCCATTCTTCACAGTCTCGGCTCAGTTGTAGTGTTTTAACCAAAAGTAGTGCATCTGCATAAAACCAAAAACCTACGGTGCTGATGGCGGAGGAGGGGGAGGGAAGAAAAGCAACCTGCGGACATGTGTAAGCTGCTCCTCGAGCTCGTAAATACAGTGAAGCAAAAAGCTAATCTGCTGCTCAACAATAAGAAAGCGAGCATCAAAACCCAGAATAGGTGCGAGAGCAGCAGGTGGAAATCCAAATGAAGCTGGTGATGAAAGACAGGGACAGGGTGACCGTCGGGCACCCTCACCGAACTCTAACTCGAGAACTCGGCAACTCAGAATCTCAAACTGTAACTGAAGTGACAAAAGCAACTCATCCTGAGTGTATCCTCTAAAATGAGAGGGATGATAAGGATCGGGAATAGGCATAGTATATGGAGAAACCACTGCAATGGCTCATCAAGCGGTGTAGTCTGAGGAATCGGAGGGAAACCGGCTGAAACAAACAGATCAAAACTTGGGGGCTGTCCCGAGGTACCTTCCCCTGGCCGGGGAGCGGGGATCTCCTGGAGAAATACAATCGGAAGATCAGTGCGATGAGCATCAGACACAAATGGAGGTGGGGGAGTGACATCAACGGGTGGGGGTGGTGCAATGAATGGATCAACAAGTGGGAGATCGAATGGTGCAAGAATCGGCTCCGGGATAAGAGGCGCAATATCAGGCTGACCAAACGGAGCTGGGTCTGGCTCAGGAAAGTGCTCGGGGGTGTGAGGAGGTGTGGTGACTCGAGCAAGGGATAATGGTGCAGCAGACATCGCAGTGTCGGCATCTGAATCTGTGGCATAAAGTCGAAGTCTTATAGCTAATAGAGCTGAGGAAGTCACAGACTCAAAGGAACCTAAAATTGAGTGCAAACTAGTGTCGGAAGAGATCTCAATAATGGGTATGACTGGAGAGGGTACGTCTACCACAATAACATCGCCCTGAGCATCAGCTGGGGGACCATCTAATAATAGATCAATGTCATCGGCAAAAAGGTCATCGATGGGCCAATCCTCAGGAGGAATGACCAAGAGGGGAACTGGATCAAGAATAGGTGCAACAATATGCTCACCATCGGGGTGACCGATGATGATGTGATCATGGATGGAAGCAGGAAAAACAAAAAGATCCTCAATAGGAATGCCATCAGCTAGAGGTGTGTCGTAGCCAAAGTCCGGTAATGCGAAGGGTTGGAAGTCATCTTCGTCATCAGATAGTATCTCTGGATCACTCTCGGTGTCCGATGTGAAAACCTCCAGCTCAGGCACGATCTCATCGTCTGAAACGATGGCCATAGGGTCGTGAGCGTCAGACAATCCGCTCTCAGGGGAAGACATAGGTACCTGTAACATAATAATTATGACATATGCACATATGTTAACTACTAACACTCAGTGTATACAACAAAGACAGTCATCACTTAATCATGTATCCACGCTATCCCTATGTGAGTCTTTATATCGGAAGTCTACTCCATGTAAACTAACCAGCTGCTGTGACCTTACTTATATGTTCCTTGTCTTCCTTTTGTAAAATATTTGTTCCATGGATCTTGGCGTTTCATAAATGCAATGAAAAGTATTTTGTAAAAATATTTTCGTGAGTGAGCCCTAATAATTGTAGTCTAGACTCGAGAAGGAATCCTAGTTCGCTACAATCGAAGCTCTAAAACCAAACTGTCACACCCTGACTTTTGCGGAAACGTATTATGTGTGACTTGATTAATATCATTGCATTCAATTATAACAAACAACTATATGCTAGAAATCATGATGTTCATCCATTACTAAATTTCATAATATTACAGACCCACATAGTTTAGCACCGCACAAAGAATTCAAATAAAAATTATACAAGCTAACCAAATGTTTAAAGTTCCATGAAGGACTTTGACAAACGACATAACTTAAACCAAGGCTTTGACTTGTATTTCTTATCTAGGATAAAACATCCAAGTCAAACCCTACAAAATATGGATGACATCATTTATGGTAGACACGTCTTTAAACTTTCAACCTTCGCCAGATCCATCAATTCCTAAGTCCAAGAAATACATGTATTTGAAAACATCAACAAAAGTTGAGCGAGTTCATGTGTTTGCATGTGTGCACAAATACCCTTGTAAACATTTGTAAGTATGTGACTGTAAACTGGTATGAAAGCATCTATGAACAGATCAATTAATGATTTGCAAGGTAATTAATATGCGTACAACGGCGTAGGAAGGCTCAACCCTAGCAGATTTGTACCGGGCTTCGGGCTGGAAGACATAGTCACCATCTTCGGTCACATCCGACCTAGGGGTGGGACTCGCAACACCCAAATAGATCTATCACTCATGTCCCTCGGTCCTTATACGAGGATTAATGCTCTTAAGTATGCGCCTACCCATTCACTTGATCTAGCGGTTCATTCCTTAGCTAACCATACCCTTTGAAATCATTGAAATGTTTGTAGCATGTATTCCACCCCCCAAGTTATAAAACCAAAAACAGTTAAAGAAAAGGGGGACATGAACTCACAATCTTGCTTTCTTCTTATCCAGTGTAACCCGAAGCTTCTACTTGTGAGCACGACTACCTACAAGGTACGACAGTTTAAGACGGGCGGGTCATGCCTTAGTATTAATTAGTGTCTTTGGGCTACATTTCAATGTGTCGTCAGTTTTATCCCAAGTATAATTATTATTTGCCAAAATAATAAACATTTTAACTCTATTTTAAATCTTGGAATATTAGTTGAAATAATATATATTAACTTTTCATACTTAAGTGCTTGTACATAATATTTCCCCAAGGATGGGTGGCGTATTCCAGTGTGTATTTATATGTATGACAATACGTATTTTTATTGTGTATAATAAGTATTTTTACACTTAATGTTCGTATTAACTTTTCCAGAATGATATTTCCAATAAAAATTCATCAATATACATATACTCTCAACAAATATATTTTTAAGAGACATTACATACAAAAATTATTTAGAATTTTTCTTTTGGCAAGAATAATTGTATTTCCATATAAACTTAAAAGAAATAATATCTCTTAGAAAATAATAACCCACTTTTTATCCAAAATAATATATTTCAAGTTTATTTAAGAAAATACATTTTCTTCCAAAAATAATGTCTTCCAATAATTTCAAGGAAATATATATTTTATCTACCAAAAATAATATATTTTCTCCTTGTCGAAAATATGATTTATTTTTGGTAAAAAAATTTAAAATCACATTTTCATTATGTTTAAAAGACCAATTACCGTAATATTGTTATGACTTTAAGTTCTGGAATATTTTGTAAGTTATATTCCTTATTAGGTTTGTACAATATTTTGGGTGTTAATTATATATTTATACTTTTAGAATTTTGGTAATGTTTTGGATTGAAATTTCTTGTTATTTTGGTGAGTTATATTATTTCAAGTCCTAGAATAATATAACTAATACACATAATACACAAATTTTCACGCACAAGGTGACATCTAATTATATATTTCTCAAATACATATTTAGCCGTCTTTATTTTCAAAAACCAACCTCCAAAGTTTACAATTTTTGTAACAAAATCTATGGCAAACTTTATATGAAATTTTATGGTTTAAAATATACTTGTAAATATTTGTTCAAAAATATTTTTCTAAGTGTTTAATTTCTAGAAAAATTTCGCCATAGTTTCCCCTTAAAAATGGAGGTTTCCATGCTTTTAAAGCATATCATTTTCTTTTACAAATCAACACCATCATCAACAAATCAAACAATACTTACCATTTTGCCAAATCATGCATATATTACTACTTCATGAACTTGAAAAATTTTTGAAAATTTGTAGTAACTCACTAGTGGTTTTAATCACTATTTAGCAAGATCACATGATGATTAACATCATAAACATGAGCAATCAACATAACAACACTTACACAACTTGTTTTTATGATTTTAGTCTTATGTTCAAGATTCATAGTGTTCTTAAAGATTAACAACTTGTATCATACTTTAACCATCAAACCAAGATGTAAAACAAGATGTAAAATAGAGTGTAGATGATCTTACTACTAGCTCAAGGCTAGGGATGATCACTAGATGAAAAAGTGGTGGATAAAAGCTTGTGTGAGAGGTCCTTCAATCTCCAAAGCTTCCAAGCTTCTTAACTAGGCTCCTTGCATCTCTAGATCATCTTAGATTACTTGAAAGTTGGATGAATGATGAAGGTATGAGTGTGTGTGTGTGTGCCGTGAACTAGAGAGGAGAGGGGGAAGGAGATGGTGAAGTTTTGAGTGTTGTGAGTTTGAGATAGCTTTCTTAATCCTCATGCCCTTATATCAACCAACACTTCATTACCCATTAGTTCATGTATTTCTAAATAGGCTAGCAAATCCATTAATCAAATCAATAAAACTTAGGTGTGGGGCCCTTGTAGTGGCCGTGAACTAGAGAGGGGGGTCTTGGTTTGGTTTTAACTCTAAGTTAGATTTTATAGTTGGATTCTAAATGTAATAGTTAGGTGTTTAGTTGTTATGTGTTTAATAATGAGTTATGGTGTTCGGGAACCATAACTAGCTTAGAAGTGTTAAAACAATGCTTCTAGTGAAAATTTAGTGTTTCGGGTAATGTCTGGTTGTTTGATTGGTTACCGGTTTGGTTATGGTGCTAATAGCGTAGTTTAGTGTGCTTTATGTTACCCTTTTGTGACAGTTCTGGTTTCCGACACTTAGGAAAGTATTCTGTACCATAATACCATATTTCTGCATGATATTAGAGTGTTTAAATGCTGATTTTTGCTAAAATGTGCAGAATTCTGCAGATTATGTGAGTTTTAGGCACTTTCCGGCACTTAAACTATCTCTGGGAAGGCAGTTTCATGGTCCTTACTTCCCTACACACTATACTAGTGTAACCCTTGTTTCCGGGGTTCATTATGTGTCTTATCATCATGTTTCTCTAAGTACTGAACTCCCATCAGTACTCCAGTTTATCCGGTAACTGTGTCAACTCTGTTTCGTACCCTAATTGAATCATAATGTGTTGAGTGCAATAATAATATGAACTCATGCAACATGAAATGCACTCGTAAGCATATGACAGTAATCAGAAAACATTCATGTCCTTTATTTAAATCAAGCATAGTCATCAAGGCACTATTTATTGTTTAACGTGTACGGAGTTACCTGGAAATTTTCCAGTTGTCACAGAGCATGTAGGTTTCCTCGATGGTTGTAGTACGAGAAACTTTCATGAAACTTGCAACACACTCAGGTAAATCACGGATGTACTTGTTGATAGCTTTCTTCGTCGTATCAACCTAGCTGGGAGAGATGATGCTCAAAATCTTAAACCGAGCAGTAAAACCAGCATTGACGGGTCCATCTTGTTTAATACCCCAAAACTCATTCTCGAGCTTTTGCATTTCATGCGGAGGACAGAACTCCTTCATCATTACTTCCTTGAGTTCCTCCCAAGATAGACTGTAGGCTTCATCATTTTCACGCTTGTTTCTTTCAGCTGTCCATCAGTCGAGAGCACGGGACTAGAAGACTCCGGTAGCGTTCACGGTGCGGAGGTCATCGGGGCATCCACTTTGCCTAAAAGTGACCTCAATATCATCGAACCAGTGAAACATAGAAGTCGGTCCGTCATTGCCCGTGAAGACGAGAGGTGCACAAGCCTTGAAGTTTTTGAAGCTGAATCGCAGCTTGGGATTCTCAGTCTTTGAGCCGACTGACGAGTTACTGCTCACGGCATGAATTTCCGAGACGATTTGCGGAATGACTTTAGCTATCTCCTTGGCTACCATTGTAGCGATACGCTTGTCGGCGTTGCTGCGCTAGAGATTCCTTCGGGTGTGCGATCCCATAGAAGACATCTACACGAAGGATTTAGATTAGATGAGATTCGATTATAATAGAGTTATGTTTAGATATTTATTATTATTATTATTCATACAAGCCACAAAATCACATAAACACGTAGACACGTAAACACATAAGCACGTAAGCACAAAAGCGCGTAAGCACGTAAGCTCATAATCCACGTAAGCACATATTTTGTACGTCTTCACCTTCTTATAAGTAAAGTGTAGCGCGTTCGAGATGCGATAAAATTGCGAGATATAAGCGATATACAGTAGCGAGATAATACCGCGTATAGGACACACATGTCCTCACAGGCGTAAGCGAGTTAAGCGATTAGTTTGGTTGGTGTATTAATTTAGCGTTTTAGACTTCGAGAGCTGTGCGAGTAGTGCATGCGTTTATGGAGCGTAAAGCAATAAAGCGGGAAATCGATAATGCGAGAAATAAACAATTAAATGAGAAATCGAATAAAGCGAAAATTCTCAAAATTTTAAGCACATAAATAATAATAAACTCGATGATGCGTAAATCAACGATATAGGCTTAAATCAATTGGGAGTTGTGATATCCCGGGTTTTTCGGATAACTTACACGTGACACTTGTTGAATAATATATACGCTAAGTATTAAGCGTGCACGAATTAAATGAATACGTGTTGTGTGTTGTGTGAATTTTTAGTTATAAAGTAAGTATGATAGATATGTACACGAACTGAACCGAACCACGAAACGAACCAACTTCGATTCATTGTGACTCTAGGAGTAACAAAGTTTTAAACTTTAACTCAAGTCTTCGGCCAAGATCAAACCCAAACCAATAGCGAACCTAAACCCTAAACCAAAACACTTTCGGCCAAGATCAGCCCATAACCGCGGATTTATTGAGTTCAAACCCAAACCGAACCCACCAAAGCCCTTGGCCGCGAGAACTAGTCCAAACCGTAACCCTCATCTCCCTCTTTGCCTATATATACAACTTACATACATGCTCCATTCAGAATTCACAAAACCCTAACAAGAAAACTGCCGTCGGCAGCTTCCTCCTTCTAACCGATCGGGATCAGCTTTTCTTCATCATCTCAGTCGCAAAACAGCCCTTTACTTGTTCCCTTGATCGCCATATCAGTTTTGATACACTCCATCACGATCACAAACAGCTTAGCCACATCTCTCGGTCGCGAGATCTGCCTCTCTTTCCTCTCGGCCGCAAGCATTATTGATCACCGTTTCCTTAACATACTCACGGTTCGTTTACCCTACCGATAAAAGATTTGAATTTGTCATATTATATTCGGAATACATGTGTTTTGATTGTGTTGTTTTCGGATATTAGATGTATTATATGTAATCGGCTGAATTGATCATTGTTGATATGCATGTATAATTGTTTGCGGATCTCATAAGGTTGCAAGTGTGTTTTGTTTGTAATAACTAGAAGTAAGAACTAGGGTTTGCATGGATGAGATATTGGTATTAATCTAGGATTAGAAATCGGTTTTAGATCGCCTAGATTAATCGCATGAACGGGATTACACGAGTTTATGATAAAGATATGCTGAATCAGTTGCTGAGTAATAGTTACAGCCGACTTCATCTGGCTGTAACTCGGTCGATAGTTGTCGAAAAACGGATTTTCTGATGTCTAGAACGTAGAGATAAGGAATCTAATGGCGCTGGATTCATAATTTTCTGAAGTCGTTTGATATTTTTAAAGGCCCAAACGAGATCAGTAGCTAAAGCTGTGAAAATTCTGGAATTTTGTTGGTTTTTTATCAAGTTGGATTTTAAAATCAGTAGGGAGTTGAGTCATGATTTTTGTACAGAAACTAGGTATAGAAATTTCCGGGCAACTCCAACTGGAATTTTGTTAATCGGACGATCAGTGATTTTTAAATAAATTCTTCCGTGGACTGCAGCCAGAAAGCGGTAAATCTGACTGCAGCTTAGTGAATTAATATTTATGGTTAATTGGTAAAGATTTAGGACTTGGGAAAATTATATAAATTTCTATAGTATAAATGTCACCTACTGTAAAAATATTGGAATTTTTGGAATGTTAGAACTATTTTATAAAAATCCTAGAAAACAGCTGAATAATTGAGTGTTAAGCAGAAAGTTGATAACTTGTGATTTTATGCATTAAAGTGTTGCATGGATTTGGAATATGTTCATGATAAGATGTTTGATTACTATGATCACATGAGAATACTTGCATGCATGTTTGAGTGTTAGATATGTTGTTTGTGTGTATCACTTTGTGAGTAAATTGTGTGTGGAATTTGTATTGGTGTGATTTCACACTGACGTGTAATTAATTGGTTTGTTAGGACGCAACTAGCGGTCCCATCTCTTATAACATCTTTGCTACACTAACCGAGCAAATAAAGGTGAGTTCACGGCCCCTAACTCTATCCGGTTTTTAAACAACAGAAACATGTATACACTCTCAAACTCAATCTCTTTACGTTATACGAATTTAACGTCACATAACTATACGGTAACTAAGTTAATGTTAATGTAATGTTATGGTCACTAAGCAGCTTTATCACTTAAGTCCTCGACAATCTCCTCGGATCGTTAGTATTTGGGTTAAATAGCGGGGGAATTATAAGTAGTACTACTGGGCCCGACAAGCCCCATCCGAGCTAGTCGCGCTAGCCGACCTGGTATGGTCAACGGGTGAATAATTGGCCTAACACCGCCATGGTCATGTGATAGGCCTGGCAAAACGGAGGCACAACAGTCAGCTTCGATCGCGAACTCTTACGTGACATGACTTTAGGCTAGCTACCTATATATATTAACATTGAACTTAATTACTAATCAACTTAATATTCCGGGTTTGGAATATTGGAAACATCAACTTATTATCCCGGGTTGGGGATAATGGAAATAACAACTTAATATTCCGGGATGGGAATATTGGAAGCAACAACTTATTATTCCGGGATTGGAATAATGGAACCGATACGTTATCCCGGGTTGGGGATAACGGAGTAATTAAACTATAACTGAAGAAACGAATTTATGAAAACCTGTGAACTCACTCATCTTTAATGTTGACACTTGTTTCTTTACATGTTTCTCAGGATGCTAGGAGCTCTAGGTGCACGCACATGCATTGAACAAGACATCATTATCGAGTCTTATTTATTAATATTGTTTTGGGATTTTTCATTTGTTTTGGCGTTTGTGTTGGCGCCCGCATCACTACTTATTTATGCTTCCTCTCAAACTTTAAAACTAATGCTCTGCTAAATATTGGTAATTGATATAAAATCTACAATGAACGATTTTGGAAAACGTATTATCAAATCATGTAGAGTCGTTCGATGTACTAGTGTTTCAGATTCTGGTTTGCTCACACGCCTCGCGGTAAAACTCCGCAAGTGGAAATTGAGGGTGTGACAGATTGGTATCAGAGCCACTAGCTATAGAGAACCAGGTTTGCATTAGAAGTAGACCTAAACTATAGCTGATATCACGACACTAGACTTAGTTTGGCACTGAATTATTATATCTTGTTATGCGATGTACCACTACTATGCTATGTGAAATATGAACGCATAATTGAAGCGAATGCAACTCGTAACTAACTACACAACCTAAAGGCAATGTCATCATCATCCTCATCATCATCCGACAAACTTACGCAACCAAGGGCGCCAGGAAAGGCACCTATGGTGGAACCCTTACCATTTTATGGCGTGGAAACGCGCTCAGCTGCGAGGAAAAGGCTCGCGCTGGGGGAGGAGTCGTCCTCACGCCGACCATCGCTGTGACGGTCAAACCGGTTAACTCGTTAGAAGTAGGGAACGACCTACTTAGAGATATGATAAGAACGCAACAAGAACAACTAGAAGGAATGCATGAAACCACCCTAGCACAGGGATGGATGATACGACAACTGACTGGTAAAACTGAGTCGCTCGAGGAAGAGCAGCATACGAGTAAAATAGCTCGTAACACCTTAGCCAGAGATCTTCGTGCTGAGCAGCTAAGGGCTGACTGGCTAGAGGACAGAGTTCTTGAGTCTAGCTGGAGAATTAAAGAACTGGAACAAAAATTAGGGCACCTGCACCAGCACCGGCCCCTTCAATGCCGGTAGAGGACCCGGAGGAAGATCCAGAGGAGGATCCAGAGAAAGACCGGCTGTAGAAGCTGGAAACGCCGCGGAGGATGACGTCAATGATAGCAACTTGAGAGATGGAGACGTAGAGGACTAACTCGTCTCGCCGATTCCCGCTTTGTTTTCTTTAGTTTATTTGAAATGGCAACTGGACGTCGCGGAAACCTCAACATGTCAACGAAGAATTGGCCCCAACGATCCAAGAACACGTGGACGCTGTTCTGGCAGGTGTTCAAAACCCACCAGCAGCAGGAGGGGGCTTTAACCCCTACAAGATGTTCCTTGACACAAAGCCTAGCAAATTCTCGGGGGCGGAAGGACCCATTGGACTGGTCCGCTGGATCGAGAAATCGGAATCTGTTTTTGAAATGTGCAATTACCTCGAGGCCAACAAGGTCAAATACGCAGCCTCAACATTGGAAGATGGGGCACTGACATGGTGGAATGCCCAAGTCCAAACACGTGGCTTATAGCTGCGAACGCAATGGCATGGACTGAGTTCAAGGCCCTGATTAAAGAGGAGTACTGTCCACGAGACAGAGTGCAACAATTGGAACAAGCTCTATGGAACCACAAGATGGTGGGATCGGAAATTGAAGCTTACACTGCAAAACATCATGACTTAGTATTCCTGTGTCCCGAATTGGCCAACACGGTGGAGAAAAGACTCGAGTTCTATCTCGGGGGTCTGGTTCCGGAAATTCAGGGTATGGTGATGTCTAGTAACCCTGTAACTGAACATCAAGCAATCCGATTGGCTCACAAACTCACCGATAAGGCGGTGGAACAGAAGAAACTGCCAGCACGGGGTACCACTGAAGTTGCCCCAGATAACAAAAGAAAGTTTGAAGACTCCACTATTCGACAGTCTTCGTCATCTCATCCACAGCAAGGGAACCAGAAACGGTTCAATCATTACCACAGCCACCGGGGTCATCAAAATCATCCCGCCAACAACTACAACAACAACAACCAGAATGCTGGCGGCTATGTAGGTCGAAAGCCGTAGTGCAATCGCTGCAATCTTCACCATAACAGCCCTTGTGCCGGAAATCGTTGCCAACGATGTGGCAAGATAGGACATGTGGCAAAGGATTGTCGTGGGGAAATCATGTCCCGACAAAATCAAAATCAGCCCTAGGGTCAGCAGCAGGGTATAAACCGGGGATGCTATCAATGTGGTAGCACTGCTCATTTCAGAAGAGACTGCCCACAGTTGCGCAACAACAACAACAATGGTGAAAACAACCACAACCACAACCACAATAACCACAACAACAATAACAACAACAACAATAATGGGAACGGTGGCACAGGAGGTGCCAAAGGTCGCGCATTTACATTGGGCCGCGGAGAGGCCAGAAACGACACGAACGTGGTCACCGGTAAGTTTCCCCTTAATGAACATTTTGCTACTGTGCTTTTTGATACGGGTGCGGATAGGAGTTTTATATCTGAGTCTTTTAGGAAGAACCTAAATCTCACGCTTAAACCCTTAGAGACCCCTTATGTTATAGAATTAGCCGATGGTAAATCTATAGATGTGACCCAAATCGTATCCGGCTGTCAACTCAAACTCGCAGGCCACACTTTTACCATTGATCTGATGACAACTACCCTGGGTAGTTTTGACGTGGTAGTCGGAATGGACTGGCTATCCGACGTCCGGGCTGAAGTCCTCTGCTTCGAAAAGTCTATCCGTATTCCACTCTCTAACGACGAAATCCTGACAGTACAAGGCGATAAGGCAAGCGCCGTCACCAACATCATCTCATACAAGTAAGCGCAGAAGTATCTTCGGAGAAAGAACTCCTTCGCTTTACTCGCACTAATTACCGAACAGCCTAAGGACGAGAAACGTATAGAAGACATCCCTGTCGTCCGTGATTTTTCCGATGTATTCCCAGAAGAACTACCTGGTCTTCCACCACATCGACAATTGGAGTTTGAAATCGAATTGGCAAGCAATGCAACTCCTATCGCCAAGGCTCCATACCGCCTAGCTCCAGCCGAGCTGCAGGAGCTGTCTACCCAACTTCAAGAGCTGCTAGAAAAAGGATTTATCCGACCAAGCGTTTCGCCATGGGGAGCTCCAGTCCTGTTTGTCAAGAAGAAGGACGGGACTTTCCGCATGTGCATCGACTATAGGGAACTCAACAAGGTTACTGTCAAGAACCGATACCCGTTACCTCGCATCGACGATCTCTTCGACCAACTTCAAGGGTCAAGTTACTACTCTAAGATTGATTTACGGTCCGGTTATCATCAGCTACGCATCAAGGAGGAGGATATCGCCAAGACGGCATTTCGCACTCGGTATGGCCATTACGAGTTCTTGGTCATGCCATTCGGTCCCACCAACGCACCCGCGGTATTCATGGACCTCATGAACCGCGTGTGTAAACCATACCTCGACAAGTTTGTCATTGTGTTCATCGATGACATACTCATCTACTCCAAAAGTGAAGAAGAACATGCGGAACACCTACGATTACTGCTAGGGCTGCTTCAACAGGAAAAACTATATGCCAAGCTTTCGAAGTGTGATTTCTGGATTCGGGAAGTTCAGTTTCTCGGGCACGTCGTGAATGAAAAGGGTATCCACGTAGACCCTGCCAAGATTGAAGCCATCAAAAACTGGGAAGCACCTAAGACACCGACGGAGATCCACCAATTTTTGGGATTGGCTGGTTACTACAGACGCTTCATCGAGGGATTTTCAAAGATCGCACAACCGCTTACCACCCTCACCCAGAAAGGCATCAAGTATGCTTGGGGTGAAAAGCAAGATGCAGCATTTCAATTGCTGAAGCAGAAACTTTGCAGTGCACCCATTCTGTCCTTGCCGGAAGGGACGGATGACTTTGTAGTGTATTGTGATGCTTCCATTCAGGGATTGGGATGCGTACTCATGCAACACGATAAGGTCATCGCGTATGCGTCACGACAACTGAAGGTTCACGAGAAAAACTACACAACGCATGACCTAGAATTGGGAGCAGTAGTGTTTGCACTTAAGATTTGGAGACACTACCTCTATGGAATGAAGTGCACAATCTTCACAGACCACAAAAGCCTCCAACACATCTTTGATCAGAAGGAGTTGAACATGCGACAGCGTCGCTGGGTCGAACTCTTGAACGATTATGAGTGTGCCATTCGGTATCACCCGGGTAAAGCTAACGTGGTAGCTGATGCCCTTAGTAGGAAGGAACACCTAAAACCTCGTCGTGTACGAGCATTACAACTCACTATTCATTCGGGGCTACCCGATCAAATACGCGACGCCCAGTTAGAAGCAGTTAAGGAGGAACACATCAAAGCCGAATCAGTGGGAAAAATGAAACGCGATTGGGAAGTAAAGCCCAATGGAGCCCGGTATTTCATGAATCGCATATGGGTACCTCTCTACGGAAACCTTAGAGAGCTAGTCATGGATGAAGCTCACAAATCTCGATACTCTGTCCATCCGGGTTCGGATAAGGTGTATCAAGACCTTAAAGCTGCGTATTGGTGGCCTAACATGAAAGCCGATATAGCCACCTACGTGAGTAGATGTTTGACTTGTGCAAAAGTCAAGGTGGAGTATCAAAAGCCATCGGGGCTACTCCAACAACCTGAGATCCCAGTGTGGAAATGGGATCAGATCTCAATGGATTTCATCACTAAACTCCCGCGAACCTTGGGTGGTTGCGATACTATCTGGATGATTGTGGATCGTTTAACGAAGTCTGCACACTTCCTAGCTATTAAAGAAACAGATAAGATGGAGAAGTTGACTCGCATCTACATTAAGGAAGTAGTTTCTCGGCACGGTGTGCCAACGTCCATCATCTCAGACAGAGATGCTCGCTTCACGTCAAACTTCTGGCGGTCACTCCAGAAAGCGTTGGGAACCCGCCTGGATATGAGCACAGCCTATCACCCTCAGACTGATGGTTAAAGTGAAAGGACCATACAGACCTTGGAAGACATGCTTAGGGCATGCGTGGTGGACTTCGGAAATAATTGGAAGATTCACCTGCCTCTAGTAGAATTCTCATATAACAACAGCTATCATACGAGTATTTCGGCAGCATCGTTTGAAGCATTATACGGTCGTAAATGTAGATCACCGGTCTGCTGGGCAGAAGTCGGTGACAGTCAACTCACAGGCCATGAGTTAATACTTGAGGCCACTGAAAAGATTGTACAAATCAGAAACCGCATGGCGGCGGCACGAGATCGACAGAAAAGCTACGCTGATCAACGACGCAAACCGCTCGAATTTCAAGTAGGCGACCGCGTCCTACTAAAGGTGTCACCCTGGAAGGGTGTAATCCGCTTTGGAAAACGGGGCAAACTTAACCCACGGTATGTAGGCCCGTTTGTAATCTTGAAATGTATTGGACCCGTAGCATATCAATTAGACCTTCCTGCCGAACTCAGTGGAGTTCACAACGTATTTCACGTTTCAAATCTGAAGAAGTGCCTATCAGATGAAACTTTAGTTATTCCATTGGATGAGATCCAAGTGGATGAACAACTACACTTCGTGGAAAAGCCTATTGAGATCATGGATCGTGAGATCAAGACTCGAAGGCACAGCAAGATTCCAATCGTTAAAGTTCGTTGGGACTCTAAGCGTGGACCGGAGTTCACGTGGGAAAGAGAGGACCAAATGAAAAGCAAATACCCACACCTCTTCGCAACTGAGCAGCAAACTAACGATACCAATAACTAAATTTTCGGGACGAAAATTCTTTCAACAAGGGGATGATGTGACAACCTGGAAATTTCTCATACTTTCGTGTACTATTGTTGACTAAATTCTTGTGCATGGCACTTGGAAATCTTTGTGTATGACACTTGGGAACTTCTTGTAACGTTGCGTACCATCATTAACGAACTAACTCTTTGTGCGTGGCACTCTGAACATGTACGCTACATGCTAAACCGCGTTTACTCAATTTTCGGGACGAAAATTCTTTCAACATGGGGATAATGTGATATCCCGGGTTTTTCGGATAACTTAAACGTGACACTTGTCGAATAATATATACGCTAAGTATTAAGCGTGCACGAATTAAATGAATACGTGTTGTGTGTTGTGTGAATTTTTAGTTATAAAGTAAGTATGATAGATATGTACACGAACTGAACCGAACCACGACACGAACCAACTTGGATTCATTGTGACTCTAGGAGTAACAAAGTTTTAAACTTTAACTCAAGTCTTCGGCCAAGATCAAACCCAAACCGATAGCGAACCTAAACCCTAAACCAAAACACTTTCGGCCAAGATCAGCCCATAACCGCGGATTTATTGAGTTCAAACCCAAACCGAACCCACAAAAGCCCTTGGCCGCGAGAACTAGTCCAAACCGTAACCCTCATCTCCCTCTTTGCCTATATATACAACTTACATACATGCTCCATTCAGAATTCACAAAACCCTAACAAGAAAACTGCCGTCGGCAGCTTCCTCCTTCTAACCGATTGGGATCAGCTTTTCTTCATCATCTCAGTCGCAAAACAGCCCTTTACTTGTTCCCTTGATCGCCAGATCAGTTTTGATACACTCCATCACGATCACAAACAGCTTAGCCACATCTCTCAGTCGCGAGATCTGCCTCTCTTTCCTCTCGGCCGCAAGCATTATTGATCACCGTTTCCTTAACATACTCACGGTTCGTTTACCCTACCGATAAAAGATTTGAATTTGTCATATTATATTTGGAATACATGTGTTTTGATTGTGTTGTTTTCGGATATTAGATGTATTATATGTAATCGGCTGAATTGATCATTGTTGATATGCATGTATAATTGTTTGCGGATCTCATAAGGTTGCAAGTGTGTTTTGTTTGTAATAACTAGAAGCAAGAACTAGGGTTTGCATGGATGAGATATTGGTATTAATCTAGGATTAGAAATCGGTTTTAGATCGCCTAGATTAATCGCATGAACGGGATTACACGAGTTTATGATAAAGATATGCTGAATCAGTTGCTGAGTTATAGTTACAGCCGACTTCATCTGGCTGTAACTCGGTCGATAGTTGTCGAAAAACGGATTTTCTGATGTCTAGAACGTAGAGATTTGAATAAGGAATCTAATGGCGCTGGATTCATAATTTTCTGAAGTCGTTTGATATTTTTAAAGGCCCAAACGAGATCAGTAGCTAAAGCTGTGAAATTCTGGAATTTTGTTGGTTGTTTATCAAGTTGGATTTTAAAATCAGTAGGGAGTTGAGTCATGATTTTTGTACAGCAACTAGGTATAGAAATTTCCGGGCAACTCCAACTGGAATTTTGTTAATCGGACGATCAGTGATTTTTAAATAAATTCTTCCGTGGACTGCAGCCAGAAAGCGGTAAATCTGACTGCAGCTTAGTGAATTAATATTTATGGTTAATTGGTAAAGATTTAGGACTTGGGAAAATTATATAAATTTCTATGGTATAAATGTCACCTACTGTAAAAATATTGGAACTTTTGGAATGTTAGAACTATTTTATAAAAATCCTAGAAAACAGCTGAATAATTGAGTGTTAAGCAGAAAGTTGATAACTTGTGATTTTATGCATTAAAGTGTTGCATGGATTTGGAATATGTTCATGATAAGATGTTTGATTACTATGATCACATGAGAATACTTGCATGCATGTTTGAGTGTTAGATATGTTGTTTGTGTGTATCACTTTGTGAGTAAATTGTGTGTGGAATTTGTATTGGTGTGATTTCACACTGACGTGTAATTAATTGGTTTGTTAGGACGCAACTAGCGGTCCCATCTCTTATAACATCTTTGCTACACTAACCGAGCAAATAAAGGTGAGTTCACGGCCCCTAACTCTATCCGGTTTTTAAACAACAGAAACATGTATACACTCTCAAACTCAATCTCTTTACGTTATACGAATTTAACGTCACATAACTATACGGTAACTAAGTTAATGTTAATGTAATGTTATGGTCACTAAGCAGCTTTATCACTTAAGTCCTCGACAATCTCCTCGGATCGTTAGTATTTGGGTTAAATAGCGGGGGAATTATAAGTAGTACTACTGGGCCCGACAAGCCCCATCCGAGCTAGTCGCGCTAGCCGACCTGGTATGGTCAACGGGTGAATAATTGGCCTAACACCGCCATGGTCATGTGATAGGCCTGGCAAAACGGAGGCACAACAGTCAGCTTCGATCGCGAACTCTTACGTGACATGACTTTAGGCTAGCTACCTATATATATTAACATTGAACTTAATTACTAATCAACTTAATATTCCGGGTTTGGAATATTGGAAACATCAACTTATTATCCCGGGTTGGGGATAATGGAAATAACAACTTAATATTCCGGGATGGGAATATTGGAAGCAACAACTTATTATTCCGGGATTGGAATAATGGAACCGATACGTTATCCCGGGTTGGGGATAACGGAGTAATTAAACTATAACCGAACAAACGAATTTATGAAAACCTGTGAACTCACTCATCTTTAATGTTGACACTTGTTTCTTTACATGTTTCTCAGGACGCTAGGAGCTCTAGGTGCACGCACATGCATTGAACAAGACATCATTATCGAGTCTTATTTATTAATATTGTTTTGGGATTTTTCATTTGTTTTGGCGTTTGTGTTGGCGCCCGCATCACTACTTATTTATGCTTCCGCTCAAACTTTAAAACTAATGCTCTGCTAAATATTGGTAATTGATATAAAATCTACAATGAACGATTTTGGAAAACGTATTATCAAATCATGTAGCGTCGTTCGATGTACTAGTGTTTCAGATTCTGGTTTGCTCACACGCCTCGCGCGTAAAACTCCGCAAGTGGAAATTGAGGGTGTGACAGGAGTGTCCAGGGTTTTGAGACGTTGACTATCCTATGTGATTCGACTACCCTATGCATTTGGACCCACGCTTTGGCCTAATAGATAAACGTTCTCACCGCAAGCGGCTAACGACGTTTACCCTTCCAGTTAATATATGTTCCAAACCATCGGCATAACCGAGACTTTGGTGAGATTGAAAATCGAAGCACGGAATTAGTTATTAAGATGCGGGTTTCACCCCTAACTTAACAACATCATTCCTAGTTGTGGCCACGCTCATCGATCACATCGGGCGTTCCACTAGATAGAAAGGGAGATGTTCGTCAAGGTTTGGATGTCATTCCTAACTCAACGAAGATATCTCGTGATGAGTAATACGCGGGATGAGCGATCTTATTGAGAGTTCTTGGTTATCACACCTAGTCTCAACTTGATCCTTGTTTGCGGGATATGAGCGTTTCATAATCGTGTATAATGTATTAACCATAGGAAAGGCATATTTAAGCATTTATGGCAAGTAGATTAGCATTCAATTCAAAGATTGGTCAATCGGGTACTTAAACATGCTACTAGGTCAAACATGGCAATTCTACCTATTATCCTAAGGAATTCGCTCTGGTACCAATCTGTAACACCCCAACCGATGGCAGAAACATCGGGGTTAGTGGCACTAGGCGACCAGATTGTCTCATGAGAAATTCCATAACAATTATCCAACAACATTACTTAACATTTAACATCCCATACTATTAAACATAACATTTCAACAACCATTATAGAAATTCTGATTTTCTCATAAAAACAACATGGTTCGATTCCCCTAGATTTTTAATACAACCATTCTAGAAAAGATAAGCAAAATACTAAATAAAACTACTCCAAAGCAATCCAAGCTAAATCCTCAACCTGACACATACGTTAAAATACAAGTCAATACAATTAAGTAAAGGTGAGCATACGAGTTTGAATAATACTAGCATAGTCGGGAAAGCGTTTGCGAGACAATCTAACTACATATCATGATACACCAAAACACTTAACATAGCATAGGCTCATTTCTCATGCTAACTACCGTGAAAAAGGCTGGCGCGACCATCCTAACTAGACCCCATCGGGTGTTAGCCAAACTATAGTACCATACTAGCTAAGGAGGCAAGTTAACGAAAATAAGTCCTAGTCACATGTTTCTAGTATCACGTATCAAGCATATACAATCAGATTATTCACGTGTGATAAACTGTTTTGATTTGTCAAGTGATTTGATATAGGAACGTATGTAACACTCAAAAAGTGCATTAAAGCAAAAATGGGTCAAGTATACTCACTGTGGGTGCGTTTTGGTAAGACTTAAGATTCTGAGGAGAGTTGCGGAGTGCGCCGGATCAGCCTGTAAATGAACATAAGTGCATCAGTCTTCCGAAAAGCTGAAACGGTGAAGTTTGAGTTGAGCAGTAGCCAAGTTCGAGCGAACTTGTGTGGTTTTGCTGAGTTGAGAGTCGAGTTCGGTCGAACTTGGTAAGATCCTTAGGGATCTTGTCAAGTTCGGGCGAACTTGTGTGAAAACCTCGCTGGAAAGGCAAGTTCGGGCGAACTTGTGTAGTTTCCTAAGAAACTAGACAAGTTCGGTCGAACTTGTAAGGGATTTGGTGAAGAATGACCCAAGTTCGGTCGAACTTGACCCATATGGGTGCAAGTTCGGTCGAACTTGACCTGGTGAGCTGGTGATTCTTGAGCGAACTTGATGTTTCGGGTCCAAAATCTTGCATTTTCGCGTCGTTTGCTGAGGATCGAGTGCCCATCCCTCCAATCTTAAGCCACTGAGTACAACTTAGGCTAGAGAGGTCATTTTTGGAGCGAACTTAGCCATTTTACAGAAACTCGGGCTAATCCGGGTGGACCGGAGGGTTTGTACGGGTTAGTCCAGCTTGTGTAAAGTGACGGTTTTGTCCTTGTGCTTCCGGATCTCAGATTTTAGCTTGACAACGCCTCGTCCACTCAAAAGTGAACGAAACATACGTCATTAGTCCGAAAATAGTGTAAAAATCAATGTTTGAAAGGTTTTAATTGGATCTAAGCATAGATCTGAGTGAAAAAACAGAAGTTTTTATGGAAAAAGATGAAGATTATCGTAAATGGAAGAGTTTTGATGAAAACGAAGGCTATGCCTTGTGCCAAAATCGTTGTTAAACTTTGTAGATCGTTGATAAACGTTGTTGTAGTTGAAATCGGGTTGATTCTTACTTAGAACATGAAGGTTTCAGGTTTTGAGAGCTCTGGGCGAACTTACAGCAAGTTCAAATGAGAGGAATGAGCTGGGTATTTATAGGTGATGGCGAAAAGGTGAGCTGGTGGAGTCAAGTTCGGCCGAACTTGCATGTTTTCATGCATGTTCACGCAAACTTGTGAGGATCTGAGGGAAAGGAGCCAAGTTCGACCGAGCTTGACCTCTCTGAGGTTAAGTTCGAGCGAACTTGAGGTTATTGAGGAGTTTGATTGAGTCAGTCAAGTTCGGCCGAACTTGGTAACACCAAGTTCGAGCGAACTTGACCCAATTATTAGGTTTTCATCGTTTATTTCGCGTTAAAAGTTCGTTTGGTTATTAGGTTTGTATTAGATAGTTATATTAGACGTTATAATTGATGTAATAGTGCGATTTATCGATTCGAGTGTGCGATAGCGATTGTAATCATAACCAAACACACACAAACACGTAACTATCGTATAAACACGTAACCAATATTACCACATAATTCCAATAAACCAAATAAATAATTGCGTTGCAATTGCGACCAGATAGCGATGAGATTTAATAAGCGATTAGATGCGATAATAACGTACAATACCATAATTAATTAACATAACTTTATTATCAACCGAATCTAGGGACTACAAAAGATAGATACAATCGATAACAACGAGAAAAACAGAGTTGTTACACAAGGTTTGAATGTGTTTGCCAACATTCATAACATGTGTTTTAAGTAATAAAAGCAACGGTTTATGAAACATAACGTTTGATTATCAAAGACATTGTTTTATGAAGAATTTTGACTATTCAAGACATTGGTTTATAATTGACATTTTGGTTTATCCAAGACTTTGTTTATACATGACATTTGTTTACATGACAATGGTTTACATGACATTGGTTTACATGACATGCTTTATACTAGACATTTCTTTGGTTTAACAAGACTTTTTGATGGTTGGTTTATGGTGACCGATTTAAATAATTAGACGTGTGTAATATGATAAAATCATGGTGGATACGCCGATGGTACTTCTTATATATAAGTGCTTTTATTATCTTACATATCGTGGTATTATCAAAATCGTTTCAAAGAAAATACAAGACATAATATATTTTGTACAAAACGTGACATTTTGTTACAAGACATAACACAATTTTTGGTTATTGATTTAACCATACATTATTTCTTTTATATCATTTGATTTTCTTATGATTTTATAAAAGAAAACATTTTGTAAGTATTCATGGCCACTTTTAATTAAATATTCCTTTAAACATTCTAGTCCATGAATCTTTAACACAAAGCCTATGTCACTCACATGCATTTTTATGCTGACGTATTTATTTTCACATATGTTTCAGGAGCGAATGCTTAAGGTTGATCATGCGACACTTAGGATGGACTTTGGGCTTTAGTGACTAAACCTGAAGACAATTTAACTTTTATTATGTTTTTTGTTTAAATCCCAGACAATGTAAACAACTTTATTCAATAAAACTTAACATATTATGCCATGGTTGTTGAAACAATAATTCTGTTACGACACTCCCCGACGTTTCCGCCGTGGTTTGTTGTTTTACACGGTCAGGGTGTGACAGAAAGATTGGTATCAGAGCCAATGGTTATAGGGAATTAGGTTATTAGTAATGCTTTGACCTAGACTATAACCTTCTTAGGACCCTAACACAAGTTATCTTGTGTTTAGATTTTAAAACAATAACATCACCTATTCTTAGGTGAATGCCAAAACAAAACACAAATTTCAAAACGGTTTTGAAATCAATCGTCTATTTTTGAATGATTCGTTTTTGACTTAATGCCTTCGAAAATTTTCAAAATCTCGTTAAAGTTTGGGTCTTATTAATGTGAACACGTGCAATCTGGAAGGGTGGGTGCTTGTACCCTGAGTTTTCTATCAAAGGCTAGAGTGTTCGTACAAATCCACTTAATCGGACTAGTCACTCTTACCTGGGAACTCTTGGGGTGAGTGTCCACTTATAGGCTAAAGCATATCTTCGCGATGCATTATAAAGACCCATTTACTTTGATTAGTCACTGTGTGTCGTTTGCTTGTTTGGTATAACGAACAAATGACCACCATCTTTACATTTGTTGATATTTATTCATCTCATTTTGATTATTCAACATTCATCTCACTCGCTTTCTCTCATGTTTTCTCTCTTTTAGAATGCCTCCTCGATGAAACACAACTACAGACGCCGATATGGCGGCTCTAATCGCTCAGAAGTTTGCTGCTGTGCTTCCAAATCTCATAACTGAGATAAACCAAGCCAACAATAACAACAATACACCTGTTGTGCAACTTTAAACAATTTAATTCGGCTAAACCGCTCAAGTTTAGTGGTTCTGAGGGAGCAACTGGGCTTCTACAGTGGTTCGAGAGTCTTGAAAGTACATTTCGCCATGTTCAATGTCTGAATGAACGAAAGGTCGAGTTTGCTTCTAGTGTGTTTCAAAAGAGAGCGCTCACGTGGTGGAACAGAGTAATGAGAGATAGGGGTGCTGATGTTGCTATGGGTCAAACTTGGGACGAACTCAGAGCTCTTATGATGAAGGAGTTCTGCCCTCGTCATGAAAAGAGGGCGCTTGAGAATGAGTTCCATGATCTAAAGCAAGACAGTGGTGAGCACCGTGCATATACTGATCGAGATGAGGGGTTGAGCTTGTTGTGTCCTGAGATGGTGACGCCTTTGGATAAGGCGATTGAAAAATACATAGACGGTCTTCCTGACCCGGTTCAGGATATTGTCACCGGCAGCAACCCTACTACTGTAACACAAGCCATTAAGCTATCTGCAACACTGACTGAATCCCAGATAAAAAAGGGTAAGCTCCATCGTAAGGGTGACAAGAAACCGTCTGACAAGTCTGAGAAACAAAAGGGTAAGTGTAACAACTCGAAAATTCGATTGTTATCTCTTCTTTTGTTCTCTGTTTATCTATCTTTTTGTAAATCTGAGATTCGGTTAATAATAAAGTTTATGTTAATTAATTATGATGTTGTACATTATTATCGCATCTAATCGCTAATCTCATCGCATCGCAAATCGCAGTTATTTATGTGGTTTTATATTATTTATGTGTTATGTGTGTTTGTGGTTAAGTTTGCAATCGCTATCGCGTCGCTCTCGCACTCTCGAACCGCTAAATCGTGTTATTATGTCAACTATAACGCTTAACGCTTTAATTTAACGCTTAATATAACTATCTAATGAGAACCAAATAACCAAACAAACTCTTAACGCGAAATCGGCAAACGAAACTTGGTCACCAGGCCAATTTCGGCCGAACTTGCCTACCACAAGTTCGCCCGAACTTGCCTGATAACCAAGGATCCCTTGTTTGCCATCAAGTTCGCGCGAACTTGCATATGTATATGCAAGTTCGGCCGAACTTAGCCATTCTCCTTTGTAAACTCTCCAAGTTCGCGCGAACTTGTACATTCTTGTACAAGTTCGGCCGAACTTGTTGCCAGATCTTGAGAATCTTGACTCCTCCTATAAATACTCAGCTCATCCCTCTCATTTGCCCTTGCTGACCAAGTTCGCTCAGGGCTCCCTCATTCCAAATCTCTCGTGTTCTAAGTTAGAAACAACCCGATTTCGACTACAACAATGTTTATCAACAACCAACAAAGGTTTACAACGATTTTGCACAAGGATCTACCTTCGTTTTCATCAAAAACCCATTCTTTTGCGAAAATCTTCATCTTTTTCTTCAAAACTTCTGTTTCTAACTTAGATCTGCACAATACGAGTTTTTTTGGTGTTAGCAGAGGCTTCCCAAACACGAGATCTGCCAGATCTCGGCTTCTAAGTTCTAAACTTGAGAAAACCTTTGGTAAATATCGATTTTGACACAAAATACGGACTTTTGAGGATGTTTTGTTCATTTTCTGGTATGAAACGAAGCATCTATCATTCAGGATCCCAGATCTAGAAGCACAAGGATGTTTATATTGGTTTACACAAGCCGGACTAACCCAAACGAACCCCGAGTTCGCCCGGATTAGCCCACGCTTTTGTAAAACGGCTAAAACTGCTCTAAAAGAAAGTAGCACAGGGTTGGAGGGATGAACACTCGTTTACTCAGCAAACGATGCGAAAACGCAAGATTTTGGACCCGAAAACATCAAGTTCTCTCGATATTCAACTGATTTTGTGCAGTAGCCTGGCCATGTTCGCTCGAACTTGCCCCCAAGGGGTCAAGTTCGGCCGAACTTCGGTGAAAATGGCCAAATCTTCAGCAAAAAGCCCTCAAGTTCGGCCGAACTTGTCAATCCACTTGTCAAAATCCCACAAGTTCGCCCGAACTTGTCAAGTTTCCTTGAGAAACTTATAAGTTCGCTCGAACTTGATCCACAACTTAGTAGAACCATACAAGTTCGCTCGAACTTGTATGTTTACATACAAGTTCGCCCGAACTTGTCTACTACCCAACCAAAAGTTAACCGTTTCAGCTTTTCAGAGACTGATGCACTTCCGTTCGCGTATGCAGGCTGATCCGGCGCTCTTCTCAACTCTCCTCAGAATCTCTAAGTTAACTAAAACGCACCGACAGTGAGTATATTTGACCCATTTTCGCTTTAACGCACTTTTTGGGTGTTATATACGTTCCTATATCAAAATCACATCACAAATCAAACTGTTTATCATACGCGAATAATCTGATTATATATGCTCAATACGTGATACTAGAAACATGTGACTAGGACTTATTTTCGTTAACTTGCCTCCTTAGCTACTATAGTGTGGCTTACACCCGACGGGTCTAGTTAGGATGGACGCGCAAGCCTTCTCACGGTAGTTAGCATGAGAAATAAGCCTATGTTAATCTGTGTGAAATGTTTCGGTGTATCATGATATGTAGTTAGATTATCTCGCGAACGCTTTCTCGACTATGCTAGTATTATTCAAACTCGTATGCTCACCTTTACTTAATTGTATTGACTTGTATTTTAACGTATGTAACAGGTTGAGGATTTATAGCTTGGATGCTTTGGATGTGGTTTTGCGTAGTTTAGTTTTGTTTTGTTTTGTTTAGAATGGTTGTAATAAAATCTAGGGGATATCGAACCTTATTGTTTTTGTGGGAGAACTTAGATTCTGTAATGATTGTTTAAAATGTTATGTTAATGGTATGGGACATTAATATTTGAATAATATTGTTAAATAATTGTCATGGAATTCTCACGAGACAATCTGGTCGCCTAGTGCCACTAACCCTGATGTTTCCGCCATCGGTTGGGGTGTGACAGATTGGTATCAGAGCGCCATAACTTTAGGATAGTAGGTAGGATTGCCATGATTCGACCTAGTAGCATGTTTAAGTACCCGATTGACCTATATTTGACTTAAATGTTAAACTACTTGCCATAAATGCTTAAATGTGCCTTTCCTTAGGCTAATACAGTAATACACGCTTAGAAACGCTCACATCACACCAAACGAGTGATCAAGTCGAGAATAGCTGTGAAACCGAGAAATCTCGACGAGATCATTCACTACGCGCATTCTCTCGCACGAGATACCCTCGTTGAGTTAGGAGTGACATCCAAACCTCGACGAAAATCTCCATGTCTATCTAGGAATAAAGTTGTTAAGTTAGGGGTGAAACCCGCATCTTAGTAACTAATTCATTTTTTTCAATCTCACCAAAGTCTCGGTTATGCCGATGGTTTGGAACACGTATTAACAGGAAGGGTGAACGTCGTTAGCCGCTTGCGGTGAGAACGTTTATCTATTAGGCCAAAGCGTGGGTCCAAATGCAAAGGGTAGTCGAATCACTTTGGCGTGTCAAATGTCTCAAAACCCTGGACACTCCCAATTGACTTAAGCCTATATCGTCGATTTACGCATCATCGAGTTTATTACTATTTACGTGTCTAAAATTTTGAGAATTTTGCTTTATTCGATTTCTCGCTTTGATGATTTATCATATCATCGATTTCTCGATTTATCGCATTTACGCTCCATCGAATGTATGCACAACTCGAACGAATCTCGTAATCTAAAACGCTAATTAATACACCAACAAAGCTAATCGCTTAACTCGCTTATGCCTATGAGGACGTGTGTCTCATACGCGGTATTATCTCGCTATTATATATCGCTTATATCTCGCTTACATCTCGCATCTCATATCGCGCTACGTATGATGGTTAATTAGAAGGTGAATACGTGCAAAATATGTGCTTACGTGCTTATGTGCTTACATGTTTACGTGCCTACGTGTCTATGTGATTTTGTGCCTTCTATAAATAATTAAAATAAATATTTTAAACATAACTCCATTATAATCGAATCTCATCTAATCTAAATCCTTCGTGTAGATGTCTTCTATGGGATCGCACACCCGAATGAACCTCCAGCGCAGCAACACCGACAAGCGCATCGCTACAATGGTAGCCAAGGAGATAGCTAAAGTCATCCCGCAAATCATCTCAGAAATCCATGCTGTGAGCAGCAACTCCTCAGTCGAATAAAAACTGAGAATCCCAAGCCGCGATTCAGCTTCAAGAACTTCAAGTCTTGTGCACCCTCGCCTTCACGGGCAATGACGGACCGACTTCCATGTTTCACTGGTTCGATGCTATTGAGGTCACTTTTAGGCAAAGTGGATACCCCGATGACCTCCACACAGTGAACGCTACCGGAGTCTTCCAGTCCCGTGCTCTTGACTGGTGGACCACCGAAAGGAATAGGCGTGGTAATGATGAAGCCTACAGCCTATCTTGGGAGGAACTCAAGGAAGTGATGTTGAAGGAGTTTTGTCCTCCGCACATACTGCAAAAGCTCGAGAATGAGTTTTGGGGAATCAAACAGTGTCCCGACAATGCTGGATTCACTGCTCGGTTTAAGATTTTGAGCATCATCTGTCCCAGCCAGGTTGATACGACTGAGAAAGCTATCAACAAGTACATCTGTGGTTTACCCGAGTGTGTCGCAAATTTTGTGAAAGTTTCTTGTACTACAACCATCGAGGAAACCTTCATGCTCGCCGCTGAGATCAATGATTAGCGAGTCCAAGATGGTTATTTCAAGAATCATGCGAAAGTCGCCAATCAAGACGTCGTCGAACCAACCGCTGCTACCGAACCACCAAGTGACCCGAAGGGAAAGAGTCAGGGACCCAAACGAGGAAACCCGAGCAAGAACTATGCTCTCGCCGCTCCAGCGAACCCTCAGCCGCTTTAGTCAGCCGCTCCGAACGCACCTCCAGCTAAGCGTGCGTACACCGGTCCTCACCCACTGTGCCCTAAGTGCACTTATCATCATGTAGTGGTGGCAACTGCCATTTTTGCACAAATTGCAATATCTACGGCCATTTTACTGTGAGTTGTCGTACCGGCCCTCGTCAGCCAGCTCCTCAGGCTCCAACAGCTCCAGCTTTACCTGCTCCTCCTCAAGCCAACCAACAGCAAGCTCCAAAGGCACGTGTGTGCTTCGTGTGTGGTGATCCGAACCACTTTGCTAATGTTTGCCCAAACCGCACTGTGAAACAAGAGCCGCAGCAGCAGCAGCAGCAGCCACCACCGCAGCCTCAGCAGCAACAACAAGTTGCGCGCTGAAGAGCCTTCAATCTCAATCACCGCCAGGCTCAGAATGACAACAATGTTGTCAATGGTACGTTTCTCGTTAATGGTATTTATGCTTCATGTTTATTTGATATTGGTGCCGATAATTGTTTTGTATCATTAGAATTCGAAAAGGTTTTAAAATGTAAGCGCGCTAAACTCCCAAAGACTTTCGATGTGGAAGTCGCCACTGGAAGAACCGTTACCATTAATTTCGTCTTACGTGGTTGTAATCTCGATCTCAACAACCATGTCTTCTCGATCAATCTCATACCTATGCAATTAGGTAGCTCCGATATCATAGTAGGCATGGATTTTCTTCGTGAGAATCATGCTGAAGTTGTATGCTTCGACAAAATGATTCGTTTTCCTCTCCCTAACGGTGATCAACTCCATGTTTACGGTGAAACTCCCTCAAAGAAGTTGATGCTTTTGTCATGTACTCGAGCACACAAATGCTTGCAAAAGTGATGTGTTGCTTTCCTCGCTCATATCTTGAACCCGGAGAAAGAAAAGAAGACTTAAAAAGATGTTCCCGTTGTTTGTGAATTTCGTAAAATCTTTCCCGATGATTTACCCAGTTTACCCCCTACTCGAGATGTTGAATTCCGTATCGTTTAGTTCCCGGAGCTACTCCCGTTGCTAAAGCTCCTTATCGTCTCGCACCATCCGAAATGCGCTGGCTATCAAGCCAACTTCAAGAGATTCTTGATAAAGGTTTCATACGCCCGAGCACTTCGCCATGGGGCGCTCCTGTCCTTTTCGTGAAAAAGAAGGATGGATCGTTCCATATGTGCATCGATTATCGTGAACTTAACAAACTCACGATAAAGAACCGCTATCCTCTTCGCTGTATCGATGATTTGTTTAATCAGCTTCAAGGTGCTACTTGTTTTCCAAGATTGATCTTTGTTCCGGTTATCATAAGTTACGCATGTTGGAAGAAGACATTCCGAAAACCTCCTTTCGTACTCGCTATGGCCATTTCGAAATCATTGTCATGCCTTTTGGTCTTACAAATGCACCCGCGGTCTTCATGCATTTGATGAACCGTGTGTGTAAAGCCTTCTTAGATCGTTTCGTCATTGTGTTTATCGATAACATTCTTATCTATTCGAAGTCGAGAAACGAACACGTGCGCCATCTCCGTTTAGTCCTCGAACTTCTTCAAGCAAATCGCCTTTATACTAAGTTCTCTAAATGTGAATTCTGGCTTGAAGAAGTCCAATTCTTGGCCACATCGTTAATAGTCAAGGAATTCATGTCGACCCTGCAAAGATTGAAGCCGTCAAGAGTTGAATTACACCGAAGAATGCTTCCGAAATCCGTTCATTTCTTGGATTGGCAGGTTATTACCGTCGATTCATCGCCGAGTTTTTGAAAATCGTCGTTCCACTTACCGCTTTAACTCATAAAGACAAACCTTTTGTTTGGGATTCCAAGCAAGAGGAAGCTTTTGAAACTCTCAAGCGTATGATATGCAACGCTCCCGTTCTCGCTTTACCCGACGGAAACGACGATTTCGTTGTTTATTGTGATGCCTCAAACCTTGGTCTTGGTTGTGTTCTCCTGCAACGAGACAAGGTTATCGCGTATGCGTCTCGCCAACTCAAGATCCATGAGAAGAACTACACAACCCATGATCTCGAACGCGATGCAGTTGTTTTTGCATTGAAGATATGGTGACACTACCTTTACGGTACAAAGTGTACGGTCTTCACCGACCATAAGAGCTTACAACATATCTTTAATCAAAAAGAACTAAACATGCGACAACGTCGATGGGTTGAACTTCTCAACGACTATGATTGTGAGATACGCTACCATCCCGGCAAAGCAAACGTCGTCACCGATGCTCTAAGTGGACGAAGCTATGTATATGGTATTCATGACTCTCAAGCTTGTGCTAAACTTGAAACCCTCATCCATCCCGCTCAATTCGCCTGCTTTAACGAGAATACCCTTCAAGACGAAATGAAATTTGGTGCCGAAACTCAGCTTGTATCTAAACTGATGGTATTTATTACTATCTCGATCGTATTTGGATTCCTACTTGTGACAATCTTCGTGAATTGCTAATGACCGAAGCTCATAAATCTAGATATTCCATTCACCCCGGTGCCGACAAGATGTACCAGGACCTTCGTCCCAAGTAGTGGTCGCCGGGCATGAAAAAGGATATCGCCTTGTACGTCTCAAAGTGCTTAACTTGTTCGAAAGTTAATGCCGAACACCAAAGGCCCTTTGGCTTACTCGAGTAACCCAAAATCCCGATGTGGAAGTGGGAGAGTATAGCTATGGACTTCGTTACTAAACTTCCCTGCACTTCATCCGGTCACGATAGCGTTTGGGTTATCGTTGATCGTCTCACTAAATCTGCGCACTTTAACTTTAAACAGTTTAACTCGGCTAAACCACTCAAGTTTAGTGGTTCTGAAGGAGCAATTGGGCCCCTACAGTGGTTTGAGAGTCTTGAGAGTACTTTTCGCCATGTTCAGTGCCCTGATAATCGTAAAGTCGAGTTTGCTTCAAGTGTATTTCATACGAGGGCACTCACATGGTGGAACAGAGTGGTGAGAGATAGGGGTGCTGATGTTGCGATGGGTCAGCCATGGGAGGGACTTAGAGCTCTAATGATGAAAGAGTTCTGCCCTCGCCATAAAAAGAGGGCGCTTGAGAATGAGTTCCATGACCTAAAGCAAGACAGTGGTGAGCACCGTGCGTATACCGATCGGTATGAGGAGTTGAGCCTATTATGTCCTGAGATGGTGACGCCTTTGGATAAGGCGATTGAAAAGTACATAGATGGTCTGCCAAATCCTGTCCAGGACATCGTCACTGGCAGTAACTCTACATCTACCCGTCAAGCCATTGAGCTAGATGCAACCCTTACTGAATCACAAGTCAAAAAGGGTAAGCTTCACCGAAAGGGTGGCAAGAAATCGTTTGTTAAACCTGAGAAGCAAAAGGGTAACAAAGCTGAAACCTCCAAGAATTCGAGGAAGCGCAAGGCTTCAAGAACTTCGCTCTCACTACACAACCTAACCAAACTACTCCCAATCAGCCTGCTCAACCACCGGCCAAGAAACAATATGTTGGCAATGCGCCTTTGTGCAACAAATTTAACAGTCACCATCAACTACATTTACAGTGCCGCATTTGCACTAACTTTGGGAAATCTGGTCATCTTTCCAACACTTGTCGTTTTGCTCCTACCCAGAATCAAATAGCCCAAAACCCTGCACAGCAGCCTCCACGACCTCACTATCCACCTGGTTCTTGCTACAATTGTGGGGATCTTACCCACTACTGAAATAACTTGTTGATGCATATGTCTGTTGCCTACGTCATCGTATAATATTGAGTCAGTATTTAGGAGCGAAATGTGGAAGTTTATGTATGTTTATAGTCAAGTTCGCTTGAAAGGTATATGTTGTAGTCAAGTTCGGCGGAACTTGACTATGCAAGTTCGCCCGAACTTGCACCCCCAAGTGAACTTGTATATCCTATAAATAGGAGTCTTGACATTTCATTTGTAACATTCAGAGATTTTGTCACGATAGAGGCGAAGCTCTATCCGAGTGTTTCCAGGATCTGTAGCGTCTACACATTAATGAAACAGTGATTAATCAGTGAATAACTTGTAACCAATGTCGCCTATGCAAACGGATTCCGCACGTTTACCTTAGGTTTGCCAAATTAGGACCCGAACGATCCGTACAACGGACGATTGGTATCAGAGCAGGATTGGCCTAATTTGAAGACATCGGACATAGAACATCTCATCTTCTACTCTTTTATTTCATTTTTAACTTTTCTTGGACAATTCATGGACAAAATGGATTGATTTTCAAGTATAATACTTAAAATCCATCATAGATAAACCCTTGAAAGTTTCAGACCTTAATTCAATCGAACTCATGTCAAAATGATGAAAAAAAAATCATGTTTTACATGTCAAGTTCGCTCGAACATTATCCCAAGTTCGCTCGAACTTGAGTAAATTTTTACTGTTTTTAGTGAAATTTACATCAAGTTCGCCCGAACTTGTGTGATTTTTCAAGTTTTTCTGTCAAGTTCGCTCGAACTTAGTAAATTTATGATGATTTTAGTCAAGTTCGCCCGAACTTGACCAAAATCTATTGAAATCATTCACAAGTTCGCCCGAACTTGCAAAGTCTCTTGAAAATCAAGATAAGTTCGCTCGAACTTATATTCAGGGTCAAATTTTCATAATATTTCAACAAGTTCGCCCGAACTTGTTAAGTCTATGACATGTTCGCCCGAACTTGTCTAAGGTTTCTAAAAAAAGGCATGAAAATCCCGAAAAACGTCACGAACATTATATATCGTTAGAATCGTATCGACGAGACGATTTTAAAGATATAATCGGGTATAAATAGTTTTCGGAAAAATTTTAAACGTTTTTTAACGTACCGATTGTCGATTAAAACGTCAGTTTTTGCTAAAATTGTCTGTTTGCTAATCATTTGTCAAGTGTTTTTGAACGACAGATAACTTTGGAAAACGAAATGGAGTTCGTGAAGCCGCCATTGTTGATGAGTATAGATAAGTATGAAGTCTTGAATGAAAAATTCGAGGACTGGGTATGAGCAAATCATCTCTATGGTTGGGCTGCTATTCAAACTGGATTTAAATGGCCAGTCGATGAACGTGGAGCTGAGCTTTTAGTATCAAAGTTTACAACTCAACTTAATGTTGCATATGCCCATGAGAAAAGGATCCTAACCTTGTTACAGTAATCGATAAAAGAAGATATCTTTGTTTCGTTACCAGATTACAAAACAGCACAGGATTTGTGGAAATCTCTGGGTGCTAAATATTTGGAAAGAGCTGAGATGATTAAGAACAAAAAGGTGCTAATCAAGAAGAAATCTGATCGTGTTAATGATCAAGTAAATGATCGGGAAGCACAAAGTTCAAATGTTCAGTTGAAGAGAGAAGGAAGTATAATGGCGAAGAACTGTGAAAGAAAAGGGTCTTCAAGTTTTAAACCAGCCTGCCAAGGATTTGATGAAGATCTGAACGATTATCTGGCAGATAATGCCAAACTCTTGAATGATTTGAAGAGTTTGACATTAGAAAATAAAACGTTAAAAGAAAATGAAAAGAATTTTGAAAACAAAATAAAAATTTTAGAAACTGAAAAATTACAAATGTTAATAGATTTTCAAAATGAAATAAAGATGTTTAAAAATGAAATTAAATATAGAAAATCAAAAAGCAATAAATTCTCATATTGAGAGAATTGCCCAACTTGAAAAAGAAGTTGAGACTGTTAATAATAAAACTGTTAATTCAGAAAAGTTATTGAAAGGTTTTGCGACTTCCTCATTAAAGTTAGATCATATATGTCCAAAACCGATCAATAATAATAAAAAGGAAATTCCAATAAGTAACATTGTTTCAAATTATGACGATGTCATAATTGAAGATTGTGAGGATAATACCGATGAAGAAGGAGTTAAAAATGATAAACATGAAATATTTTTAAAACTAAAAGAAAATTTTCAAGAAACTGTTCTACAATCTAATGAAAAAGGTGAATGCTCAATGCAAAAACCTTCTAAGCGGAATGAAGAACAAAAACAAAGTTTTAAAAGTTTTCAAAACAAAAATAAAAGTTCATCGGAACAATCATCCAATCATTATCAAAATTCAAACAAATTTGGAAAACAAAACTCACAAAAATTTGAAACTAAGTGGTGCAGGTCGGACCACGGTGCTTCAACGTCAAATCAAAGGAACAGGAGAAGCAGGAACGATGGCTACCACACATCAAATCAATGTTATGATTTGAGTGTATGGTTTGATAGAAAAGATCGATATGAGAACAGGAAGTGTCATAAATGTGGAGTAACTGGACACATTGCTAGTAAATGTTTACAAATTAAACCTAATCCTGCTCATATTGATAATAAAAAATCTGGAATACCAACTCAGGTTTTGAAACAATGTACAGAAACCACAAACAAAGTGAAACCAGTTATTACTAAGTTTTCAAATTTTGAAACTGGTGAATCTTCAAATAGTAATGAAGAAAAAGTTTCTACATTGTATTTCAAGAAAGCTTTAACGAAAAATCAATCATGGTTGGTAAAAGAAAAAGAATTTATACAATAAGTGAAAATTGAAAGTTTAGAGGACTTTTCAAAACCTGAGAAAGTCCAAAATAAACCTGATTGTGTAAAGAAAATCAAAATTAAGGTTGAAGAAACAACACCTAAGACTGTAAAGGCTTAGGTGACACTATTCAACTAATTGTTTGAATTTTTGTGCAGGAACTTCCGAGGAGAAAGTAAATTACTAAGAATGGAGTTCCGTGGCACACAATGAAAACGGGCCGGGTTATCAAGTTTTATATAAAGGCCTTATTTCATTCAAATAACGTTTACTTTGCAATTTTTGAAAAAAATTTAGAGAAAATTTTTCGAAAACACAATCCAATAACGTTTACTTGAAAATTTTACAAATTTTTTGAAGAAAATTCGAAAAATTTCACAGAACCCTCACTGTTGAACAAGACAAAAATCATGTTTAGTAAATTGTTATAAACACAAAAGTGTCAAGGTTTTTGTCATCATGAGGGGGAGAGTGCTTAAAAGAAAATTTGTGAAGCAGTAATGGATGGCGAATTGAAGTGATTCTCACGGTTGGTCAATGTTTTTCTATAAATAAAAATTTCAAAAATATGTTTTTGAATTTAGGGGGAGAAAAAATTTTCAGAAAATCCAAAAACATATTAAAAGCAAAAACTACAAAAATATTGGAAAAGGCAAAAAGAGTTTTGTGGATAAAAGGAAATGATAGTACATCAGTGGACTATCATAGTATGCTAAGGATTTGTAAAGTTTAAAAGTTTAAACAAGTCTTACTTTGGATATGTCGATAGGCTTTACACGTTCAGTAGATTGTTTCCGGGATATAAACTAAATTTTACAACTGCTTAAACTTGTAGATTAACATCTCTCGGATATATGGACTTAGTACCCCGAAATTTCGTTTGAGAGATTGCCTGATTCTGAGATACGAGGTCTTTATAGATAGTTGATATCTGGGGTATTATACAAGTTCTTCTGATTTTGCGGAAGCAATAGCCTAGAACTTCTATAATACTTTTGCTAAAAACCCCAAAACTGCAAGCAAAATTGAAAGAATCGAAAGATCTAATCAATTGCAGTACAAAAAGATTCCATTTCGGAACACTACCTTATAAGTCGAGCCTTCATCTCTCTGTCGGTACGGTGGTACTAACCTGGGCTCTCAAGGTCTCGCACAACCCAGATACAGATATCAATTATGTTATACTCACCTGTAGATGAAATCTAGGGAATCTTGATACGGGAGTATATTCTGAGATGGGAACCATAGTTAAGTCAAGTTTCTTAATTCTACATAACGTATCTTGGATCAATTGAGAAATGTGTTGAAGTTTAAGAGGACAAACATATCGACAATCTAGGTAAATTTTGTTTAAAACTTAAAGTCTCAAAAGGTCGATGGTACTTGTGATATATCTCAAAAACTGATATGATCCTTTAACACAAACTCAACAAAAATATGTTTGTAAATATGTTTGTACATACTTAGAGTTTGATATTCATTACATAATAATAAAAAGATTATATTATCTTTTATTTTTGACCACTGATGTGGAAATGCTGATTTCCCCAATCTAAAGCTGCTGATCAAAAGCTTGAAAATTTCAAATTGATTTAAAAACTTTAAAAAGTTTATTAATGTGAAACTTACATTTGAATAAATGTATCAATTAGTGTCAAAACGTTTAATCAAGATCATTAAGTTGAACTTGTGATATAAATCAGATATTCAAGGTCATTAATTTGGACTTGAATAACTGAGAGGGTTTAAAAATTGATGAGAAGATTAAAATTTGAAATGGTTGTATTTAGAGATTTCAAAGTTTGAATCTGAAATGTTTATTTGAATGTTTGAGGAACTTTGAAACAGAAAGTTGATTTTAAGGGGGAGCTGGATAAAACACGTTGATTGAAGATACCAGAAAGCTCAAAGCAAGGGGGAGCATGGTGATTCAAGTTTTATCAAAACAAGCTTAAGAAAAGAGAAAAGGATTGTAGATGTTATGAACATCAAGTAAGTTAAAGTTATTCAAGAAATAAAGATCAAGAGAACATCAAAGACTCAGGAACTTATTGAAGAATGATGACTACGGCAACATCCAAGGGGGAGTCTGTTGATGCATATGTCTGTTGCCTACGTTATCGTATAATGTCGAGTCAGTATATAGGAGCGAAATTTCGAAGTTTATGTATGTTTATAGTCAAGTTCGCTTGAAATGTATATGTTGTAGTCAAGTTCGGCCGAACTTGACTAAGCAAGTTCGCCCGAACTTGCACTCCCCAAGCGAACTTGCATCTCCTATAAATAGGAGTCTTGACATTTCATTTGTAACATTCAGAGATTTTGTCACGACAGAGGCGAAGCTCTGTCCAAGTGTTTCCATGATTTGTAACGTCTACACATTAACGAAACAATAATTAATCAGTGAATAACTTGTATCCAATGTCGCCTATGCAAACGGATTCCGCACGTTTACCTTAGGTTTGCCAAATTAGGACCCCAACGATCCGTACAACGGACCTTCATAACTGGCCGAACTTGGCAAATGCAAACCCAGCTCGTGGATGAGCATTTAACATCAATGCTAACGAGGCTCGGTCTGATAATGAAGTGGTCAATGGTACGTTCTTCGTTAACAACCATCCTGCTTCAATTCTTTTCGATTCGGGTGCCGATAAGACTTTTGTATCCCTAGCTTTTAAACCTTTGCTTTCCATGCCTAGAACCAAACTAGGAAATCCCTTGACAGTCGAAATAGCTAGTGGTGAACCCCTTGTTCTTGATTCTGTCCTCCGTGATTGCCAATTGAACCTTAATAACCATCTTTTTGCCATTGACCTCACGCCAATGCAACTCGGGAGCTTTGATATCATAGTAGGAATGGACTGGTTATCTAACACAATGCTGAGGTGATTTTCTTTGATAAGATCGTTCGTATACCCCTTCCTTCTGGTGAAACCGTAGATGTTCGTGGAGAAAAACCCGTTAGTAGCCTTAAACTCATGACATGCACCCAAGCCCATAAATACCTATGAAAGAATTATGTTGCTTTCTTGGCACATATCGTAGAGGAGAAAGGCAAGGACAACTCTATTCAGGACATCCCTGTTGTTCGGGATTATCCTAAGGTGTTCCTGAAGAACTACCCAGTTTACCCCCAGCACGATAAGTCGAGTTTTGTATAGATCTTGTACTTCGTGCCAACCCTATAGCCAAATCCCCATACCGTCTTGCACCGTCTGAGATGCAAGAGTTATCTAAACAGCTTTAGGAGCTGTTTGACAAAGGATTCATTCTTCCAACCTTTTCACCATGGGGCGCTCCAGTCCTATTTGTGAAAAAGATAGATGGATCATTTCGTATGTGTATCGATTACCGTGAGCTCAACAAACTCACAATCAAAAATCAATATCCCCTACCTCGCATTGATGATCTTTTTGATCAGCTACAAGGTGCTACTTGTTTCTCAAAGATTGACCGACGTTCTGGTATCACCAGCTTCGTGTTCTCGAAAAAGATATTCCCAAAACTGCTTTCCGCACTCGATATGGTCATTATGAGTTCACTGTTATGCCTTTTGGTCTGACAAATGCTCCTGCTGTTTTCATGGACTTGATGAATAGGGTTTGTAAGACTTATTTGGACAAGTGCATCATTGTTTTCATTGATGACATTTTGATTTACTTAAAATCTCGAGCAAGATCTCCATTTAATGATGGAACTCCTAAAGAAAGAACAACTTTCCGCTAAATTCTCCAAATGTGAGTTTTGGCTTAAGAAAGTTCAATTTTTGGGACATATTGTCAACGAACAAGGTATTCATGTAGATCCCGCCAAAATCAGCGCGATTAAGGAATGGGATACACCTACTACTCCTACCGAAGTTCGTTCATTTCTTGGTCTCGTGGGTTATTACCGTCGCTTTATCGCAAACTTCTCAAAGATTGCGGTTCCCCTCACTGCTTTGACTCAAAAGAATAAACCTTTTGAGTGGGGACCCAAACAAGAAGAAGCTTTTCAGACCTTGAAATAGAAACTTTGTAATGCTCCTATTTTATCTTTACTAGAAGGTAACGATGACTTTGTCGTATATTGTGATGCATTGAACTTAGGCCTTGGCTGTGTTCTCATGCAAAGGAACAAAGTTATAGCTTATGCATCAAGACAATTGAAGGTTCACGAAAAGAACTACACCACTCATGATCTTGAGTTAGGTGCTGTTGTTTTCGCTCTCAAAATTTGGAGACACTATCTATACGATACAAAATGTGTGGTTTTCACGGACCACAAAAGTCTCCAGCACATTTTCAATCAGAAAGAACTAAACATGAGACAGCGACGATGGGTCGAACTTCTGAACGACTACGACTGTGAGATTTGCTACCATCCTGGTAAGGCGAATGTCATAGCTCATGCTCTTAGTCGTAAAGAACGAGTCAAGCTACATTGTGTTCAAGTTCAATCTGATATTCAAAACTGTATCTCCCAAGCTCAACGAACTTGTGTTACACAAGGCACAAAGGGTGATGAATTACCACATCATCTTGAGCTTCAACTTGAGACGAAAAACAATGGGTTATTTTATTATCTGAACCGTTTGTGGGTTCCAAGTCAGGACAATCTCCGCACCTTAATAATGGATGAAGCTCATAAGTCTCGTTATTCAATTCATCCAGGTGCAGAAAAAATGTATAAGGATCTTCGTACTCAATATTAGTGGCCGGGTATGAAGAAAGACATTGCCTTGTACGTATCTAAATGTCTTACTTGTCTCAAAGTTAAGGCAGAACATCAATGCCCTTCTGGTTTGCTTGAATAACCAGAAATTCTGGTTTGGAAATAGGAAAGCATTGCAATGGATCTCATTACCAAATTACCACGTACATCTAGAGGTCATGATGCCATTTGGGTAATCGTTGATCGTCTAACCAAGTCAGCACACTTTATAGCAATCCATGAGGATTTCCCTGCTGACAAACTTGCTAAGATCGATGTGGATGAAATTGTATCTCATCATGGTGTCTCATGGTGTCCCTTTGGACATCATATCTGATCGTGATGCGCGATTTTCATCTCATTTTTGGAGGACCATGCAATCTGCCATGGGAACCAAACTTAACCTGAGCACTGCTTATCATCCTCAAACGGACCGACAGTCTGAAAGAACAATCCCGACACTAGAGGATATGCTTAGAGCTTGTGTGATTGACTCTAGTGGTAGTTGGGATTCACATCTACCTTTGATTGAATTCTCCTATAATAACAGTTATCACACCAGTATTAACATGGCCCCTTTCGAAGCTCTTTATGGTCGAAAACGCCGTTCACCTGTCTGTTGGAATGAAACTGGTGAATCTCAATTCACTGGACCTGAACTCATTCAAGACACAACAGACAAAGTCAAAACAATTCGTGAAAATATTTTGTCAGCTAGAAGCCGTCAAAAGAATTACGCGGACAAACGACGCAATCCCTTAGAATTCAAAGTCGGTGATGACGTCCTACTCAAGGTATCCCCTTAGAAAGGCGTGGTTAGATTTGGGAAGAAAGGAAAACTTGCACCTAGATATGTTGGACCATTCAAGATCATTGAGAAAATCGAAAAGGTGGTCTACAAACTTGAGCTACCTCCTGAACTTGGAAATGTTCATCCAACCTTCCACGTGTCCAATTTGAAAAAGTGTTTAGCTGATGAAAACCTCTACATCTCTCTTGATGAAATTCGCGTTAATGACACGTTACACTTTGTCAAGAAACATTTGGAAATTTTGGATCTTGAAGTCAAAAAGCTTAAGCGCAGACGAATGTAAAAGTTCGCTGGGAGCCAAACGTGGCCCAGAGTCTACCTGGGAACGAGAGGACCAGATAAAGGCGAAATATCCACATCTATTCTCACAAGTTTCCTTTAGTTAAATTTTGAGACGAAATTTCCAAAAGTAGGGAAAACTGTGACATCTGTTTATTTTAATCATCTTACAATTCCAAAACAATTTTGTATTGAATAACATTGTGTTTATTCCGAGATTTATTTTAATACTTATGGCATTTCATGTTTTCAATCCTTGTTCAATTATGATCTTTCAAATCACTTCTGGAAGTGAAATCGCAAACCCTTACGCAAACGTAATCAGTTTAATGCGACGTACACTCCAAAACAAGGGAATAAGCTAAATATACCCTAAATACCCTTTACATAACTTAGAACTAAGTTTTGAGGGCTTTGGTATGGCAAAAACATGCTTATGCAACTTCAGGAGCTATTTTGCAAATTCTGCAAAACTATGCCATTACGCGTACTTCCTAATCCGGAACATGTACGCACATCCAAAAATTTATAATCATTATAATATAGTATTTTAATGATTGGAATGCAAAAATAACATTCGTTACGCGTTTACGGTCATTTGCGCGTTCGTTACGATTTTTCTCGTAATTAACTGAAAACCGCAACCGTACGACCAATCGAGCAGACATCCGTGACATTTCCGAGCGTATTTCAAGTTCTATATACTTTAACATCCTTGTGAAGCCTAAATTTTGGGTTAACGGGGGTTAAACGCGTTAAAAACACCTTAAACGTGCTGCAGGGACCTGTTCTGCCAATTCTGAAACTTTGGAATCCCAGGCGCAACGCGAGAGACTCACCCAGATCTCCCGCGACGCGTGGGGGATGCTCAATTACAGCAGAAAATGGCAGACAACTGTTTTACAGCCTTGAAGTTCAAGAATTCGTGTTCTCCAAGTTCTAGCACGATTTTGACACGTTTATGGACATGTGTAATGATCCTAAACTGATCCATGACACTTGTGATCACCAAATTAATCTCCAACAACTATAAATAGCAAGCCATTTCACCCATTTTAATTGCTCATTCTGATCTTTCTTCTCTCTAAACTCTAAGTGGAGTTGCTACCTATTTAGGAGGCCTCCCATCTGAGTTTTTCTAGTAATCTTGGCTTCCTTGAGCACAAGTAAGTGTTCTATCCAAGCCTTCTTATTTATTTTAGCTTCTTATGAGCTAAAAGTTAAACAATTGACTTTTTGTTTGACCTTCGGTTCTAACCATTTTGGTCAAAGTTCAACTGAACTTTGCAACGTGATCATAATGACGAAGGTTATAATCCCTTGCGATTATACCTACTAATTACCACGTGAACTAGTCGAAGTGACGAGTCAAAGTTTCGGCCAAAATGCGCGTTATGTGCATTTTGCGACGGAACTATTTTCGGGTATCAAAACACCAAGTTTTGATACCAAAACATTTTTATAACTTAGTTAGACATGTTTTGACATGTCTAACTCGTCACTTTTAGTTTAGTGCTTATTTAGGGTCGTAAGTCGAGCGGTTTTGATCACCGCTTTGACTTTCGAATCCGACCCGTTTGGTCGATCTTAGGATCCGACCAAACACATATTTTTGACCATAGTTATATAGGGAATAACCCTCTGAGGTTATACCTTATGTTCCCGTCGTTTGGTTAGTATTATGATAGGTCGTTATTATGCCCTTAATAAATGACCAAAATGCCCATTTTGCGCATAAATTCATTTTAAGCATATGTGGCTAAAGTTTTGACATATAAACTGATATTAAAACATTATTAAACATGTTTGGGCATTTAAGACGCATCATAGGACATGTTTAACCATCCGATCATGCGTTTATGCAAATGACACGTAAAAGTAGCGGAAACTACCTTAACGGATCTTACGGGTCAAAAGCATTTAGGATCACTTTCAAATCAGAATGTTGAGTTTATTAAATCATACCATATGAGTTCCAACACTCATTTGATTTATAAGACATCATTCTATACAATCTGCCGATTAAAGTCCTGACTTATTAACATAGTTATCCGATCTTAGTAACCATTTGATTCCTCATACTCTTGAGCTTTATTATTCTTCTTGAACAAGGATACTTTTGCAACCTCAAGTGAGTACATAGTCCCCTCTTTTACGTTTTCAAATACTTTGGGGTGAAACACATGTGCCTACTCGATACTTTCACGTTTTCACGCTTTCATGACATATACTTGCTATGTTCATCTAGTACAATATATAGTACATGATTGCAATTATGTTTTGCTATGTATGTTGACTGAGCATGCTAGCACATTGATTTCAAAGACAGCTTTTGTGGCATATGTTGACTTAGCATATGAGCACATTGATTTACATTACATTTTGCTATGTATGTTGACTGAGCATGCTAGCACATTGATTTTATGGACATTTCTACTTCGTATGTTTACTTAGCATACTTAGTACATGGTTTAAAGACAGTTTTCATGAGATTGCTTACATTGACTATTACATTTGGTTTGTTTAACGGGACATACTACATTCATAAAAATTGATCACGCCGCCCGGTAGTATGTAATGGTACCATAGGACTTGACAAATCTCGTTCCCCGCTTCCTAGGTTTGTTTGGAAGTAGGGAATGACAGAATCCAAATACATTTTTGATAAACCTTTAACTTGATAAGGGTTTATCCGATAGTCTCAGGGCTTGAGTGTATGCGATAAACAAAACTCTGATAAATGTTCGTATAAAATAAAGCAATGGTTTTCAAAACATAACTTTTGATCTAAACCTTTGTTTATTCAAAGACATTGTTTTGTACAAGACATTTGTTATACAAGACATGGTTTATACCTAACATTGTGACACATTATATTGTTTACATATGACATTTGACATTTGTTAGACAAAACATTTTTGGTGGTTATTTGGTAAGTGATTTAAATAACGAGATGTGTGTAATATGATAAAAGCATGGTGGATACGCCGCTGATACTTCCTATATATAAGTGCTTTCATGATATTAGATATCGTAGCATTATTTAAACCACTTTGACAAAGACAAAGACATGACACAATTGGTACAAATAACATATATTTTTCACAAGTCATTCTTTTTACAAATGGCATATTTTATACAATTCGTTTTCATCCGGTTAATTAGTTAACCATACGTCCTTCTTTTATATCATTTGATTTTCATATTGATTTTCATACGATTTTATAAAAGATAACATTTTTTAGGGTTCATGACTACTCTTCGTTAACTTCAAGTCATAAATTCTCATCAAAAAAACCTATGTATCACAGGCATTTTTATGCTGACGTACCTATTTTCACATGTGTTTCAGGAATTAATATCTGAGGTTGATCATGCTACACTTACGCGGACTTAGGCTTTAGTGACTTAAAAATTAGCAAGACAAATAAATTTATGTTATGTTTCCGTTAAATTCTAGACAATGTAAACAATTTGAATCAATAATACAAACTTTAATTTCCATGGTTGTTGAAACAATACTTTTGTTACGACACTCCCCGATGTTTCCGCCGCGGTTTGTTGTTTTACGCGGTCGGGGTTTGACACCATATGCCAACATACTTTAAACAAGTTATAATATCAGTAGGATATCAACTTGTATGCCCATTTAGGTTTTAAAATCAAACAATGCCTCATAAGGGCGTTTCAGTCATTAAGTGATGTATAAAAGAAACTTGCGTATAATCTGATGTTATGACCAGAAACATTCTATGAAAACACTTTACTTATGATATAATATTAGTAGGATATCAAACATATGTGTGTGTTATAATTTAAGACCAAGCTATGCTCCGAAGGGGCAATTTGGTAATTTCACATATAGTTTTGAAAGCGTATTTGGGATTCTGAGTTTATAATATGTACCCACTGTAAAAATATTTTAAACGAGTTATAAAATCAGTATGTAACAAGTCTTGGTTGGTAAATATAGTTTAAAACCATATTACGCGCCGGAAAGGCGTTAAAGTCGTTAAATGACGATATTTGCGATGTTTTATGAAAACTGATGTTTTGAACAGGTTTAAATAGCTAAAATATGTTATTTAATATAACACATCAGTATTTAAAAGGTTTTGTATGTAGATCATGATTAAAAACCATTTTAGGTGCCGTAAGGGCGTTATCGTCATTTAAGAGCTGAATACAAGATCTTGTGCATAAACTCAGTTTATAAAATGAAATGAACCATCCCAAAGTATCCTAATTATGATATTATATCAGTATGTAATGATCTTAGTATGATATATTACGTTTAAAACCGTTCTTGCGCCGAAAGAGCCTTTCGATCGCTTTAAAGCATATTTTACGACATTGTACAAAAACTCAGCTTATGGTCAGATTTGTAACACCAAAATATGTTAAACATGTTAACATATCAGTATCTAAATCATTTGCAAGTTCATTGGTGTTTAAAACCGCATTTTTAAATAAAATGGCAAGATAGTAAAAGTATGGCATATTTACGGAAACTCGCATAAAACTCGGATTACTATTATGATCATGTAATATAACCTCAGAGGGTTATGCTACATCATAATATGATCATAATGTGACCTTAAATCAGTAGCATACTAAGCTAATTCGGTTCATAATCCAAAGTCAATGCAGAAGTCAAACTTTGCGACTTTCGGTTGCGAACCGACCCTAAACCTAAAATTGACGAGCCGAACATGTTTACACATGTTCTTATAATTATTACCAAGTTGTTTAAGTGTTTAAAAATATTTTCGAATATGTATAAACTCAGATTATGAATATTTCAAAATCTGACCCGTTGACTTTTAAAACATTAATAGCTTGACCCGTCAATTGACCAAGAAAATGTGGTAATTAGAAGGTGCCCTTTTAAGGCACTATCACCAACCTAATTACGATCACGTAGCCATGTTCGTTGCGAACAATGGCTGGACCATTAAGGTCTAAACCGAAAGTCAAAGTGTTTATCGAAAACGCATGACTTTTGGCTTTAAAAGCCTAATAAAAGAACAAGCCATGAAAGGAACACTTACTTGTGGTCCTAATGACTGAAGAAAACTCAAAGGAAGCCTCCAAATAATCAGGAACCTCCAGATATGAGTATAGGGGAGAAGATGAAGAAAAGGTGCAAGTTTCAATTCATGAATTCATCCCTATTTATAGTGTCTGAAGGATCATAGGATCATGCCATGTGTTTAGGACTTCATGAAGATGATTACAAGTGTTTAAGAGGTGTCAATACTAGGTGAAATGGTGGCAAAACGAGCTAGGTGTCAAGTGGAGGTGATATTCTTGATGAAAAAGCAATATTCTGGTCTACAGACTTCCATACGAACCGTAAGGGTCCTCCTATATGGTCCTTAAGGACCCAGGTCAGCAACCCTAAGTTTCACTTGTTGGCAGTTTTGGCCCCTGGACTTGTTTCGTCGCGTTTTGTCACCTGTAGCCCCCTTTAAACCTGATTTCTAGGCTCCATAAAGGAGTTAAGTATATGTGACTTGGATTATGTCCGGAAATATTCCGGATGTCGGTCGTTCGGTTGTACGGTCGCGCGTTTCACAGAAATGCGTAAAACGCTTAAACGAACACAAAAACGATCGAAATTTTGCAACGATGGACATCCTTGTATTCTTATCAATAAAATGCAAGATCATTGAATATACATATTTGGATTTGTATATGGAGTCTGTATTCAAAATACAGAAATCGGCAGACTTCCATAGTTTGTCAGGAATAGTCCCTGAACTTCCAAACTTGCGTAAAATGTTATAATTAGTGCATAAAGCCATCTTTGGCCCATATTAGGCACACACAAGAGTATGACAAACATCATAAGTCTATCGGTTCGCTAAAAGGTCACTCAGAGGCTTAGTTTGAGCATGTTGACACTTTTTGTCCCTTAACTAATAAATTGTCGTTAAGAGGTTATAAAATAACATAACGACACTTTTGGTCCCTCTCACTTAACACATGGGATACGAGGATCAGCAGGACACGTGTTAGAAATTTATAGGACGGGTTTTTTACGAGGTGTTACATATACATGACATATCTAATTTTTATGATAACCATGAGTTGGAAGCTTACAAATTAGTAAAACATGATTTAAAAAGGGTAAAAAGCGATTATAATCATGCTAATAAGATGATTTATGTAGATCTGAAAGTAAGATGTTAAAAACATGATATTTTATCTATAATAATCAGATTATAAGTTTGAAATATGATCAAGGTGATTTGGATTGCTTATGTGTCATTATAGGCTTAAAAAGGCGTAAAAATGGCAATTTTGGGTATGATCGAAGCATGCAATGTAAATCTGAATTAGAACAGGAAATTTGGGCATATAATATGGTATTATAACAGGTCTTAAGGTGTATGTTATGATGTGTTCATGTTTGATATGTTCTATGTGAAAGTATAGTCGAAAACGCTAATTCTACGCTTGAAAATGAACATAACTATGCATGTGTAAACTATGTGACATAAACTTGTTTTGAATGATAAGATAATGTATAACATGAATATTTTGATGATATGAAGTGTATTTTAGTCTTATATGATGAATATGAAATGATCAATGAAGGATAAGTAGCTAATACGAACGCATGATACATATGGTGTTTACTATGAAGAAACTATGTTATTATGTTGAAGCATGATTGTGTGATGATAATGGTATATAATATGATTATTTGGATGAGTTATGTGGCTTGTGTGATTAGATTAAGTATTGTGTGATTATAATATGAAACGCTTAAGTATAGATTTGAGTTATGTGAATTTTTAATAGTAAAACTTGGTATAAATAAGTAGGTATTGGTGTGCGTCATTGAGTAGATATTTGGAGGGAAATTATATTTCACAGTGATATGATTGAACGTTAATAAGGTAGGAAAAATATAACCATAAGGGTCGTAGTCACCAACGGGTTATCTAAGTAACGAGTCAAACACACGAAACTAATTTTATAAGTCTAAACAGTTGAGTGAACAACTTTGTTAGTAGACTTGAAATTAATTTGAAAGTGTACCTTGTATATAGGGCACTAGGTGAATACCTATTTGATTTGGGCTTTTGGTAGCAAACATTTAATGCACCCAAAGGTGAGTTCACGACGCCTTTGTAAGTTATGTTTTTACATTTCGGGGGGGGGGGGGGGGCACGTAAAGTATTTTGAGTTAATATGATCAAAAGACGAAAAAGGAAATGTAACTTATGTTGGCCTTGAGTAAGGGCCTTAAGTTATCCTAACGAGGGTTTTATCCGGACATTTTCCCGCCGCTGTAATCATTAACCTCTTGGTTGGAGGGCACATGATGTATTGATAGATCTATTGGGTTCTGACAAACCCCAAGCTTGTCGATCGGTCGCTCCGATCATAAAGGACAAGGAATATATGTTGAAAGCAAGAATATGTGAAACGATTAAGGTTTCGTTTTGATTATGGGCTCTTGGTTGTGAACACTATTTCGTATTCCTAAGTAGTTTACGATGATACATAAATGGAAATCAAGAATAAATATTTTGATTATTTATAAATAAGTAAAATCCGTGACTTCGCCAACTTTGTGTTGATATTTTAAAACGTGTTTTCAGGTACATAAGTGGCTTTAGAGTTTGAAGTGGGTTTTAGGGAAACTCTAAAATGAACAAGAATAAGACTTGTGTCATGATTTCACGAGATGGAACTTTGAACATGAACACTTTAAACAATGCATTTTGGATGATTGTAATAACTTTTAACTATTTTGTCTGATTTAAATAATTATCTATGTTTGCCCTATAATTGTTGGTTGCCAATCTCCATCATCACCATGCATGTCTTCCACTGCGATTTTTGGGGTGTGACAATAGAACACGCCTTAAAAGGATAATTAAATGTTTTTGTATAAAACATGCCTTTAAATAAATAATTAAATATATTTTCGTGGAAAATATGGTTTGGAAATTATGTGATATGTTTTTGAGGAAAACATGGTTTTGATGGAATATATATACGTTTCGGAGAGAAACGGTTTTAATGATATAAATATGTTTCGGGGAGAAATGGGGTTTGAATGATATATATATGTTTCGGAGAGAAACGGGTTTGTTTGATTATATGTGCGTTTCGGGGAGAAACGGGTTTGATTAATTTTATATATGTTTCGGGGATAAACGGGAATGATTACGGTGTTTGGGATAAAACGACCGTGTAGATTTAAAAATGCTTAAATCTAAAGTTGTGACGAATTTGCTTGATCTCAAGAGAGTAAGTATCGAGTTAGGCTTACGTATAGGAAGGGACTTCGAGGGATTCGTACAACACATGATATTAAATTTATCAATTTTATATATATATATATATATATATATATATATATATTGATCATGAGGCAGGCACTATAAGTGACCCATTGTGGGAACTTGCGCAAAATTTTCCATTTATTCATTAATACTATTAAGCGTGGGATTGTTGATAGATCTATCGGGTTGACCACCCCATCGTGACCGGTACCTCCGTCTCAAGTCAAAGCAACAGATTTATATTTTGTATTGTCTAGCATTGATTATACCCTTATTGTTAATATATAGCTCATATGTCTTGAACACTTATGAATCTGAACATTTAATTCTATCAATTCAATATGTAAACCTTGGGAAGACGTGGTGTATTGATGATTTTTGGAAAATGCTTGCGATGACTGACCCTTGGATTTTTGTAAAGGAAGTAAAATAGACTTTCTTAAATATATATGGATTTTTTATTATAAAACACATAATAAGAAAGTTTTCCTTAAATAAAATTATTTATAATTTGGAATATGTGAACTCACCCTCCTTTGTGTTGACACTTGATTTTAACGTGTTCTTCAGGTACATGAGTTCGGCTTCGGGATTTTGGTGTATCTTGTGGTAGTTGACACAAGTTCTAATATATAATGTTTGGACAACTTTTAAAACTATTTGGGACCAAGTGTGTATTATGATCCATAAGGATCAAACAACTATGTCGTGGCTGTGGTTTATGTTTAAACTTTAAACTCTAAACTTAAACTTTATGTTTTAATTAAGTTGTATGTCTAAAATAATGTTGCATCGTCCACTAAGATATTTATGGGTACCAACCTCCGTCACCGCCACGTTTGTATTTCCGATGCGACATTTTTGGGATGTGACAGAAGTTGGTATCAGAGCCAATGGTTGTTAGCGAAATAGATGTTTTCTCGAAAAACTCTAGACTGCAACCAATTTTGAGATTAAATCCCAAAATTCATGAAGCCCATATTTTAAATAAACATGGATTTTGATCATATATGAAAACCATGGAGAGTTTATGTGCATACGTGTTGATCTGTTTATTTATGCGTTATGTGTTATTTTTCATTTGAACACACACTTACTTAGTACGGTTACATTGTGTCACTGATGTCGCACTCAAATGAGATTATCGAGATTTACGACTCAGAGAGCGAGCATGAATTCGAGATCTCTCCGACCTCAGTCTTACCAGAGTTACCACGCACTACCCCACGGTTTGTTGACATGGTCGGTTTTACCTTGTCATTTTATGGCGGCCCTACTGCTTTGCCAGTTAGGTTGACTCACGTTACGCCTATACGAGTAACTATTGGATTGACGATGATGATTCGATTGTTCCTCCCTTGATTTTTGAGATTGGACAATCATATGGTACTGTGCCTGTTGTCGATGAACTAGATAGAGGTATCCCTATGATTCAAGGATCTTTTGGAATAGCACCGGTGGTGGACGCCACTATTGTCACGGTTCGAACTTTAGAGCCTTTGGTAGTCCTACCCATCGAGCCTACATCTGAGATCCCTCCGCCAGTCATATTAGAGTCGTCCATCTCGTAGTCTGAGTCGCGAACTTCTACTACTCCATTACTAGTTTATACTCGTCGTAGGAAGAGGACTCGACCCGCTGGAGACATTGCATCGAAGTCTAGCGCTGCCATTGAGTCTGCTTTGAAGAAGCAAAAACGAGTCTGGGTTGACCGATATTCTCACTATGATCGTCAGATCGCTACCTTGCGCAGAGTCTTGGAGACGACCAACGGCAAGATGAAAGATCTTGAGGGCCAGATGGATTGGTACGATGAGCTTCATGATTTGGATGACAGTGCCATGGATCAGATATGCTGGACGAATTGTGGAGCCTGATGAGCTATTTAGGAAACTTTTTGAGTTTCTAGGTTTTAAGTGATTGTTGGTTGTCTGTTTTGTTTGTTTGTCTCTTTTGGTAACCCTATTCAGGCTTGCATGCCAAATTAAATATTTTAGGAGGAAATTCGATAAACTTGTTGATGGTGTTTGATTCTATTCACACCAAATTTTGGTTAGTCTTTTGTACTACAAACAAGCAATGGGTTTTTGGTTAAATTATTCTCATTAAAATGTGCTTAAGATTACATGCATATCGTTTAATCGACTAGTATTTAATGATTGAATTACTAAAACATTGTCTTATGTTACCATTATTGTTATAGTTACAGAAACGACAATATACCACCAAAGCGAGACAGGGTCCCTCTACTGACGGTATTGGATTACCTACCACAGCTGACTAGTTGGCGCAACTTATCACTCAACACGTTAATACCGCCATGGAACAGCGCGAAGCTAACCAGACTACGGGGTGAGGACCTGGACGCGGTGATAATGCACACTGTTTCGGTGAAATGCCAATTGGAGCCTCTCAAGGTAGTGTAATGATCGGAAAAGTTTTACTAGTTTCTTGTGTTATGATATAATCTAAGAGTAATCTTGATTATTCATTAACCTTGTGAACAGTGAATGGATGTACGTACAAAACATTCCATGGTTGTAACCCAAGATCATTTACTGGTGCTGAGGGACCCCTAGATATAGTCAGATAGATTGAGAAGATGGAGTCTGTGATGGTAATTAGCGGTTGTGCGGCTGATCAAAGGGTTAGGTATACTTCATGTTCATTTCTTGACAAAGCTTTATCCTGGTGAACGCTCAAGTTCAGATTTTGGGAGAAGACGCTGCCTACGGTCTTACCTGGAACGAACAGAAAGAGATGCTTCTTAAGGAATACTGCCCGCATAGTGAGCTATAGAAGACCGAGACTGATTTTTGGAATCTAACCATGGACGGCATGAATGTCTGAGCTTACACATCTCGATTCAATGATCTGGCTAGGTTGGTTCCTCGAATGGTCACTCCTGATTATGTTAAGATTGAAAGGTATATTTGGGGACTGGCACCACATATTCGCAGTATGGTCACATCAGTGAAACCCACTACCTATCTGGAAGCTACTGCACTAGCAAAATCATTGACCGATTATGTTGTTCGCAAGAGTAGCCTTAACAAAAAGGACGAGACTGGGAAATCGTCAGCAATAGCCAGTGCAGACAAGAAATCAGATCGACAGGAACGCTCTGGGTGTAGATATGGGGACTCAAGGAAGCGAAAGTCTGAGAGTTCGAGAAAGGATTCTGATGAGAGGCGTGAGAAGAAACGCAATTTTGGTAAAGCGTTTGCTGCTGTCACACCCCGACTCGCAGCGGAAGACAAATGAAGGGTGCGGCAGACACTTGGTAATTCTCCATAGTTTAAAAACATGATATCATACATAGAGAGAACCTCGGTTACAACATACTATCAGTATCATATTACACACCATAAGTTTCAGTACCGTACTACGAGCTATCACAGCTCTTATTCTGCTACCGCGCACTACTAAAGCCATCCACACACACGTTCCTTACTCCTCTTTAGTTTTACCTGAAATGCATGTTAGTTTTAAAAGGGTCAGCTAAACGCTGCGTGAGTTCCACTGGTTTAATTTTTGTGTAACAATATGTGTTAACAAGTTTAATTGTACTGGTCATAATCACAATGACGGTCATAGTCACATTCGCAGATGGAATTACACGAGTATACAAGTGAAACCTTGACTGTTTTTCCCTGGGCCGTGTCATCCCAGACACTCCCGGCCACTGGACCGCGTCACAAAGACACTCCCGGCCCATCAACTGCGTCACGTGCAGTTCAACGCCCCTTAGTAGTTATGCCTGACAACACAACCAAATTAGGACGAGTCCAGTAGCCTAGTACCGACACACTGTCAGTCGTGGCATTAGGTTGGTCAAACCGATAGTACTACCACTGTCCACAGGCTTACGTTAATCATATGTCTTACAGAGGGGATGTAGTTCGTGTGTTAGATAATTCACATCATATATTGGTGCAATTAACACAGTTTCATAACATGCCAATCATCTCAGAAACAGTATCACAGTGTAAAAGTGGGAGAGTAAAACTCAGTCCCAGCAACCAGCCCCACAGGTTGCCTATCCCCGTTACACGGACCAAGTTATAGGTAAAAGAATTTTCTGCCTAGCCTAGATTCGGCTTGCGGATCATATACCTAGCGATTCTTCCGATACCAAGCGTGTATCTTGATCCCAGAAGTGTGTAAAGGCTATATTCAGTACCTACACACCAAGTACAATCCAAATATGCTAGAACTTAAATCAATCAAGCTTTAATTCATTTTTTTTTCGGTTAATCGAATAGTTAAGCGATTTTTTTCAAATAAGAGTTGATTAGGGTATCAAACCCCAATGATTAGAGACCATAGCTGCCATATAACACCAGGGGTTTCATGTTGTGTTCATATTCAGCCCTAAAACTTGTTTAAAACTCCAAAATTCATGGATTAAAAAAGCGTTTTTCGGCTAGAAATCGCGTATAATCGAAGAAACGGGCACAGAATTATAAGTATCAAGGCTATTACCTTTGAATTAGGACTTGTTTATTGAAGAACTCAACTGAGAAGAAGAGTTGAGAGCAGATTTTGAGAGGTTTTTGTTGAATTTTGTGATTAAAATTAAAAGAAAAAGAAAAAAAATTATATTTATAACCATGGGGGATGGCGGCATAGAGGTGGGCCCCCTAGGGCCACCTCATGCTTTGTTTTGCATGCGTAAAGATGATGTTTATCTTAGGGATAAGTATGAGTTCGTTTCGGGTTCGGCGCGTGTTCTCGATTTGCGTAACGGACTCCGTTTTGCGCGTACTTAGTGTCAAAAGACTCGGTTTAAAAATTATGCATAATCGTCTAAAAATCCGAACCCATTTATGTTTTAATCATAAAATTCTCGTTTGACAGTTGTTTAAGTGTTTTTAAGCTTGATCGATCATTCCTTGCACATTCGGTTGCCTTATGTTACGCCCGGAACGAATGCGTTCCCCCAACCGGGAGCTGCTTCGTTTTGCGTGCCCGTGCTTTGATAATTTTCAAACCTTATGTCACAGTCTATGGCACAAAACTAAGTTATTCCTGGAACTCGGAATCTTAAATAAGGCTACCGATAATCTAATAATCGAAGTTAAAGGTTTAATGCGCTGTTAAACGTCAAGTCTTTGTTTAACACGTTGTTCAAGGCTAAGGACACCAACCTCGCATCGTGTCACACCCCGACTCGCAGCGGAAGACAAAATACGGAATGCAACAGACACCTCTGGCATAAGCACATTGTTTATAAAGACACTTCATTTTATTACTTACAAAACGTTGATTACATACTACATGTATGTTACAACTGCGTGTTCCCATGAACCACATAAGTCTTCTAAGTCACCTGCGTCTATATCACGGTTCGCCTACAAACATGTCTTGAACAACATACACAGATCACACCAGTATCAAGTTACCTGAAATGCATGTTAGTTTTAAAAAGTAAGCTAAACGTTGCGTGAGTTTCACTGGTTTAATTGTTGTGTAACAATTTGTGTGAACAAGTTTAATTGCACTGGTCATAATCATAATGACGGTCACAGTCATAGTCGCAGATGGAATTACACGAGGACACAAGTGAAACCTGACTGTTTTACCCCAGGCCGTGTCATCCCAGACACTCCCGGCCACCGGACCGTGTCACAAACACACTCCCGGCCCACCAACTGCGCCACGTGCAGTTCAACGCCCCTTAGCAGTTATGCCTAACAACATAACCAAATTAGGACACATGCAGACCTCGTTGCCGACCTTTCTGTCGGGCGCGACCTGGGTTTGTCAGACCAATAGTACTATTCACTGCCCACGGCTTATGCTAATCACTTGTAGAGGGGAGGTAGTTCGTGTGTTAGATAATTCACATCATAAGTAGGGCAATTAACACAGTTTCATAACATGCCAATCATCCCAGAAACAGTATCACAGTTTAGAAGTGGGAGAATTAATCTCAATCCCAGCTTGGTGTAATCAACACAGTTTTGCAACATTCAAATCACTTCCAGAAAACAGTAACCCCGTTTAATAATGGTGGAGTGAAACTCATTCCCAAGTTAGTGTAATCAACATGGCCTTTAACATGCAAGTCCCCAGAAAACAGTAAAACATTTCGAAAGTGGGGAAGTGAAACTTAGTCCCAAGTTGGGGCAATGATCACAGTTTGTAACAAGTTCATGTGTTAGGGAAGTGAAATTCCCTTCATAAGTTTGTGTAATTAACACAGTTTGTAACATGCATTCAACCCCAAGTAAAACAATAAAACAGTTAAAAGTGGGGTAGTGAAACTCACAGTATGAGTAGTGATCTCAACGCAAGAGTGATCAAGCAACTGGACCAACTTTAATAATACCCATGCAAGTATGGACTTAAATCAGTATCTAAGTTGGTAATGGTTATAACTTGGATCCGTTCGGGAGTTTTTACTCCGGATTGAGTCTATAGGACACTGGTATGGTGATGGACTTCAGGGTAGTCTTAGCTTACAGTTTGGCTTCCGGACACCGATTCACGTGCCAGCCAAAGTCAGTAGTTTAATGTATTTTGGTAAGGGTACGGGAATACCAATAGTGCCAACACGTGGTTATTCAAGAATGATTAACTTTCCCTAAAGGGAGTTTGAGTGTCTGGGGGGTTTAAGTTGCCCAAATTTGCGTTTCCATTTTCGCCGTCGGGAATTCTCCCGAATTGCCTTAGGACACACCCAGGGAGCCTAATTTACCCGGGAATCTCCTGGAATACTCCCGGTGTTCCAACTATAGTATTTGTCGGGTTGGGTTAGTTCCCAGTTCCGGCAGGTTCGCTATACGGTAAACTGCCGAAATTGCTTTAAAATAATATGTTTTTAATTCCATAAATTCCCATTTAATCTATATTTTATATAAAAATCTGTAAATTTTTATATAAATCAGTAAAAATCTATATATTATGGGAAAATTTTCTGGGAATTTATTTTGTTAATTTACTCATTTAAATAAATTATTTATAAAACTATTTTCAACCACATAATTCTAATTAAATATCATCAGTAGTTAAAAAATCCAAAAACAACCAAAACACCTTATACATGTCCAGGAACTTCTAAGAAAATTTTGGGATTTTTCCGATTTCGTTTCGGTGCGTTCCCGGCTACCGAAAACTCGTAAAAACGCGGATTTTTAACCCAAATCAAAACTCAACCAATGGACTCTGAATTTTCCAAGAACCTTCGCCATATGTTTCTTAGTTTCTCTATAAAATTTGGTGATTTATTGAATCCGTTTGATATATTTCAGAAATTCTTTCGTTAAAACAGTTATAAATTCACCAAAACTCGTACAAAATTCCAAAAATTCTATAATTTTTTGTAGACCTTGATGATAATACCCTACATCACCATACCAAATTTCATCTCAATCCAAGTTACACGGACCAAGTTGTAGCTAAAACAAGATTCTGCCCATCCTAGTTTCGGTTTTCGGATGATATACCTAGCGAATCTTCCGCTTCCAAATGTTTATCTTGATCCCAGAAGTGTGTAAAGGCTATATTCAGTACCTACACACCAAGTACAATCCAAATATGCTAGAACTTAGATCAATCAAGCTTTAACTCATTGTTTTTCGGTTAATCGAATAGTTAAACGATTTTTGTCGAATAAGAGTTGATTAGGGTATCAAAACCCAAAGGGTTGTGATCATGGCTGCCATATAACACCAGGTAAATACCAAGATGTTCGTATTCAGCCCATAAACATGTTTAAACCTTCAAAAATCTTGGATTAAAATAAGTTTTTCGGCTAGAAATCGCGTGTAATCAAGAAAACTCAATCAATACTAGTTAGAACTTGAAGAATACCTTTGAATTAGAGTTGTTTTAGGATGAACTCAGCTGAATTCAGGTTAGTTATGGCAGATTTTATGGAGAGAAGGTGGATTTTTTTGATGAAAATGAATAAAAATAAATGAAAAAAGAAAAAAAAATCTATTTATACATGTGGGGGGGTATGGTGGCGGTTTGGGAGGTGGGTCCCAAGGGGACACCTCGTGCTCCAGTCCACGTGTTAAAAGATGATGTTTATCTTCCGTTTTCGGATCCCGGACGCGTCCCCGATTTGCGAAACGGGCTCCATTTTGCGTGATCTTAGTGTCAACAGACTCGGTTTTAAAAACTGAGCATAACCGTCTCGAAATCCGAGCATGGTTACGTTTTAATCATAAAAGCCTCGTTTGACGTTAGTTTAAGTGCTTTTAAGCTTGATCGATCGTTCCTTGCACATTTGTTTGCCTTATGTTATGCCCGGAACGAAGGCATTTCCCCAACCGAGAGCTGCTTCATTTTGCGTGCCCGGGCTTTGATTATTTTCAAACCTTATATCACTGTCTATGGCACAAAACTAAGTTGTTCCTGGAACTCGGAATCTTAAATGATGCTACCGATAACTTAATAATCAACGTCAAAGGTTTAATGCGCTGTTAAACGTCAAATCTCCGTTTAACACGTTGTTTAAGGCTAAGGACGCCAACCTCGCATTGTTGGTCCTTAATAGTGTCATGTCAAACATGTCACACACAATCATAACAATATCATGATACACATATCCCGTCCGGTTACCACGGACTTGTACCAATCAACGTTTACCGGGATTTTTCACAGTTGTCATAGTCTTCCCCGGTTAAAAGAATTTCATCCTCGAAATTCCGTTTAGTAATCTATTGGAAAGCTCCGTATTTATATTCATGTCAGTCATCTGACAGACAAGTATGTTTTCATTTTTTGATTAGTATCATCATGTACGGAGATGATAATGGTGCTACATAGTAACAGTGTAATTTGTCCATCCACAATTCCTACGTATTGATAAGAGTAACGTCAGTCATCACTTCCAATCTGAAAGTGAGAGTGTTGTTGGACTCACAGTAGGATATGAGTTTCGTATTCAGCTTATAGCTGACTGCCATTATTACGTTTTCTTTGCCTTCATTATCTTCACCATTCATACACCATAAGTTTAATTACGATTTCGTACATTAGTTCTAGCACACCTCCTATAAAGGAGTGGTATGGGTACCCTTCCAGGGTTTGTTGCGAACATTGCAATAATGAGCACCATGCTCCGCGTGTTTGTGTTAAGGGAATAAATTTTTGGTCTCACTGAGTTGTGAGTGAAGGTCTCCCCTTGCTGTCATGTACGTGAGTATCTTCAGCTAATACTAACCGACCACGAGAGTCCCTACTCTATGGTAGAGAAAGAGAAAGCTTTTACGAGCCTACGGTTGCCATAAGGCAAGCATGTACACGAGTAACAACAAATATGCACCCTCACATCAACGGGTGCCCGAACTACTCACCAGTAGTCCAATCACGTCGTAAGGATATGGAATTTCTACAGTAATAATTCCAGTTTGCATTAAGTTTTGGGAGCTTGGCACAATCTGTGTCTTTTCCCGAAGGAAACGACTTAGTAACTTCAATGACATCGGTGTGATTCTCCGAGAGATATCGTATAAAAATTCCCATATACTGGGAATGATAGGGTGTGCACCCAATGCGGTTTTAATTCCAGTAGCACCGCACCTAGAATGCTACTATATCACGTGGAAATGCTTAAGACATGATGAGTTTCTAACGATCACAAGTATCACTATGACACCCCTACACATGGGATCGGCATTGATCGTAGACGTACGGGTAATTTGGTAAAAGATGACTAAGTAACGAGTCATTAGATCAAGGTTCCCCATTGACGGAGTACCCTTCGCAGGGTGGGAACATAGCCACGCTGACTATCATTTCATAAGGATGTCGTTAATGAAGAAAATGAGAAGTAATCATCTCCCATGATGTTCTTGAAAGATTACCTAATGCATAGGCGAATATAACCCATACTAGTCACAAGGTGGTTAATCACCACTTGACCGTCTCGGTCTCGTGGTTTTTGGAGTCAAATTCGGACTTGGTAAGATCTGAACTATATATCAGTATAAAAAGATATAATGCTTTCCCATCCTGGCACCTCCGCCAACTGAATCACCGCTTAAACGTAAGGGTTTCATCGAATTTGTTCATGTCATACCATCTTGGTTTAGATTGGGAAATTCGTGCGGTTTTATGAACCCATGGGCTGAAGCCCAAATACATGGTCACTCTAATCCGAAAGAGATAGTTGACCACTGACTCTGATTTTTCCCGTTAGTCTCATATTCGTAATAATGTAAACAAAAACTGAAGACCCGGCCCCCGGGTTGGTCGAGACTAGGCTTGTTGAGTTTCTCGACCCCTTGGTCGTAGGATTAGTCCATTCTGTTTCCCAATAGGGCACGGAAAGAATATGTGCTGCTGGGAAATGTAATAGCATAGATTCACAATTGCTCGGCAATCTCTTGAAATAACAAAAGCAGTTTCAAGGAGGCTGAATGAAAACCGTAATCAATCTAGGTAAGCCTAGCACTCTGACGGCTAGGCTATTAATAGAGGTTATAAATGACATTTCACATTCGGTCGGTGCATCCAACCAAGCACCGATCTACACTTTGGTCATTTAGTTTGACTTAGTATCGCACATCAAGTTACTTACAATTCGTAGCATGTGTTAAGTGACTCTCCAAATTTGAAGAGTATTAGTTGTCGTGTCAAAGTCTTATTCCTCCTTCAAGTATATATGACGTGCTTACTAACGGATTTTCCCTCTGGATGGACATGATATCCGAGGAACGTATTCGGAAGATTCACTAGTCCCTTCATCTGGAATGGTCGGGACTACTAGATGTACGGGTTAGCTACCCCCGGTGGGTTCTGCGCACAAAAGACACCAATTGTAATATTCGGACAACTCGTGACTATTCCTATTTCAAAGAAAGTTTGGTTTTGACTGTGTTCCTTCATACATAGTAGTTCATGCTTTTCATAGTATGGCGTATATACGTCACTCCAGTGACACGCTTTGACCGCACATTTAAGCACTGGCCCTTTTTGGGTTAAGTCTAAGTGCAATTTTAGCAGTGGTATACTGACGGATATTATTACATACATGATAATGACGTTGGTTGTACAGGTTGTGGATTCATGCGTGCGACGAGTTTGTGTGATATGGGACGATTGAAAATGTGATATTAATGCATGTATATATATATATATATATATATATATATTGTTTATAATAGAATGGTCCCGAAACTCACACCAGAAATGACCTAGGCATAAATCGAGTAAATGATAGCGCACAACTTCCGACAATCATCCCTACGATCGTAAATTTCGAGCGTGTATATATACACAGTATTATACTTACGATTTCTCCCGTTCTTATTTCCTTAAGTAACACAAGAATTTTCGTCACTCGAAAATAACGAAAAATCGGGTTGCTCGATAACATTGTATTTTACGAATACTTATTTAAACGGTCAAACTGGAAATCAATCGAAGGTACCAACTAGTTGAATGAAGACGAGAGGTGTTTCAACAATATTTCCCCGATCTCGAGAATTTAGTCCTCGTATACTCATGAGGACTAGCAACGTCGTCTACCGAATAACTTTAGGTTACTCACAAGAGTAGGGTATCGTTCATTCGTATCCCATGTATCATCCTCCTACACATGTAGGAGACCTTACCAAATAACACCTTTACAAAGGTCCGAAGGGAATTTCAAACATCCCTTAGGAATTGTGAACAACATCGCGTACAAATATCTGGACTCCTCCAATGTTTCCAGGAAGAGGAGAAGACATATGGTGTTCCCAAGGTATTATTATTATTATTATCGTAGAGTTGGGGAGTCAATACGTTCTATAGACATACAAGCATCTGAGTTAGTCCCTACCCAGGACCACTCGTACGGTCGTAGTAATTATCATGTCATGAAAAGCCTTAACAAAAGAAATCAAAGAATCATGTATCCAATTATGCGATTTCTAGCATGAATGCACCGCCCTCATACGGGTAATGTTGGTTCAAGACTTAGTATAGCCATCACAAAAATATTACCGAAAACGAATCAAAAGAACTAGTGGTCTAGAGTCTGCAGGTTTAGATAGGAGTTGTCCCATGGGTTAGTCATCGGATTACTGTACTCGAATACTACTCAAAGGCGATCTCGTCTTTCATCAGAACATATTTTTACTAAGTTACGCGAGACTGAAAACAAGGGATCGTTTGATATATAAAATTTCATACGATTCTTTTTAAATACCGCCCTTTGGATTTGATGCATATATATATATATATATATATATATATATATATATATATATATATATATATATATATATAAAATAATCGTTTGACGGAAAATTTGCTTTGTGTCATTTATTTATTAAATATTCATTAAGAGGTAGCTTCGTTACGTCCTTCGTATCGTTTATTTACTACTTCTTCGAGTTACTGGGAATTTATCTTGTAGTAGTTCGAACTAAATCAGTAGGATTCAAGGTTGTAAGTCACTTGGTCCTATAACCGGGACACCTGTCGTAATTCCAGAGGAAGCCAACGTACCGCAACATGGTTGAACATTGATTAAAAGTAGGGTGTATCACTTTAGTAATTTACATGTATCAGACCTCAACACTTTCCATTAGTGTTAGTAAGGAGAATTGAATTGATTTGAAGCAGTGAGTCGGATTATTTCATGATTATAGTTTTCCGATTTTGCATCGGTGTTATGTTATCCTTAACCGAAATTGACCAAATTAACACTTGGATTGGACCACGGTTAATTTTGTATATTTATGATTAAATGTATACATAGGAGTGTCATGTTAATACGAAGTATGAACGGTTACAAGGAATATCGGCAAAACTGTTCTCGCCCCCACAAGTCTTATCACCATCAGATCCGCATCCACACCATTCCTCACCAAACTTTGATTACATCAAATAAGTTTCTCCATTTATGTGTTACCCCTAAATCCCCTTAGGTTATCAATGCCAATGATAATTACGTGTCCTTATTAAGAATTAGAGATTGCATCATTAGCGAATGACAGCTATTAAAGGAAATATATGTTTCACTAAATAGTTTCATAGACAACGGTCGGTGACACGAATATAGGTTGTTCGCCGTATTGTAATGATTCCGAATATATGACTATACGTTCTAGCAAATCCCGCCAATAGAAATAACCTACGCTGAATTGTCTTATCGAAGACAGAAACATTGTTACTGATCGTGAATTGATCATTGGGTCATCGATGTGGGTAAGCTATCACCGGCTATAACCAAATAGTTCGGTACGGAGTACTACTGAGGTCTAGTATCCCTAGAAATCATGTCACGAATTTGAGGAAAGAAAAGGATCTCCCAGGTTTAATCCAGTGGTCGTTTATATGTCGACCCAAACTACTTTTCATGTAAAATTACTATAACCATGTATAGATATCGTGGTTACGACCACTATGGCATCATCTATCACATCAAACAGGTTCGCAGTCTCAATACTGCATTGCCCAAAACATAACCGAACAAATCGCAACATGAAGCCCGTCTGCCCTGAGTAACGGTACCTTGATCATGTAGTCAGGTGTTTATATATAGGAAGTACCGCAGCATATCCACCACACCCATATACCTGATCAATATTCCGTTCTCCAAGATATTCGGGCCTCATACTATTTTCTACAAATAATCCACTGAAATTCGAAACAATCAACAATCATAAAAGAACACAATGTAACCGATGGTCACACAAAACAAGGTTCCACAATGCAAGCGTTTCAAAGGAATCCATACCATCACAGACTTTATATCCCAAGGAATCAAATGACAACATGAAGGGTAACTTATTCAGGCACCCCATGCCATCTCCATGACCCGGAGATCGTCATATTTAGATATACCCTATACCGAAACATGTGCTAAGGAATACCGCTAAGTATTATGGTATCACATGGCGTAAAAGTTAAAGCCAATATTGCAAGCCAAAGAGGAATCCAGCGGACAATCAAATGAATCGCGGATTCAAGGACGAAAAGTTTCGTAAGATGTTCAAACTCTGCGATTGTATAACAATCGAGTGTGAAGCAACGAGAAGCGGAGTAAGGATTCGTATACGTCCTTCCAGCTTATCAGAACGACCCACACGTTCTTTATGTATCTATGTTTACTTTAAAATACCATTCTGGTATGCAATCGTTGTCATAATATTTATAAGTATAGAGTTGGTGAAATCGTATTACACTAAAGGCTTGGGGTCTCACATCATAAAGTATAAGTAACCACTGTAGAAGTGGTATGAATCCAACTCTAGTGTATCTTAAACAGGTGGTCAGTAGGAATGTGGAATGGACTGTAATACCAGTTTTCTGCCTATCCCAAAGGCATATGTAGTAACGCATTATCCACCAATCCCAATTCATGTATCAATTTTCGCACAAACATTCACACACTATCACCTTGGCACACGTATGTATCATTCCACGTATCTCAGTGTGTTTATTACCGCGGCTTTCCCAACACTGCCTCGATTGAGCAAGTCTGTTATTACGTTCCGGACCATAATAACCCACTTGCCCCATAAGGCCATCCTGGTACTTGCAATTAGGATACTTTACCGTGTTCACTAACGACCTTGAGTAGATGTTAATATTTTCAATGATGTCCACTAAGGTCCGAGCCAGTAGTTATAGTCTAGGTTTCCTTAAAGGCACCTAATTCTCTATAACCAATGGCTCTGATACCATCTTCTGTCACACCCCGACTCGCAGCGGAAGACAAAATACGGGATGCAACAGACACCTCTGGTATAAGCACATTGTTTATAAAGACACTACATTTTATTACTTACAAAACGTTGATTACATACTACATGTATGTTACAACTGCGTGTTCCCATGAACCACATAAGTCTTCTAAGCCACGTGCGTCTATATCACGGATGCAAACAAACATGTCTTGAACAACATACACGGGTCACACCAGTATCAAGTTACCTGAAATGCATGTTAGTTTTAAAAAGTCAGCTAAACGCTCGTGAGTTCCACTGGTTTAATTGATGTGTAACAATTTGTGTGAACAAGTTTAATTGCACTGGTCATAATCATAATGACGGTCACAGTCATAGTCGCAGATGGAATTACACCAGGACACAAGTGAAACTTGACTGTTTTACCTCGGGCCGTGTCACCCCAGACACTCCCGGCCACCGGATCGTGTCACAAAGACACTCCAGGCCCACCAACTGTGCCACGTGCAGTTCAACGCCCCTTAGTAGTTATGCCTAACAATATAGCCAAATTAGGACACGTGCAGACCTCGTTGCCGACCTTTCTGTCGGGCGCGGCCTGGGTTTGTCAGACCAATAGTACTATTCACTGCCCACGGCTTACGCTAATCACTTGTAGAGGGGAGGTAGTTCGTGTGTTAGATAATTCACATCATAAGTGGGGCAATTAACACAATTTCATAACATGCCAATCATCCCAGAAACAGTATCACAGTTTAGAAGTGGGAGAGTAAATCTCAATCCCAGCTTGGTGTAATCAACACAGTTTTGCAACATTCAAATCACTTCCAGAAAACAGTAACCTCGTTTAATAATGGTGGAGTGAAACTCATTCCCAAGTTAGTGTAATCAACATGGCCTTTAACATGCAAGTCCCCAGAAAACAGTAAAACAGTTCGAAAGTAGGGAAGTGAAACTCAGTCCCAAGTTGGGGCAATGATCACAGTTTGTAACAAGTTCATGTGTTAGGGAAGTGAAATTCCCTTCATAAGTTTGTGTAATTAACACAGTTTGTAACATGCATTCAACCCCAAGTAAAACAATAAAACAGTTAAAAGTGGGGAAGTGAAACTCACAGTATGAGTAGTGATCTCAACGCAAAAGTGATCAAGCAACTGGACCAACTTTTATAATACCCATGCAAGTATGGACTCAAATCAGTATCTAAGTTGGTAATGGTTATAACTTGGATCCGTTCGGGAGTTTTTACTCCGAATTGAGTCTATAGGACACTGGTATGGTGATGGACTTCAGGGTAGTATTAGTTTACAGTTTGGCTTCCGGACACCGATTCGCGTGCCAGCCAAAGTCAGTAGTTTAACGTGTTTGGGTAATGGTACGGGAATACCAGTAGTGCCAACACGTGGTTATTCAAGAATGATTAACTTTCCCTAAAGGGAGTTTGAGTGTTTGAGGGGTCTAAGTTGCCCAAATTTGCGTTTCCATTTTCACCGTCGGGAATTCTCCCGAATTGCCTTAGGACACACCCAGGGTGCCTAATTTACCCGGGAATCTCCTGGAATACTCCCGGTGTTCCAACTATAGTATTTGTCGGGTTGGGTTAGTTCCCAGTTCCGGCAGGTTCGCTATACGGTAAACTGCCGAAATTGCTTTAAAATAATATGTTTTTAATTCCATAAATTCCCATTTAATCTATATTTTATATAAAAATCTGTAAATTTTTATATAAATCAGTAAAAATCTATATATTATGGGAAAAATTTCTGGGAATTTATTTTGTTAATTTACTCATTTAAATAAATTATTTATAAAACTATTTTCAACCACATAATTCTAATTAAATATCATCAGTAGTTAAAAAATCCAACAACATCCAAAACACCTTATACATGTCCAGGAACTTCTAAGAAAATTTTGGGATTTTTCCGATTTCGTTTCGGTGCGTTCCCGGCTACCGAAAACTCGTAAAAACGCGGATTTTTAACCCAAATCAAAACTCAACCAATGGACTCTGAATTTTCCAAGAACCTTCGCCATATGTTTCTTAGTTTCTCTGTAAAATTTGGTGATTTATTGAATCCGTTTGATATATTTCAGAAATTCTTTCGGTAAAACAGTTATAAATTCACCAAAACTAGTACAAAATTCCAAAAATTCTATAATTTTTTGTAGACCTTGATGACAATACCCTACATCACCATACCAAATTTAATCTCAATCCAAGTTACACGGACCAAGTTATAGCTAAAACAAGATTCTGCCCATCCTAGTTTCGGTTTTCGGATGATATACCTAGCGAATCTTCCGCTTCCAAATGTTTATCTTGATCCCAGAAGTGTGTAAAGGCTATATTCAGTACCTACATACCCAGTACAATCCAAATATGCTAGAACTTAGATCAATCAAGCTTTAACTCATTGTTTTTCGGTTAATCGAATAATTAAACGATTATTGTCGAATAAGAGTTGATTAGGGTATCAAACCCCAAAGGTTTGTGATCATGGCTGCCATATAACGCCAGGTAAATACCAAGATGTTCGTATTCAGCCCATAAACATGTTTAAACCTTCAAAAATCTTGGATTAAAATAAGTTTTTCGGCTAGAAATCGCGTGTAATCAAGAAAACTCAATCAATACTAATTAGAACTTGAAGAATACCTTTGAATTAGAGTTGTTTTAGGATGAACTCAGCTGAATTCAGGTTAGTTATGGCAGATTTTATGGAGAGAAGGTGGAATTTTTTGATGAAAATGAATAAAAATAAATGAAAAAAGAAAAAAAAAACTATTTATGCATGTGGGGGGTATGGTGGCGGTTTGGGAGGTGGGTCCCAAGGGGACACCTCGTGCTCCGGTCCACGTGTTAAAAGATGATGTTTATCTTCCGTTTTCGGGTCCCGGACGCGTCTCCGATTTGCGAAACGGGCTCCGTTTTGCGTGTTCTTAGTGTCAAAAGACTCGGTTTTAAAAGCTGAGCATAACCGTCTCGAAATCCGGGCATGGTTACGTTTTAATCATAAAATCCTCGTTTGATGTTCGTTTTAGTGTTTTTAAGCTTGATCGATCGTTCCTTGCACATTTGTTTTCCTTATGTTTTGCCCGGAACGAAGGCGTTTCCCCAACCGGGAGTTGCTTCGTTTTGCGTGCCCGGGCTTTTTCAAACCTTATATCACAGTCTATGGCACAAAACTAAGTTGTTCCTAGAACTCGGAATCTTAAATGATGCTACCGATAACTTAATAATCAACGTCAAAGGTTTAATGCGTTGTTAAACGTCAAGTCTCCGTTTAACACGTTGTTCAAGGCTAAGGACTCCAACCTCCTATCGTTGGTCCTTAATAGTGTCATGTCAACCATGATGTGCTCTCAGATTCCTCCGAGATATAACATATATTGTTTCGCACAACACATAAGTCATGCAACTTCCCAAGGTTTACACGCAATTATAGTTTTAATCATGCTTTAAGTTTAGGACCAATTAAGGTGTACCTGTTTCGTCATGGGTATCACACACAATCACAACAATATCATGATACACATGTCCCATCCGGTTACCACGGACTTGTACCAATCAACGTTTACCGGGATTTTTCACAGTTGTCACACATCGTTGGTCCTTAGTAGTGTTATGTCAACCATGACGTGCTCTCGGATTCCTCTAAGGTATAACATATATTGTTTCGCACAACACACAAGTCATGAAATCTCATAAGGTTTACGCGCAATTATAGTTTTAGTCATGCTTTAAGTTTAGGACCAATTAGGGTGTACCTGGTTTCATCATGGGTGTCACAGTGGCTAACACAAGTGGTTCAGGAAAAGATGCGAGCAGGGATGGCAAGAATACTTCAGTGAATAGGACTCATGGTGATGAGCAAGGAAAATGCACCAGATGTGGTCGATCTGGGCACGCGACTCATGAGTGCTACGCTAGAAGCACCACGGATGGAGTCAAGCTTCAGGGATGTTTCGAATGCGGAGAACATGGACATTTCAAGCGGAACTGTCCTTTGTTGAAAGGTTAGAATGCCAGAGGTAGAGCATTTGAGCTGAATGCTTGGAAAGCTCGTGATGATCCAGTAGTTGTTACCGGTACATTCTTAATTAATAACCATTCTGCGTTCGTGCTATTTGATACTAGAGCTGACTTGAGTTTTGTTTCGAAAAACTTTGAACCATTTTTGTGTTCTCAAGCAAGTAAGCTAGATAAAAAGTACTCAACAGAATTAGCAAATGGTAAATTGATAGAAACCAGTGAAGTAATTCGTGGTTATAGTATTCCGTTATGCGATCATAGTTTTAGTATCGATCTATTACTAGTGGAGCTTGGTAGTTTCGATGTAGTCGTTGGAATGGATTGGCTATCCAAGAATAAAGCTGAGATTGTTTGTTCGAAGAAACTAGTGCGGATACCCCGTCCTGGCGGTGAAGCAATAGTGATTCATGGAGATCGAACAAGTCAGAAATCGAGAGTCGTTAGCGTTATGAAGATGCACAAGATGTTGCATAAGGTTTATCCTGCATTCTTAGTCAACGTGGTTGATTAGGAGATTGAAGAGATTCCTGTAGTTCATGAGTATCCAGAAGTTTTCCCTGAATACTTACCTAGATTGTCCCCTGCGAGACAGATCGAGTTTAGAATTGATCTTGTTCCTGGTGCAGCACCGATTGCAAAATCTCCTTATAGATTAGCACCTTCGGAAATGAAAAAACTGTCGAATCAGCCTCAAGAGCTATTTGACAAAGGTTTCATTCGACCAGGATTTTCACCTTTTGTTTGTGAAGAAGAATGATGGTTCCTTCAGGATGTGTATAGATTATCAGGAGCTGAACAAGCTAACTATCAAGAATCGGTATCCACTATTGATAATTGATGACCTGTTTCATCAATTGCAAGGATCCAACTACTACTCGAAGATTGATTTGCTTTCAGGCTATCACTAGTTGAAGATTTCTGACGAAGATAATCCAAAGACTACTTTTAGAACACGTTATGTCCATTATGAGTTTTTAGTCATGCCTTTTAGCTTAACTAATGCGCCTGCAGTGTTCATGGATCTCATGAACATGGTATGAAAACCCTACTTGGATAAATTCGTGATAGTATTCATTGATGACATACTTATCTATTCACGAACCAAAGAAGATCATGAGCAACATCTGAAGACAATTTTGGAGTTGCTGAAGAACGAGAAGCTGTATGCCAAGTTATCTAAGTGTGAATTTTGGATTCGAGAAGTTCATTTTCTCGGACATGTCATAAATGAGAGAGATATACAAGTGGATCCGTCGAAGATTCAAGTGGCTAAGAATTGGGAAGCACCAAGGACTCCTTCGGTGGTACGACAAATCTTAGGACTTGCTTGGTATTATTGGAGATTCATTAAGAATTTCTCCAGAATAGCGCAACCATTGACGCTATTGACCCAGAAGGATAAGAAGTTTGATTAGGTAGAGAAGCAGGAGAAAGCTTTTTGATTGTTGAAGGAAAAGTTGTGTAGTGCACCTATTCTTTCCCTGCCTGAGGGAAATGACGATTTATTGTATACTACGATGCGTCACGTTTAGGCCTTAGTTGCATGCTTATGCAGAAGGACAAAGTGATAGCCTATGCGTCCAAACAACTAAAAGTGCACGTGAAGAACTACACAACTCATGACTTTGAGTTAGGAGCTGTTGTGTTCACTTTGAAGATTTGGAGACATTATATGTATGGCACGAAGTGTACGATTTACACTGACCATAAAAGCCTCCAACATATCTATGATCAGAAGGAACTCAGCATGAGACAACGACGTTGGGTAGAGTTACTCAATGATTACGAATGTGATATTCGTTATCACCCAGTTAAAGCAAATGTTGTTGCTGATGCGCTTAGTAGGAAAGAGCGGGAAAAGCCTCTTTGTGTTCGTGCTTTAGGTTTAACTATACAGACGAGTTTGATTAATCAAATTCGCAACACACAGCGAGAAGCTTTAAGAGATGAGAATTTGAGAAGAGAAGGTTTAAAAGGTTTAGAATGTGAACTGATACCAAAAGCAGACGATGTGATGTACTTAATGAATCAGATTTGGGTTCCGCTTAGAGGTAACCTACGTGAACTGGTTATGAACAAGGCTCATAAATCTAGATATTCTATTCACCCAGGTTCTACCAAAATGTATCAGGACATCAAAGAGTTATATTAATGGCCAAATATGAAGAAAGATATTGCGGTGTATGTTAGTAAATGTCTGACGTGCTCGAAAGTTAAGACTAAACATCAGAAGTCGTCTAGGCTTCTGCAGCAACTAGAGATTCCTAAATGGAATGGGATCATCTTACTATGGATTTTGTCATCAAATTACCCCGTACGTCAAGTGGAAATGACACAATATAGGTAATTGTGGCTTGATTGACGAAGTCTGCTCATTTCTTACCCATTAAGGAAACATATAAGACAAAGAAGATATCGCAGTTGTACCTTAACAAGATTGTAGCCCGACATGGAGTACCAGTATCAATTATCTCCGATAGAGATAGACGATTTGACTCCAGATTTTGGCGATCACTTCAAGAGTCCTTGGGTTCTCGGTTGGACATGAGTACCGCGTATCATCCTCAAACTGATGGTCAAAGCGATAGAACCATTCAAATGTTAGAGGATATGTTGAGAGCGTGTGCGATTGATTTCAGTGGAAGTTGGGATACTCATCTGCCATTAGCTGAGTTTTCCTACAACAATAGTTATCATGCGAGTATTAAAGTTGCTCCGTTTGAAGCCTGGTTCAAAAGGAAGTGTCGATCCTCCCTTTGTTCGGCTGAATTTGGCGAAAGGCAACTAACGGGACTCGAGCTTATCCAGGAAACCACTTATAAGGTTGCCCAGACTAAGGGAAGGTTGAAAGCTGCCGCCGATCAACAAAAGAGTTATGCGGACAACTGAAGGAAACTGTTAGAGTTTCAGGTCGGTGAGCCTGCGGTATATAGGTCCTTTCAAAATACTATCTCGAGTTGGACCAGTCACTTATCGGCTCAAGCTACCACAGGATTGAGTGGAGTACATGACGCGGTTCATGTTTCCAACCTGAAAAAGTGTCTGTCGGATGAGACACTAATTATACCCCCTGATGAGGTTCAAGTAGACGATAAACTAAGATTTATCGAAGAACTGATGTGAGGGTGTTTAACCATGTTTTAAAGTGTTTAATTATGAGGTTTTACATGATTATGTGTATGAAAACTGTTTACTTTGAGTTGATTTAGATTTGCAGGTACCCAGAGTATAACGGATGGCTTTTAGAGCTTGACGGAAGGTGTTCGGGAAGCATTATGGAGTATTGGAAGCATACACACAACTTGGAAGGTCAAAATGTGGAAAACGGTAAGTTTGGTAGCAATTGGCGCCACTAGGCACTGATTTCAGCACACCACATAAGGAAAATGCATTTTGGCGCACTGGGCGCTAAATCCCAGATCTGACTCGCGAATTTCATGTTTTTCCACCATATTTAAGGCCAAACATTCCCCAAACGAAAAGATCATTAACCCTAGCCATTTTCCACTTCCCAAGGATGAATTTTGGAGTTCCTAACCTCAATCCAATCATCAATCATGCAATTCCTCATCAAAATTGAAGATCAAATCAAGAACATGAGCGACTAAACCACCTGTGATCATCTCCGGGGCTAGGGTTTGTGTTAGGAAGCGGGTCAACTTGTGTTTACATACTTTTGGATTGAGATTTGTCTAATCATTTGGTTAGTTTATCTTTATGTTTACTTGTTCTTGATTAAATGATTGTTAGATTAACGTATACACACTTGTTCATCAGTTATTTGGTTTTGACATCAACAATTGGGATTAAATTCTACATTGTCATTGTTCTTTAACCTTTAACCATTGAATTTGTTGTGTTTGTGAAATCTAAGATTGGTAATTAAATAGGTTACTATTCAGTTGCATCAATCTTTCGGTTTCGATCATGGATCATTGCAATCAAATATATTATCTATTAGTTATATACCAAACAAGTAGTTTAACAAATCATGTCTATGTGATTTCCAATTAGTAGTAATTAGGTAACCCGAGTTTCTACTCAACCCGAAAACCCGGAGATTGGTCATTTTCTCACAACTGTTTACAACCACACAACTTAAATTCGTTTTCACAACAACTCTCTGAGTTAGCAAAAAGCAAATAGTTTTAGAATTAGATAATTATAGAAAGCAATGAACTTTAACACTTCCACTAATTCCCCGTGGATTCGACACCCTACTTGCTCTTTACCAGTAAAGGTGATTAGGACACTTTTTAAACATACTTTTGACTGACCTTATGACATCGATCAAGAACCTGTTGAAGTTCTGGATTGGAAGATTCAAAAGCTTAAAACGAGTCGGATTAAGTAGGTAAAGGTTCGCTGGAATTCCAAACGTGGACCCTAGTTCAGATGGGAACAAAAGGACCTGATGCAACAAAAATATCCCTATCTCTTTCAGTCTAGTGCGAAGCCAAGACCTGTAGTGTAAAAATTTCAGGGACGAAATTTCCTAAACAGGGGGAGACTTTGACACCCGACTATTTAGAGACTATACCGTACTAGTGTGACACGTGTTCTGAATAAATAAAGGCAATATTTTATTGAAATTTGTGTTAGTTGATGATATTTTATGTGTTGATTAATTCAAACTTTGATAAAAATTATGTTGGCGATAATAAGATAAACGCTTAACGCGTAACGAACAAAATGCGAAACGAATGTCGGTGACCGCCAGATTAATTTAAATCCCAAAAATATTCCTTTATGATTAAAATGTTATTTTTAATCATATCCATGAGGAAAAATTAATTAAAACACTTAAAAACTCTATTTTGCGAGTTTAAGCACGTACTTCGCAATACCGTGCGTATCGTATAAAATACAGACGACCCAGCCAGTCTATGCAAATACAATATTGTTCAACAATATTATGGTGAGTTTATTCGTATAGAATGATAAAAATAATTTAAAACACCTTAAAATGGGATTAAAACGCGAGATAAAATACACGGTAGCCAGTTAAATTCCTGTATTCTAATATATATTATATATACATGTATGTATATGTGGAGTGTGTGGGGGGTGTAGGTGGGGCTAGTAATGCCCACCTTTATCCTCCTTATGCCATATGTTGGATCTTGGAATAACAAGTGATGATTAAAATCCTACTAACACACCAAATCTACGTTGTCATTGTTCTTTAACCTTTAACCATTGAATTTGTTGTGTTTGTGAAATCTAAGATTGGTAATTAAATAGGTTACTATTCAGTTGCATCAATCTTTCGGTTTCGATCATGGATCATTGCAATCAAATATATTATCTGTTAGTTATATATCAAACAAGTAGTTTAACAAATCATGTCTATGCGATTTCCAATTAGTAGTGATTAGGTAACCCGAGTTTCTACTCAACCCGAAAACCCGGAGATTGGTCATTTTCTCACAACTGTTTACAACCACACAACTTAAATTCGTTTTCACAACAACTCTCTGAGTTAGAAAAAAGCAAATAGTTTTAGAATCAGATAATTATAGAAAGCAATGAACTTTAACACTTCCACTAATTCCCCGTGGATTTGACACCCTACTTGCTCTTAACCAGTAAAGGTGATTAGGACACTTTTTAAACATACTTTTGACTGACCTTATGACATCGATCAAGAACCTGTTGAAGTTCTGGATTGGAAGATTCAAAAGCTTAAAACGAGTCGGATTAAGTAGGTAAAGGTTCGCTGGAATTCCAAACGTGGACCCTAGTTCAGATGGGAACAAAAGGACCTGATGCAACAAAAATATCCCTATCTCTTTCAGTCTAGTGCGAAGCCAAGACCTGTAGTGTAAAAATTTCGGGGACGAAATTTCCTAAACAGGGGGAGACTTTGACACCCGACTATTTAGGGACTATACCGTACTAGTGTGACACGTGTTCTGAATAAATAAAGGCAATATTTTATTGAAATTTCTGTTAGTTGATGATATTTTATGTGTTGATTAATTCAAACTTTGATAAAAATTATGTTGGCGATAATAAGATAAACGCTTAATGCGTAACGAACAAAATACGAAACGAATGTCGGTGACCGCCTGATTAATTTAAATCCCAAAAATATTCCTTTATGATTAAAATGTTATTTTTAATCATATCCATGAGGAAACATTAATTAAAACACTTAAAAACTCTATTTTGCGAGTTTAAGCACGTACTGCGCAATACCGTGCGTATCGTATAAAATACAGACGACCCAGCCAGTCTATGCAAATAAAATATTGTTCAACAATATTATGGTGAGTTTATTCTTATAGAATGATAAAAATAATTTAAAACACCTTAAAATGCGATTAAAAACGCGAGATAAAATACCCGGTAGCCAGTTAAATTCATGTATTATCTAATATATATTATATATACATGTATGTATATGTGGAGTGTGTGGGGGGTGTAGGTGGGGCTAGTAATGCCCACCTTTATCCTCCTTATGCCATATGTTGGATCTTGGAATAACAGGTGATGATTAAAATCCTACTAACACACCAAATCTACGTTGTCATTGTTCTTTAACCTTTAACCATTGAATTTGTTGTGTTTGTGAAATCTAAGATTGGTAATTAAATAGGTTACTATTCAGTTGCATCAATCTTTCGGTTTCGATCATGGATCATTGCAATCAAATATATTATCTGTTAGTTATATATCAAACAAGTAGTTTAACAAATCATGTCTATGTGATTTCCAATTAGTAGTAATTAGGTAACCCGAGTTTCTACTCAACCCGAAAACCCGGAGATTGGTCATTTTATCACAACTGTTTACAACCACACAACTTAAATTCGTTTTCACAACAACTCTCTGAGTTAGAAAAAAGCAAATAGTTTTTAGAATTAGATAATTATAGAAAGCAATGAACTTTAACACTTCCACTAATTCCCCGTGGATTCGACACCCTACTTGCTCTTTAGCAGTAAAGGTGATTAGGACACTTTTTAAACATACTTTTGACTGACCTTATGACATCGATCAAGAACCTGTTGAAGTTCTGGATTGGAAGATTCAAAAGCTTAAAACGAGTCGGATTGAGTAGGTAAAGGTTCGCTGGAATTCCAAACGTGGACCCTAGTTCAGATGGGAACAAAAGGACCTGATGCAACAAAAATATCCCTATCTCTTTCAGTCTAGTGTGAAGCAAAGACCTGTAGTGTAAAAATTTCGGGGCCGAAATTTCCTAAAATGGGGAGACTTTGACACCCGACTATTTAGAGACTATATCGTACTAGTGTGACACGTGTTCTGAACAAATAAAGGCAATATTTTATTGAAATTTGTGTTAGTTGATGATATTTTATGTGTTGATTAATTCAAACTTTGATAAAAAATATGTTGGCGATAATAAGATAAACGCTTAATGCGTAACGAACAAAATGCGAAACGAATGTCGGTGACCGCCTGATTAATTTAAATCCCAAAAATATTCCATTATGATTAAAATGTTATTTTTAATCATATCCATGAGGAAAAATTAATTAAAACACTTAAAAACTCTATTTTGCGAGTTTAAGCACGTACTTCGCAATACCGTGCGTATCGTATAAAATACAGACAACCCAGCCAGTCTATGCAAATAAAACATTGTTCAACAATATTATGGTGAGTTTATTCTTATAGAATGATAAAAATAATTTAAAACACCTTAAAATGGGATTAAAACGCGAGATAAAATACACGGTAGCCAGTTAAATTCCTGTATTATCTAATATATATTATATATACATGTATGTATGTAGAGTGTGTGGGGGGTGTAGGTGGGGCTAGTAATGCCCACCTTTATCCTCCTTATGCCATGTGTTGGATCTTGGAATAACAAGTGATGATTAAAATCCTACTAACACACCAAATCTACGTTGTCATTGTTCTTTAACCTTTAACCATTGAATTTGTTGTGTTTGTGAAATCTAAGATTGGTAATTAAATAGGTTACTATTCAGTTGCATCAATCTTTCGGTTTCGATCATGGATCATTGCAATCAAATATATTATCTTTTAGTTATATATCAAACAAGTAGTTTAACAAATCATGTCTATGTGATTTCCAATTAGTAGTAATTAGGTAACCCGAGTTTCTACTCAACCCGAAAACCCGGAGATTGGTCATTTTCTCACAACTGTTTACAACCACACAACTTAAATTCGTTTTCACAACAACTCTCTGAGTTAGAAAAAAGCAAATAGTTTTAGAATTAGATAATTATAGAAAGCAATGAACTTTAACACTTCCACTAATTCCCCGTGGATTCGACACCCTACTTGCTCTTTACCAGTAAAGGTGATTAGAACACTTTTTAAACATACTTTTGACTGACCTTATGACATCGATCAAGAACCTGTTGAAGTTCTGGATTGGAAGATTCAAAAGCTTAAAACGAGTCGGATTAAGTAGGTAAAGGTTCGCTGGAATTCCAAACGTGGACCCTAGTTCAGATGGGAACAAAAGGACCTGATGCAACAAAAATATCCCTATCTCTTTCAGTCTAGTGCGAAGCCAAGACCTGTAGTGTAAAAATTTCAGGGACGAAATTTCCTAAACAGGGGGAGACTTTGACACCCGACTATTTAGAGACTATACCGTACTAGCGTGACACATGTTCTGAATAAATAAAGGCAATATTTTATTGAAATTTGTGTTAGTTGATGATATTTTATGTGTTGATTAATTCAAACTTTGATAAAAATTATGTTGGCGATAATAAGATAAACGCTTAACGCGTAACGAACAAAATGCGAAACGAATGTCGGTGACCGCCTGATTAATTTAAATCCCAAAAATATTCCTTTATGATTAAAAGAAAGAACAAGCTCCATATCATCAAACTTCATCAAAAACCCACCAAAATCTTGAAGGTATAAACTTACTTTTAAAACCATGTTTTTGTTTCTTGGTGATAATGATGATGACGGAAGGTTTCTCTTAATCTTGGAATTAATCACAAACTTGAAAACTAATAATTATGGGTTTTAATTAAAATAAAAATGGAAGCTTGTGTTTGTGAGTACATGGTCGAAAATGTGGGTATACATGGGGTTGAGATTGTTTTTTTTTATTAGTTGATGTGATTCTTGAAAGGTTGTTGCATGCATGATCAAAAAGGGGGTTTTGAATAAAGTTTATATGATATATGAATACATAGAAAGTTAATTTTTGGAAGTATATGTACACATATGCGTGTGTCGTGTATATGTATATATGTATGCATGCATATGGGTTTTGTTCGATGTTCTTAAATGTGAAAGAATAATGCATGCAATGATATGATGATGATTTCAAAACGATTTCTTGGATTATTTGAATATGGATTAAATTTGTTTTGAATGAATTAAAGTTCATGGATGATGATGTGATAATCATGAATTAGATGCTTGTACATAAGCATGCATGGTGGTTACATGATCATAAGTTATTGAAAATATTATGGTATGACTAAATGTATAAAATCAGAATATAAAGATATAAAAATGATGTTATAAGATATAATATGATGACATAAAACTATGTCATAAGTTAAATAGCTTTGCATGTTGTACATTTAGCTTAAAAAGTAGTAAATGGGTGAATTTGCATGATTTATGTGACTTACATGAAATCTGCACTAACATGAGTATAAGTATCATTCTATTCAGTAAATAACATGTGCTATATTAAACTATCATGTTGTAATGATTTGGGATGATCATAGTAAAGTTCGGTACAAGACTAAGCGTTAAAAACGGTAAAAATCGGCTTTTAAAGTGATTTTTATAAAACTGTTTTAGATCAAAATATAAACTGATATTTTTGATATAAATATAAGTATTTTAACTTATTTTAAGTATCCACGGTGTTTGGCTAGTCATACGTGACTTCCGACACACGAAAACGTTACCGAAACGTTAAAATACGCATATTTCGACATTCACGAAAAAGGGTTGTTCAAGGGTGAACTTTGTGTGATGTAATATAATATGTGAATATGAGTATATGAAATGTGATATGTTAAGTGATGACATGATAGTAGGAATTAACACTATGCATGTACACTTGTACGGTTAAAACGGTAAATGTCACGTTAAATTTATAACTTGTTTATTGAGCATTAAATACATAGGTTAACTTGATGAGTTCGTGTGTATATGCTTTAAAATGAAAATATATAAGTTTACGAGATGCGTGTATTACGATATATGATAATATGTTCACATTTATGTAAATATATTACGAAGCGCAAATCGTAGATATATTGCTTATAAAACGGGTGTGATAACGGATATACATAATGAGGGTCACCAATAAAATCATTCAAGTCGCAAAAATCTTAAAATTATATATATATATATATATATATATATATATATATATATATATATATAAACACGGCAACATAATAAAAAATAAAGACTTTTTGAGGACATTTCAATGTTATGTGAAAATTCTAAGTATTGGAGAAACTTAGGTATTATTTTAGAATATTAGTTATTAAATCGTTCCAACTTAAGTTAGGACATGTAGACCAAATTGTAGGATAGCTCAAACATAAAAACGCACCCAAAGGTGAGTGTCACTAACCCCTCTTTTTAGTGTTTTATATAACGTTTTTTTTTTGTGGGGGGGGGGGGGGGAAGAACACGCCTTAAAAGGATAATTGTATGTTTTTGTATAAAACATGCCTTTAAACCAATTATTAATATACTTTCATGGAATATGGTTTGAAAATTATGTGATATGTTTTTGAGGAAAACATGGTTTTGATGGAACATATATATGTTTCGGGGAGAAACGAGTTTTGAATGATATAAATATGTTTTGGGGAGAAACGGGTTTTGAATGATATAAATATGTTTCGGGAGAAACGGGTTTGTTTGATTATATGTACATTTCAGGGAGAAACGACTTTGATTAATTATATATAAGTTTTTTGGGTTAAACGGGTTAAAACGACCGTGTAGATTTAAATATGCTTAAATCTAAAATTGTGGCGAATTTGTTTGCTCTCAAGAGAGTAAGTATCGAGTTAGGCTTACGTCTCGGTGGGGACTTCGGGGGATTCGTACAACACATGATATTAAATTTATCAATATATATATATATATAGGGGATGGATCATGAGAAAACTAGTTTAAATGAGAAAACCAAAAAAACTAACTAAAAAAGCCAAAAAACATATCAAAATTTTTTTTTTTTGATTTTTTTATTAAAATTTGCTATATATATTATATAAAAAAACGTTTAAAAAAAATAAAAAAAAAACATATAATGCACATGTGCAACATAAACATGTATTCCACATGTGTAGTACACATATAGTGCACATGTGCAGTACAAGTTTTTTTTTTTGAAAAAAAAGTTTTTTTATACATAAAATGTAGCGATTTTTTATAAAAAAATTGTAAAATAAAATTTGTTTGTTTTTTATGCTTTTTTTTGGCTTTTTTAGTTAGTTTTCTAGTTTTCTCGTTTATATCTAGTTTTCTCATGATCCTCTCCCTATATATATATATATATATATATATATTGTTCATGAGGCAGGCACTATAAGTGACCCATTGTGGGCACTTGCGCAAATTTTTCCGTTTAATCATTAATACTATTAAGCGTGGGATTGTTGATAGATCTATCGGGTTAACCACCCATCGTGACCAGTAGTTCCTTGTCAAGTCAAAGCGACGAATTTATATTCTATATTGTCTAGCATTGATTATACCCTTGTTTCTAATGTATCGCTCGTATGTCTTGCAAACTTACGAATCTGAACATTTGATGCTATTAGTTTAATATGTAAACCTTGGGAAGATGTTGTGTATCGAATATTTTTGGAAAATGCTTGCGATGAAAGACCCTCAGATTTTTGTAAAGGAAGTAAAATAGACTTTCTTAAATATATATGGATGTTTTATTATAAAACACATAATAAGAAAGTTTTCCTTAAATCAAATTATTTGTAATTTGGGATATGTGAACTCACCCTTCTTTGTGTTGACACTTGATTTTAACGTGTTCTTCAGGTACATGAATTCGGCTTCGGGATTTCGACGTATCTTGTGGTAGTTGATGCAAGTTCTAATAAATAATGTTTTGGACAACTTTTAAAACTATTTGGGACCAAGTGTGTATTAAGATCCATAAGGATCAAACAACTATGTCATGGTTCTAGTTTATGTTTAAACTTTAAACTCTAACTTAAACTTTTTTAGTTAACTTTTATATCCAAAATAATGTTGCATCGTCTACTAAGATATTTATGGGTACTAACCTCCGTCAACGCCACGTTTGTATTTCCGCTGCGACGTTTTTGGGGTGTGACAACTGTGATATTTGTGCCTTTCCAATCATTGTACAAATCCAAACAATTTTGTATTCAATGAGACCTTGTGTTTTATTTCCGGTATTTGTATAATTATCAATGACATTTGCACATTTTCAATCCTTTTACAATTTCGAACTCTCAAAAACTTTTGTGGAAGTAATTCGTTAACTGACACTCAAACGTAATCAGTTTAATGCAACATACACTTCGGAACAAGGACATAAGCTACACATAACCTAAATACCCGTTACATAACTTAGATATAAGTTTTGAAGGGTTAAGTATGACAAAAGCACGCTTATACAAGTCCAGGGACTATTTTCGCCAAACTGCGAAAGTTTGCCAATTCTCGTATTCCAGATACGAACCATGTGTACCAACCTAAATTTTTTTTATTCGATAAAATCTTGTATTTTGTTGATAAGAATGCAAAAATGTCAATCGTTGCGCAATTTCGATCATTATAATGTTCGTTAACGCGTTTTATGTATTTTTGTGAAACGCGTAACTGTACAACCGAACGAACTGATATCTACGACATTCCGGGCAAAATCCAAGTTACATGTGCCTAACACCTTTATAGAGCCTAAAAATTAGGTTAAAAGGGGTTAAAAGTGACAAAAGGCGACGAAACAAGTCTAGGGGCCAAATCTATCAAATTTCAAAAGTCTCTGCCCCTGCCAGGGCCTTATGGACCGTAAGAGGTGCCCCATACGTTTCGCAAGGGGTGCCCAGATCAGCAGAAATGTGGCAGCTTCTTGTTTCATGCCTTGGAGCTCAAGAACTCGAAATTTCCAGCTTTGTTCCTGCATTTGACAAGTGTTAGGACCTCCCTCCTGATCATGCCATCTCCATGGAAACTTGGCTTGATCTTGTGAGTTCAAAATCACAATAAATAGTCAAGAATTTTTCCATTCGAACTTGCTCATTTCTCACTTTCTTTCTCCCACTCTCTTGGATCTTGTTTTCAGCTTTTGGAAGCCTCCTACTGAGTTCTTATAGTGTTCCCAACACAAGTAAGTACTCTTCCTTAGTCTATTTCATTTATTTTGGCTATGCTAAGCCAAAAGTCAAACAATTTGACTTTCTGTTTGACTTTCGGTTCTGACCATGATTGGTCAAGTCAAAGTTCAATTGAACTTTGCAATGTGATCGTAATCACGAATGTTATAATACCTTGCGATTGTACCTTCTGATAACCACGTTTACTCGGCGAAGTGACGAGTCAAAGTTTTGGTATAAAAATGCGCATAATGTGCATTTTACGATTAAACTATTTTTGGGTATCAAAACTCCAAGTTTTGATATCAAATCAGTTTTATAACTTAGTTAGACATGTTTTAACATGTCTGACACGTCACTTCAATTTAATGCTTTATTTTGGGTCATAAATCGAGCGGTTAGACCACCGCTTTGACTTTCGAATCCGACCCGTTTGGTCAATCTTAAAATTCGACCATGCACATTTTTAGGACCATAGTTGTATAGGGAATAACCCTCTGAGGTTATACCTTATGGTCATAAGGTTTGGTTAGTTTTATGATAAGTACTTTTATGTTCTTTAAAAATGACCAAAACGCCCTTTTTGAACATAAATCTTTTTAAGCATATGTAACCAAAGTTTTGACATATAAAATGATGTTACAACATTGTCAAACATGTTTTGGCATATAAGACTTATCATAGGACATATTTAACCATCCGAATATATAATTACGCTAATGACACGTTAAAGTAGCATAAACTACCTTAACGAGTCATAACGGGTCAAAAGCACTTAGGACCCTTTCCAAATCAGAATGTTAAGTCTATTAAACCATATCATATGAGTTCCAAAACTCGTATGGTTTATAAGACTTCATTCTATCCAATCCTCCGATTTAAGCCGCGACTCACTAACATAGTTATCCGATATTAGGACATACTTGAATCCTCAATCTCTTGAGCTTTGTTTGATCATTTGAACAAGACTTATACGCAATCCCAAGTGAGTGCATAGTCCCCTCTTTTATGTTTTCAAAAGTTTTGGGGTGATTCATATGCGCCTATCACTACTTTTTTGATTTCATGACATTAAACATGTTTTATTTATCTAGTATATATAATACATGGTTTTCAAAGACATTTTTGCTTCATATGTTGACCTGGCATACCTAGTACATGGTTTTCAAACACATTTTGCTTTGAATGTTGACCTAGCATACCTAGTACATGGTTCAAAGACATTTTGCTTCGTATGTTGACCTAGCATACCTAGTACATGGTTTTCAAAGACATTTTGCTTTGTATCTTGACCTAGCATACGTAGTACATGGTTTTCAAATACATTTTGCTTCGTATGTTGACCTAGCATACCTAGTACATGGTTTTCAAAGACATTTTTGCTTTATATGTTGACCTAGCATACATAGTACATGGTTTCAAAACATTTTCACGACATGCTCACATTGTTTTAGACATTTTGGTACGTTGAACTCGGAAATGGTACATTCATTAACATTGATCACGTCGACCGTTAGTATGTAATGGTACCATAGGATTGACAATCCCGTTCCCGCTTCCTAGGTTTGTTTGGAAGTGACCTTATGGAATGACATAATCCGATGAACATTTGATAAACCTTAATCTTTATAAGGGTTTATATGACAGTCAACAAGGCTTGAATGTATTAGCCAACAATCCATATTTATATATCTACACAATAAAAGAAATGATTTTATAAAACAAAACCTTTGATTAAACAAGACATTTGTTAATTCAAAAACATTATTTTAGACACGACATTTTGGCTATACAAGACAATTTTTCATTCATGACATTGGTTTACACATGACATTGGTTTAAAAAAGACATTGCATTTGTTGTTTTATGGTAAGAGATTTAAATAACGAGACGTGTAAAATATGATAAAAGTGTGGTGGATACGCCGCTGGTACTTCTTATATATAAGTGCTTTTATTATATTACATATAGTAGCGTTATCTAAACCACTTCAAACAAAATACAAGACATGACATATTTTATACATGACATAACATATTTTGGTTATTAAGTTAACCATGCATCATTTCTTTTAAATTATTTGACTTTATGATTTTATAAAGAAACATTTTATAATGGTTCATGGCTACTTTTGTATTAGTTATACAATTCTTTTAACACTTAAAACCATGAATCATCATTACAAAACCTATGTTACTCACAAGCATTTTAATGATGACGTTTTGTTTTCACATATGTTTTAGTAGTAAACGTTTGACTATGAACATGCTTCACATAGGGCGGACTTGGGCCTTAATTTATCTTAAAACTTGCAAGACAAATGTTATGTTTTATTTGTATTTTCCCAAGAAATGTAAACAATTAAATTCAATAATTCAAAACTTTATGTACCATGTGTTGTGAAACAATAGTCATGTAACATGACTCCCCGACGTTTCTTCTGCGGGTTGTTGTTTTATGCGGTCAGGATGTTACAGAAAGATTGGTATCAGAGCTCATGGTTATAGGGAATTAGGTTATTAGTAATGCTTTTGACCTAGCCTATACCTTCCTAGGACCCTAACACAAGTTATCTTGTGTTTAGGTCTTAAAACAATACCATCACCTATCCTTAGGTGATTACAAAAATAGATCCACAAGTTACAAATTCGTTTTGAAAATCAATCATCAATCTTTAGATGATTTGTTTTTAGGCTTTAATCCTTTAAAGTTTTCAAAATCTCATCAAAGTTGGGGTTTTAATAATGTGAACACATGCAATCTGGAAGGGTGGATACCTATACCCTGAGTTTTCTGTCTAAGGCTAGAGTGTTCGTAACAAATCTGTAGACTCTTGGGGTGAGTGTCCACTTATATGCTAAAGCATGTCTTCGCGATACATTATAAAGACCCATTTACTTTGATTAGTCATTGTGTGTCGTTTGTTTTTAAGGAATGACCACCATCCTTATGTTTTGTCGATATTTTTAAAATCTCATTTGATTATCCTTTATCAATCTCACCCGTTTTCTCTCATATTTTCCTGCTCTTTTAGAATGCATCCTCGTCGAAATGTTGCTCATGACACCGATATGGCGGCTATGATAGCTCAGCACATAGTTGTTGTGCTACCAAATCTTGTGACTCAATTAAACCAAGCCAACAATAACAACAACTGTCACTCCCGCTAAAATCTCAGAGTCGGTTGATCTGACTGGTATCTTCATTGCACATCAGAAGTATAAGAGTGCTAAGACTTCTAGAAAGTGAACGCCCGCTAAGTACTCGAATCCCCATGGGTTCTCCTATTCCAACGGTGTCATAATTTAGATGTGTATCATGAGAAAGAAACATGCAAAAAATCAACGTAAAGTTGGCGAGTTCATAGTTGTTTGAAAAAGATTTAAAATAAATCTTGTTGATAACCGGTTTAAATAATGTTGAGAAAATGTTATAAAATCATTTTCCTCGGCATGTCATATGAAAAACCTTGTATGCTTTTGTAAAAATTGTATAACCGTCAATGTCCGCGTACGACAAAGTCAACATGCCCGCATGAGCCTATAACCAACCCAAAGCTAGGAAGTGCCTCGCCAAACCGTTTACTCAAGACGGTAGACTAGCAGGCGGTTATAGTTCCGGTATGCAGCGAGGACTTCACTGTACAGTTTTAAGCGACCCTACGGCCCTTAGAGTTGAGTACTGGACAATCCAGTCCCTAAGTTGTATGCAGGACAATCCAGTCCCTAAGTTATATGCAGGACAATCCAGTCCCTAAGTTGTATGCAGGACAATCCAGTCCCTAAGTTGTATACTAGGACAACCCCATCACTACCCATGAAACTCATGCAAGTTTCAAAAATACACGTGTGTTTTTATAAAACCGATATGTTGAGCATAAACCTTTCGTAAACCATTTGAGTTAATTGAAATCCTTTCGCAACATGGTTTAGAAATATGAATCTTTTTGTTCATCAAAATATTGTGTACTTTTCCAAAACTTGCATGTCTTTCCACCTCCGAAAACATTTATAAACATGTAAAATAGTAAAACGTGGGGGTTATCAACTCACCTCGATATCCAATGCAAAACTAGCATAATATGATTCCATGATGTTGTTCCAATAACGTAGACTCGCTGGCATGCAACTATCTCATTCCTACCAGGGAATAAACTTATAAGATTCTACTAAAAACGTAGCGAAACTACGTGTCACCGAGCTCTACCGAATCGTTAGCCAATGATTCGACGGGGAAGTTTTCTTGAATTTATGAATTGATAATGTTATACTCGATTAATCACATTTAGCCGGTGATATTTACTAATTCTTGAAAGCACTTAGTGTACGGGAGATTTAATGTATATATATTTATATAAAAATATAAATATATATATATAATTGTATTAGTCGTTTCGAATGGTCGTGCGTGTACGTAAACAAGTGTTCGTATAAAAATAATACACGTTATAGACTCGTATAATGTATTTACGCGTTTCTTGAATAGTCGACATATACGTTGACGAATAGTATTACGACTCGTCGTAGTGTTTCGTAAGATGTAGACATATATTTATACGTATATATGTAAACGTAAATACATATGTATGTAAATGTTGCGTAGCCGAAATAGTAGACTCGTGTCTCGTGGATAATTATCAAAGTAATTATGTCGTTGTACGCTTGTTATGAATCGACATTGTTGGTATGTTATCAAATAACTCAATTTATAATATATATGAAGGTCGTACGGTAATATATCGTATACCATTTAAACGTATGAAATAAATATAAATAATTGTATTTATTTTATAAAATGTTCGAGTTGTAAACGTTAGAGATAAATAATACTAGTTATATTTATTTCACATAATTACCGAAAAATAGTCGTTTGAAATAAATTTATTTTATATAAGATTTTCGTATCTTGTAATCACGCTCGTTGAAATGTTATAGTCTCGTTTTGTAAGTTATAAAAGTAGTCAAAGTAAGTATACACTTATCTTTATTTTTGTAAAATACTTTGAATCTCGATGGTTCCGTTTTTTGAACTAAAACATGTTTCATATTACGGATTTTATAAAAAACGGGCAGAGTTTCCTCCGTTTTTAGGTCGATCCCGACAATGCAGGTTGTCGATAAATGTTTTCAAAACTCAACAATAATTCAACAATATATGTATACCTTTCAATCGTATTCAATACGCCAATTTCTTATCTCGTAAAATCAATATATATATATATATATATATATATATATATATATATATATATATATATATATATATCACTTGACAGTTTGGTTTCGACTAATTTATACATATGTATGTATGCAAGTTATATAAACAAATCACATAAAAACTGAGGATTTTATTTTCTTAATGGTTTGTTAGTTGGTTTGGGTTAGAGCTCGATGTCGCTCAAGACAAAAATCTAAATAACTATTTAGTAAATTTGTGTCACTAATATTTTACCAAGGTTAGCGTTGACTGAGTTTGACCCGAACCGAAATCTGTTCGGTTGACCTGTGTTGACTGAGTTTGACCGAGTTGGCCGGAAACATCAAAACTGAGTAGTTGACTTGTTGACCTGAACCACTCGTTCCCTTGTAGCTCGAAACTGACCCTGTTGACTCGAACTCGAAATCTGACCGGATGACTCGGACTTGAACCGGGTTGACCCGTGTGTTTCTCTTGTGAACTCGAATGAAATCAGAACCGATACTTGCCGAACCAAACCGAAATCTGACTCGCTTAATCCCGAACCCAAACCGTCAGCGTCATCACTTCACCGTCAACACTACCAAGGCTAAAGAAACTGGTTAAGATTTGAATATAAAAAACACGAGTTTGCCTAAAAATTACTTACCGGAGATTTTGGAGGCGAGTCTGGCCGTCGGTTTGACGGCTCCGCCGTCTGTCGTTGTTGTCGTGAGCAGCAGAGAGGGGTCGGCTCCCCTTCCTCTCGCCGAACTCTCTCTCTCTCTCGTCATACTCTCTCTCTCCTGCCGAGCTTTCTCTCTCTACGACTTCCGCTCTCTCTTTACAGGTTTCTCTCTCTAGACTAGAAGGGTGTGGCTGTAAAGTGGTGAAGGGAGTCGCGTTTGGGGAGTGGCTAACCGGCAAGTAGTGTCGGATATTGGCCGGAAAAAGGCTCCGGCGGCCGGAGATTAGAGAGAGAGAGAGAGCAGATGGGTGTCTTGGGGCTAGGGTTTGTAAGTATGATGAAGAGAATGAGAGGTTTAAATGGTTAGTGTTTAGATGGGTTGGGCCCAAGGCCCGTTAGCGCTTCGTGTGGCCCAACAACGTTTTCACGGCCCGTTTTCATTCTTGAACTTCGTAAAATGTCGTACAAAGTCTATTTAGGGTCGAAAGCACTTAAAATTATGTTGGGTATCGATGTTTTGCTGCGTTCGTTTGTCGGTTGCGTAAAAATAGTGTAAGTCACTGTGGTCATCGTTTCTATTCGTTTTAGCATCCGGTTTCAACCGTGAGCATTAAAATCCGACGAAGAAGCTAAATATATCATAATATATTATCGAGACGTAACTCGAGTCCGGTGCTTCCATTTCGTTGTTGATTGTCGGTGCGTTATTGTGTCCGCGTTCGTGCTCTGTGATGTTCGGCAGTCCAAATAATTTATATAACTATAGATATATGATAAATATGAGCTTAAAAATTGTATTACACTCGTCGTCAAGCTTTCGTACGGTATCAGTTCATTACCGATTAAAGGTTTCCCGCAAATCGCCATTCGCGTACTATAAAGCTGAATATGCGTTCCTAGGAATTCCAAATGCCTAATTAAGTTAATTTGTGTCTTAACGCAATACTTTTAGTTGTCTTAATATTCATTAGGCACGTAATTAAATCCGAAAATTTCAGGTTGTCACAAGAACAATGCACCTACTCCGTGCAACTTAAAACAATTCAATTCGGCTAAACCGCTCAGGTTTGGTGGTTCTGAGGGAGCAACTGGGCTCCTACAGTGGTTTGAGTGTCTTGAAAGTACATTCCGTAATGTCCAATGTCCAAATGAGCACAAAGTAGAGTTTGCATCGAGTGTGTCCAAAAGAGGGCACTCACGTGGTGGAACAGAGTTGTGAGAGATAGGGGTGCAGATGTAGCGATGGCTCAGACATGGGAAGAGCTTCGAGCTCTTATGATGAAGGATTCTGCCCACGTCACGAGCAAAGGGCACTCGAGAACGAATTCCACGACCTGGAACAGGATAGTGGAGAACATTGTGCCTACACTTACCGTTATGAGGAGTTAAGTTTGTTATGTCCTGCTATGGTCACGCCATTAGATAAGGCTATTGAGAAATACATAGATAGCCTTCCTAACCCAGTTCAGGATATTGTCACTGGTAATAACCCCGCTAGAGTCAGAAAGGCTATTGAGTTGGCTGCAACCCTAACTGACTCGCAAGTCAAAAAGGGTAAACTTCACCGCAAGGGTGACAAAAAACCATCTACCAAGACAACTCAAGAGAAACATAATGGAAACAAGGCTAAAACCTCCAAGAAGTCTAGGATGCGTAAGGCTTCCAAGAGCTTCGCTGTTGTTACATAACCCAACCAAGCTGCTCCTAACCAACCAGCACAACCTCCCGCCTAGAGGCAATATGTTGGTACTGCAGCTCTGTGCAACAAGTGTAATAGTCATCACCAACCCCATCGGCCGTGCCGTCATTGTACAAACTACAGACGATCTGGTCATTTGGCCAACACTTGTTGTTCTGCTCCTACCCCGAATCAAGTGGTTCAAAATTGTCACACCCCCAAATTTCCACTTGTAGATTCTACACTGAGGCGTGTGACGTACCAGGATCTAGCCACTAATCATGTCGAACTATAGTAAATAATATAAAACAAGTCATCATGTCCAACAATGAATAGTGAATTTCAAGTTAAATGTTTCAAACATATTAAGTATTCACCGGAAGCATAATCAATTGTTTAAGTAATAAAAACCATTTTTATTCAAAACGTAAACGTAACATTAAGCGTTTCATCAAACGATACGACCCATGACAGCTCCCGCTCCTCAGACTGCAAGTTCCCATAGCAATGATTATCTAATGACCTGTAAGCATGCAGAAAAAGTGTATCAGCGATTAAGCCGGCAAGTTCACAGTTTTGTTTAACTTAAACGGGTTAGTGTTTACTTTAAAGTCATGTCGTTAATAACTCGATACCAGAGTGACGTATGTTTGTTTGTCCTCATCAATGCCTATCAACATTGGCCATGTGTTTAAGGTCCTTAGTTCACGCCCGTCCACCCAGGTACGGTGTGAGGTTGTCAAGCCTAATAGCGCTATCAACAAATACCCCATTGCCCCAGAGGCAACTAGGTCGGTAGTAAGTAGGGACTTTAATGATAGTGTTGAGTTTATTAACCAACATCCAAATTAAACTTCAACAATTGTAAAAAGTATTCCTCCAAGTAATAGTAGTTTGTCTCTTTAGGACGCATGCCGATAAAAGAGTAGTGAACTCACCTTAGTTTGCTCGGTTAAAAGACAGAAATTAAATGCGGAGTGGAACGGGTCAATCACGTCCTAACATGATTACCGGTTAAAAGTTAGTGTGTGAACTCACACCGAGACGAGGATTCTACAAGTATCTAACACGTAGCACGTAAAATATTATAATATATATATATATATATATATACACATGAATGCAAAGTGTCACTATTCGAAATAACGACCACATTTTCGTCACAAATCACATAATAAATCTTGTCACAAAAAAGCTTTTAAGTGCATTTTCAGACAATTTGCGGTACGTTAACCGGGACCGTTCGGGCACCGGATAGTTCCTGAAGAATTAAAAAATGTGTCAATCGAACCAGAGACATTGTATTAATATTTTAGAGTCTAACTCTTTACCGAAAATTTATAAAAAAATCTTTTACTAAGCAGCAATCAGATTCGTCACTTTCTGACTGCAGCTCACGGAAAAATTCATTTAAAAATTCTCGGTTATCCTATTGACGTAATTCTAGTTGGAGGTTCATAACAACACCTAAGGCTATCTACAGTATAAATTTGATGGTCTAAATACGATTATACACAAACTTATGACTTAAAACATAAAACGTAAAATCTGTAGAAAAACGTAGCTATAGTTGCTGAAACAAAATAAATTATTTAAAATAGTAAACGACGTCCAAAAATCATGATACTAGTGCCATTTGAACCGTATTTCAAAATAACACGTTATAGGCTCAAGAAAACCTAGATTTCGTTAGATTATGATCCAGTTACAGTCGATTAAAGTCGGCTGTAACTATCAGACAAAATCTGTTTCGCTACCCGACCTCCGCAACCGAATAAGTTATGCACCCAACGACCCGAAACACTTATTCACAGCAGGTTGACATCCCCATACGCCATCTATACTAATAAATAAGCCTTGAAGATTCATCCCAAACCTACCCGTAGCAACTAGCCGAACACAAAAGCTAATCTAATCACAACACATAATTCAACAACTCATATAATCACATCATCATATGCATCAATCATCGCACAAAACGAAAAGGAGATGCAAGAGTTCACTCGAGAGGAGATAGATGCGAGTGAGAGAGAGAACACCCGAGGGAAAGAGATCGCGGTTGGGAGGGGGTACCCTTGCTGCCGTCACACACACAGAGGGAGCGGAGAGAGTAGGGTTTAGGTTGGAATGTTATATTACGATCATGCCCTCGTACGTAATATAAAAGAGATTTGGATGTTGGCCGTTTGGCTAGGGAGTGGGCTGCAAGCTAGAATGAAGTGGTTGTTGGGCTTTTGGGCCGCACCTCACAAACGAACTCCACAGTAGGTTGCGGTTGTAACCTTGGAGGGTTAAAATAATTTGTATGCAATATATAACATGGATTAAAGTTGGGGACAAAAGTCAAAGAAAACGGTGAGGTGCTGGACATATCTAATTGGGCCGCAAGTAGGGAGTTTGTTTTGAGAAGTTAACAAAACAACAACATGCATACGTAAAACTTAAATAAGTGAAAGTTGGAATGGTTTGGTTTCAAAGTAGAACACAATACATGCATACGTACATAATAATAATAAGGGGGTGTTGTGATGGTTTTATATATATATATATATATATTATATATATATAATAATATATGTATGTATATATATATATATAAACAACTAATATAAATATATAATTCGTCAATTGATATCAGTATATATTTAACAAACTAATATAAACATATAGTTTTCATGCTTTGGTTCGGGCCTCATAAATTCGAGTTACACGAGTGGGTGAGTGGGTTGGGTCGACACACGACATGGGCTATGGTTCAAACGGTTCGAGTCGGTTCAAAAGGATAAGGATTCAGTTTAGTTAAGGTTTAGTAATATAGACTTATGATATAATTTATTTAAGTATAATTAACTCGTCGAATAAAATAAGTATAAGACTTGATTTATAAATAGGAAAACGAACGGTTCTACCTCGAAATTACGAGTTGTCACATCATCCCCAAGTTGAAAGAAATTTCGTCCCGAAATTTGATAAGTAGATACAAGAGAGTGAAAGACGAGTTTAGATGACTGTGGATTTTCCTCGAGTACCACGTCATCCCTAAGTTGAAAGGGGATTTTGTCCCGAAATTATGCAGAGCAGTCACGGAATAGTGAAAAGAATGTGTGAAGATGACAGCATCAAAACTACTAAGAGCAACAGGAATGAGGTCAATGTCAAACACCTGAACTAAAGATCGAGTTTGCACCAAACATAAAATGGTATGTTTCACTCGGCTGGCCGTCAGCCAATTCCTTATTGTTTTTGGTTTTCAAGAGAGGTTTGGAGCCGATATTAAAAAAAATATGTAGCGCATATTATTTCCATGTTCAGTACAAGTAAACAAGAAGAGTGAAGAGAGTATACTTCAAGATTAGGTAGGAGTCCATCATCGCTATGGCTCCTTTGGATATCTAAAACCCCACTTATGTCGGATAATGGGTCAGAATCCCTTTTCACACGCTTGGTCTCAATGGGACTCACATGCACCCCCAATTATTATGTGTGCACCCGTAATGATAATTCGGTTTGCATGTTTACCCCAATTCCTCCTAACTTGTATCAAGAGATCCTCAGATTCGAATGTCAAAAGAAAGTGTTTTCAAAACGATGAAGATCACAAAAGATTTATAAGTAAAATCATACAAATGATTCATCATAGTATAAATAGATTACACATGAATTCGTACTATAATGCGGTGTGTGTGGCTATATGCAATGCAATGCGTATATATGCTAAATGTATAGTGTATGCGATATTAAAAGACGAACCTTGCAATCTGGAGCATAGTGTCATGGTCGTTTCGGAACTAATTCGGTTATAGTCTGGTTTTACAGAAACGTTTTAAAACCTAGTTCACTATAACCCGTGGCTCTGATACCAAACTGTCACACCCCCAAATTTCCACTTGCAGAGTTCTACCCCGAGGCGGCGTGTGACGTACCAGGATCTAGCCACTAATCATGTCGAACTATAGTAAATAATATAAAACAAGTCATCATGTCCAACATGAATAGTGAATTTCAAGTTAAACGTTTCAAACATATTAAGTATTAAGCGGAAGCATAATCAATTGTTTAAATAATAAAACCATTTTTGTTCAAAACGTAAACGTAACATTAAGCGTTTCATCAAAAGATACGACCCATGACAGCTCCCGCTCCTTAGACTGCAAGTTCCCATAGCAATGATTATCTAACGACCTGCAAGCATGCATAAAAAGTGTATCAGCGATTAAGCCGGTGAGTTCATAGTTTTGTTTAACGAAAACGGGTTTGTGTTTAGTTTAAAGTCATGTCGTTAACAACTCGATACCGGAGTGACGTATGTTTGTTTGCCCTCATCAATGCCTATCAACATTGGCCATGTGTTTAAGGTCCTTAGTTCACGCCAGGCCTCCCAGGTACGGTGTGAGGTTGTCAAGCCTAATAGCGTTATCAACTAATACCCCGTTGCCTCCCAGGCAACTAGTTCGGTAGTAAGTAGGGACTTTAGTGAGAGTGTTGAGTTTATTAACCTACATCGAAATTAAACTACAACAGTTGTAAAAAGTATTCCTCCAAGGAATAGTCGTTTGTCCCCCGGGACGCATGCCTGTAAAAGATAGTGAACTCACCTTAGTTTGCTCGGTTAAAAGACAGAAATTAAATGCGGAGTGGAACGGGTCAATCACGTCCTAACATGATTACCGGTTAAAAGTTAGTGTGTGAACTCACACCGAGACGAGGATTCTACAAGTATCTAGCACGTAGCACGTAAAATATTATAATATATATATATACACATGAATGCAAAGTGTCGCTATTCGAAATAACGACCACATTTTCGTCACAAATCACATAATAAATCTTGTTACAAAAATTCAGCTTTTAAGTGCATTTTCGGACAATTGGCGGTACGTTAATCGGGACCGTTCGGGCACTGGATAGTTCCCGAAGAATTACAGAACGTGTCGATCGAACCAAAGACCATTGTATTAAAATTTTAGAGTCTAACTCTTTACCAAAATTTTATAAAAATTTTTTTACTAAGCAGCAATCAGATTCGTCACTTTCTGACTACATCTCACGGAAAAATTCATTTAAAAATCCTCGTTTATCCGATTGACGTAATTCCAGTTGGAGCTTCATAACAAAACACCTAAGGCTATCTAAACTATAAATTTAATGGTCTAAATATGATTATACACCAAGTTATGACTCAAAACATAACATGTAAAATCTGCGGAAAAACGCAGCTTTAGTTGCTGAAATGAAATAAATTATTAAAAATAGTAAACGACGTCCAAAAGTCATGATTCCAGCGCCATTTGAACCGTATTTCAAAATAATACGCTATAGACTCAAGAAAACCTAGATTTCGTTAAATTATGACCCAGTTACAGCCGATTAAAATCGGCTGTAACTATCGGACAGAATCTGTTTTCGCTACCCGACCTCCCCAACCGAATAAGTTATTCACCCAACGACCCGAAACACCTATTCACAGCAGGTTGACATCCCCATACGCCATCTATACTAATAAAACCGCAAGTTTTAACTCATAAGCCTCCAAGATTCATCCCAAACCTACCCGTAGCAACTAGCCGAACACAAAAGCTAATCTAATCAACACATAATTCAACAACTCATATAATCACATCATCATATGCATCAATCATCGAACAAAACGCAGCCATATAATATCAGAAAAATATAATCAAAGCATACATAACACTAAACGAAAAGGAGATGCAAGAGTTCACTCGAGAGGAGATAGATGCGAGTGAGAGAGAGAACACCCGAGGGAAAGAGATCGCGGTTGGGAGGGGGTACCCTTGCTGTCATCGGACACACAGAGGGAGCGGAGAGAGTAGGGTTTAGGTTGGAATGTTATATTACGATCATGCCCTCGTACCTAATATAAAAGAGATTTGGATGTTGACCGTTTGGCTAGGGAGTGGGCTGCAAGCTAGAATGAAGTGGCTGTTGGGCTTTTGGGCCGCACCTCACAAACAAACTCCACAGTAGGTTGCGGTTGTAACTTGGAGGGTTAAAATAATTAGTATGCAATATATAACATGGATTAAAGTTGGGGTCAAAAGTCAAAGAAAACGGTGAGGTGCTAGACATATCTAATTGGGCCGCAAGTATGGAGTTTGTTTTGAGAAGTTAACAGAACAACAACATGCATACGTAAAACTTAAATAAGTGAAAGTTGGAATGGTTTGGTTTCAAAGTATAACACAATACATGCATACGTACATAATAATAATAAGGGGGTGTTGCGATGGTTTTGTTTATTATATATATATATATATATATATATATATATATAATATATATATATATATATATATATATATATATATATATATATATATATATATATATTTATATATATATATATTATTTTTATAAACAACTAATATAAATATATAATTCGTCAATTGATATCAGTATGTATTTAACAAACTAATATAAACATATAGTTTTCATGCTTTGGTTCGGGCCTCATAAATTCGAGTTACACGAGTGGGTGAGTTGGTTGGGTCGACACACGACATGGGCTACGGTTCAAACGGTTCGGGTCGGTTCAAAAGGATAAGGAGTCAGTTTCTAGTTAATCGCTTGAGTAATATAGACTTATAATATAATTTAGTTAAGTATAATTAACTCGTCGAATAAAATAAGTATAAGACTTGATTTATAAATAGGAAAATGAACGGTTCAACCTCGAAATTACGAGTTGTCACAAAAATCCTGTTCAATAGCAAGCGAACCCTGCACGACCCCATTATCCACCTGGGTCTTGCTACAACTGTGGTAATCTTACTCACTACAGAAATAACTGCCCAAAGTTAGCAAACGCAAACCTAGCTCGTGGACGAGCATTTAATATCAATGCTAACGAGGCGCGTGCCGATAACGAAGTGGTGAACGATACGTTCCTTGTTAACAACCATTCTGCTTCTATTCTTTTTTATTCGGGTGCTGATAGAAGTTTTGTATCCCTAGCTTTTGAACCTTTGCTTTCAATGCCTAGAACTAAACTAGGAAAGCCCTTGACAGTGGAGATAGCTAGTGGCGAACCCCTTGTACTCGATTCAGTCATTCGTAGTTGCCAATTAAACCTCAATAACCATCTTTTTCCTGTTGACCTCACGCCACTGCAACTTTGGAGTTTTGACTTCATAGTAGGAATGGATTGGTTAACTAAGCACCATGCTAAGGTAATCTGTTTTGACAAGATTGTTCATGTGCCTCTCTTGTCTAGTGAAATTTTAGAGGTTCGTGGAGAGAAACCCTCTAGTAGCCTTAAACTCATGACCTGTACCCAAGCCCAAAAATATCTACGAAAGAATTATGTAGCCATCTTGGCACATATCGTAGAGGAGAAAGGCAAGGGCAAAACTGTTCAAGACATTCCTGTTGTTCGGGATTATCCTGAGGTATTTCCAGAAGAGTTACCTGGTTTACCCCCAGCATGACAAGATGAGTTTTGTATAGACCTTGTACCTGGTGCCAACCCTATAGCCAAATCCCCTTATCGTCTTGCACCATCTGAGATGCAAGAGTTATCAAAACAGCTTCAGGAGCTTTCAGACAAATGATTCATGCATCCGAGCTTTTCACCTTGGGGCGCTCTTGACCTATTTGTGAAAAAGAAGGATGGATCCTTCCGCATGTGTATCGATTATCGTGAGTTCAACAAACTCACAATAAAAAATCAATATCCCCTACCTCGCATTGATGATCTCTTTGATCAGCTACAAGGTGCGACCTGCTTTTCAAAGATCGATCTGCGTTCTGGGTATCATTGTAACACCCCAATCGACGACGGAAACTTCAGGGCGTCACGTGTTATAGATTGCTCAAAAGCACATGATAACTAAATTAAAGTTCAAATATAATATTAAGTCAAATTCATGTTCATGTTCAACAACCAAACCAAACAAACAACAAAACAACTTGTCCAAAACAAGACATAATAATCGTGTTAAAGTTTAACTAGGGCAAAAAGTTCCATGATCCTACGTGATAGAAAGCTTGCAAATCATCATCAATTGTTACCACCTGAAACATATATGAGAAAAACATGGGTCAGCTAAAAGCTGGCGAGCAACATAGGTTTTATAGTAAATCATGTAACAAAATATTTTATTTGCAATTCATATGGCATATATAGAACACTAAGCATATTGCATATAACGACACGGGTGGCACATTCAAACCTAAGCTGATATGTTTAACGGATTCTATCATCCTCCACTTCCCAAAAAGCAAATAAGCAAAATGTGCAAAATAAGCAAAACCAAATGGCAGTGGAGATGGGTCGTCACACCTATAGCACTATAATATACTGTCGGGCGGCTTGTACGGAGTTAATGAATGCACATGTTGAAGCAAACCAAACAAGTTTCATACAATGCAAGTAGCGATTACATAGGCCATAAAAGAATAAATTGTATAAATGTTGAAACAAAATTTGTGCAACATATGTATCATCCTAAAAAGAGGTAAAAAGGGAACTATGTACTCACCTTAGGGTGCAAGCAAAACCAAACGACAACAAGAGTGTAAGATGTTGGGAGAAATCCTAAAAGCTATCCTGTTATTGTTCAAATAATACTCAATAAGTGGTAGCCTTAGATTATTGTCTAGCATGTCTTATGACTATAGCCAATTAGGGATTCTTGGTTCAATTTGGGAATAGCTAGGATTTTGATTAAAATATTATAATACAATTATTTAATTAAAATAGCAAAAGGCTATGAAATATGGAAAAATAATAATACACCAAATTAAGTTATGGTCGATGGTTCTTGTTATATAACAAATCTACATGTCTATTTGTTTAGATTACTTCGGGAAAATAATTAATTAAAATTTCTTATTAATTAAATATCTATAGGAAAGGTCATGCTCTATAAAATGATTTATAAAATCAGTTTCATAAGTGAAAGTTAGCTTTATGCACCTATCTAATTAATTAAATTTAAATAAATAAAGAAAAAGTCACTGGACAAATGTCAAATCTGATTAATTTGATAACCTTCATTTTACAACAGTTGAGCTCAAATTTATGTTTTATAACAAATAACAATTGAAATTACTGTTTTATTCTCTATAAGTTTTAAGTAAATCTTAATATAATTAAATAATCCAACCCACAAGGGAGTAAAGCCCCCTTTTTATGAATCTGATTCAAGTTGCAGTCTTATTTGGTACAACATCATTCTACTCTATTTAGGAAAAAAAAAATATCATCAAGCGCCAAAGAACCAAAGCTAAACAAAGCCAACACTTTAGAAAACTGCTACCCGCCCCGATCAAACCCGAGTCAGGCGGCCCAAACACCTACGCAATTACTACCGAACCGCTGGATTATTTTATGAGTGGGTTCGAAATAAGTTCGTATCCTACTATGGTTTTATCCCTAAATTCCCAAATTAAACATAAGATTCCCTAACTCTATTTCCTTATAATCTGAACATGGTAAACCACTGGTCTCAAATTAATTGAGTAATGTTGTTCTCAAATTAGTATTAAACAAAATGCATATGAGGTTTGTTACCGATTGGTGCTCAATCAGACGTGGTGAGGCATAGCCGGAGTTCTGACGCGATCCAACAATAGATGTAGAGAGAACGCCGACTTCGTTCGAATTTGAAACAAATGTAAAGGTTCAAGAGGCGCACAAGGGTTCGGATATATACTCCATTCTAGTATATGGTAAGGTTTCATATGACGATTTGGAAACCGAATATATGGTTTCCATCTTTGTTTGATTCGGTCCAAAATCCTCACAATCCCGCATTAAAATGATTTAGATAAGCTGTAATGTTGGTTAATTCGATACCATAAACAAAAGATTTGAGATAAAGATCAAAATATGTAATATCGCGGTTTCGTCGGAACTCGGATCGGAGAAAATGGGAAAGGTTAAAGCGGGGCGATTAATTTGTTTGAAGTTTGGCTAAAAGCCGTTTTTAGTCCCTCGATTATGCATGATTGTTTATAACAAAAAGACTACTTCCTACAGTCACAACATAAGTTTTGGAAAATGCTATCTTTGGTCCATGATTATTTTTATACGGTTCATAAAACATATATAAACTTTTTACTTTAAATAAAAATCTTATATTGTTACAAAGCTTTTATAAACTGTTATTCATCTATAAAATTTTGACAAGATCTTTTTAAGTCTTTTATCACTTTCAACATGAAAAAAACAAATATAAACTTCTTATTATCTTTTTTTACAATCAGTTATATATACATATTTTCTTTCTTATCTAAAAGAATAATAATATATATAGATATTTAAATGTAAAATTATATATATGTGCCGGTGATATGATGAAATAGTCCAAGGTGTTCTATTGTTTAAATAAATAAAAAATTGATGTACCATTTCAAAGGAAAATAAATAGAAAAAAAAACAAAAATACACAATTAGAAATTATGATTGTTTTTAAGAATTTCGTCCAAAATTGTTTTTATTGTGGACTATTGGATATGGTTTAGGATACTTGGAATGGTCCTAATGTATAAGTTAGGGTTAATAGGGTTAGAGGGATACAAGAGGTTTAGTTAACATAATATACTACTTCAAATAAACTTGTAGGTAACAAGTGATGACTACACACATGGAATTGAGGCGTGTATCCAAAGTTGAGGGTGGATGAAAATGGAGGACCACATTGAAGGGGAGTTGGAAAAAGAATAATGTATAGGTTGAATTCCCAAGGATGATATGCATTATTTGGAGTTGGAATGGTGATAAAATGTCGATTCGAATTAGTTTAAAACAGGGGTTTAACATACGCAAAATACACCACTATAATAGCTCCTGCTAACATTGGTCAAAATCAAGAACTTCAAGTGACTCAAGTAATGCTACGTTTGATAATATAACAGGATAACTTATATATATGAAGTGGCGTATCCACCATGACCGTATCATATCACATTCGTCTCTCTATTCTAAATCACTATAGGTTCCATTCTGTAACACACAACAATATTTACTATGACTTCCTTGCACCGAATTTTATAATACGTGTGCACCATAATTATTTGATTCGTCGCATAGTTCGCATAGTTTATCTTGTTATGCAGGGACAAAAAAACTAAAAGGAAAACACTTAATTCATAGTTGTAGTTCCAAGTAGGTAGGTGCCTCGATTGGGCAACCATGTTCATTGGTAACCGACTTTCAATAGTTGTCAAGTACTATGTTTATGGGCAAACATGGTTCTAGAAAAGCAAGTTCCTTAGTTAATATGTTTTATAAATAATCATGTCCATAATAATCAAATATCATAGATTAACAAGTTCATAGCAAGTCAAGTATCATAGTTCAATAAGTTAGTGGTGTATCAAGTGTCATAGATCGATAAATTCTTAGTAAAAACAAGTTACCACATATCAATGAGCTCAAAGCAACACAAGTTTCATAGATAAACGAGTTCATCACAACGCAAGATAAACGAGTTCATACGGGTAGGATTGGTGAAGGAATGTGATCGTTAAATGTGCAACCGTAGATAATGGAATTGGCGATGGTAGGATTTCAAATTGCTATAATTGTCATAAAAGACTTTTCTTGTTTAAAATATGGTACAACAATGAGTAGTTCAAACTCGAAAGGAACAAAACCTTTGGGATTGGACAATTAGTTATATTATATATTACACATATGTATAATCAAATGGAGTTGTAAATATAATAAAAAATGATAGAATATAATTAGAAGTTTTTCACTGAGTAAAAGAAAAAAATAACAACAGAGGTACCACTACAAGGGAAAATAAACGACACATTTTCAAAACTTGGATAGTGAAAATTTTCATCTTGAAAGTATTATATGAAAATGGGGGGGGGGGGGGGGGGGGGGGGGGGGGCAGAAACATAAACTCCTAGGTCATGGTGTAGGTACCAATTACAATATTTACTGGGTATCTAGGTTAATGAAAAAATCAAGTTAATAGTTAAACACGCTTCAAAATCAAGTTTAAAGGATAAATAGATTTGTAGGACTTTAGTTCACAGTGAATACATTTTAATAGGTCAAATAGTTCATAGATCAATAAGTTCGTACCAATATAAGTTTAATAGACAAACGAGCTCATAACATTACTAGTTTCATAATGACATGGGTTTATAGGTGAATCAGTTTAAGGGACAAATGTTCAAGGTAACGACAATCTGCAACACAGCGACAACAGCCATAGTAACAACAATAACTACACTTAACAAATATAACAACAACAATAACAAACGTCACATGCAACACATAATAATATTAGCAACACAATAACGACACACAACAACATGAGTTTTGCAATAACGCACAACCACACAAGTTTTGCAATTAGATGAATTCATAGGAAATGGGAATGGTAGGAAAAGTGCAGTGATTAAAAGTGTGACCGCAAAACGAGTAAGAGTAGTTCAAACTTTGAGAAGGCAAACTTTTAGGATTTGATATATAGCCACATATTGTATGCACGTATAATTCAATAAGTTTGCAGAAGCATTGGTGGTTTTAACTCAAAATTGTTTCTTTAGATGAGCAAAATGATAAGAGGAGTACCAATACAAGGGAGAAATCAGGTAAATAAGTTAAAATTTGCTTAATATATATATATATATATATATATATATATAGGGGATGGATCATGAGAAAACTAGTTTAAATGAGAAAACCAAAAAACTAACTAAAAAAGCCAAAAAAACATATCAAATTTTTTTTTGATTTTTTTTTATAAAAAATCGTTATATATATATTATATTAAAAAAACTTTTTTAAAAATAAAAAATTAAAAAAAGCATATAATGCACATGTGTAACATATACATATAATGCATATGTGTAGTACACATATAATGCACATGTGCAGTACAAGTTTTTTTTTGAAAAAAAAGTATTTTTATACATAAAAAGCAGCGATTTTTATAAAAAAATTGTAAAAAATTGTATGTTTGTTATGTTTTTTTTTTGTTTTTTTTAGTTAGTTTTCTAGTTTTCTCATTTATATCTAGTTTTCTCATGATCCTCTCCATATATATATATATATATATATTATATATATATGTAAAGTGAACTGATGGATTGAATTTTTAAATTTGTTAGAAACTTCGTTTAAGTAAATCTATGGAAAAAAATATTTTGAATTTATTTTATATTTACCAAATTTTGTTTTATAGAAGAGATTTACAAGTTTTTTGGTTGTAAAGCTTTCAAGAATATATTAGTATAGGAGTTTCAACGTTCACTACTTAAGTTGGCTAGTAGTTACAAAAACAATATTCAAATTTCTTTCTTGTAAAATATGAGAGGTGAACGCAAAAAAGAATTGGTAAAATAGTTGGAAACACGATACAAGCACACGAAGGATCATGAGATTACAGAACACACATGTGTTAAGATTTTTGAAAACACGATTAGAATTTGGGCATATAAGATTTCAAAAGGAACTCAATTGGACTCAGGTAATGAAATATTAAAATTTATATGAGTCAAAAAATTGTGTTTTTTTCTGTGTTTTTTTTTTAAGAAAATATAGTTGCAAACTTGTTTTGAAAGAAGATATGTTCGATCAGTTATTATGAGCTTTTATAAAGTTGGGTGAGAAAGTATATATTTTGTTTTTTTATAAAATAAACTAAGTTAATGGATTATGTGATTTATCAAGTATCCATCTTTAAAGAATATATATATATATATATATATATATATATATATATATTAAAATAGCAAAAACTTTTCTAACTGAAACACTTAGATAAAATTGTAGATAACTAGTCGAATATGAACATATTTAAAATTTTATGCAAACAATGAAATTTTAAAGGCACGAAGGGGAGTAAAGAAGGAGGGCATTTCAAAAGAAATTGAGAACACAATAAGGATACACAGAGAGTTGTGAGATGGCATAGCATAAGTATAAAAGTTTTCAAATAAAACATGTAGGGATAGACAAGATCAAATATATGACACAAAGAACGATTAAAGACACAAGAGAGAACTTATGTTTGGTGTCCTAGGAATGTTATAGTCTAGGTTAAAAGCATTCTAATAACCTAAGTTCCCTATAACCATGGCTCTGATACCAATCTGTAACAACCTAACCGACGACGAAAACGGGTCAGGGCGTCACATGTTATAGATTGCTCAAAAGCACATGATAACTAAATTAAAGTAAAAATATAATATTAAGTCAAATTTATGTTCAACAACCAAACCAAACAAACAACGAAACAACTTGTCCAAAACAAGACATAATAATCATTTTAAAGTTTAACTAGGGCAAAAAGTTTCATGATCCTACGTGATAGAAAGCTTGCAAATCATCATCAATTGTTACCACCTGAATATATGTGACAAAAACATAGGTCAGCTAAAAGTTGGCGAGCAACATAGGTTTTTGTTAGATCGCTCCTTGATAGCACATGAATTGGTTTCTAATGTCCAATTAGGCGGAAACTAAATGACATGTTAATCAAATATTTTAGAATTACTCGTTAAATTGTCTGTTTATTGATCTTAAAGTCAATTACGTTCAAGTTCCGGATCCGACAGAGCTTCGCCTCAAGTTTGCCAAAGTTACAAATGAGATCCTAGAGGCACCTATTTATAGATAGTCAAGTTCGCTTGGGAGTACAACAAGTTCGGGCGAACTTGCTTGAACAAGTTCGGCCGAACTTGTTCCAACATTAACTTCCGGGCGAACTTGATCTACTATTTACATAAATACAACATTTTCTAACGTTATCTTATCTATTCTAAACAAACTCGATACAAGACTAAGACATAGACATACTGTACTAACAGACTCCCCCTTGGATATCGTCTTCGTCTTGATCAGTTTTCAAAAACTCTATCTTTCATCTGCAGCGCCCAAAGAAATTCTTGTACGGTTTCTTTCTTCTTTCTTGCGCAGGAATCGGCGTTTGATCTGTAGGTGGCACTTTAGTCATGAACTGAAAATGTCTAAGTCTTGCCTCCTTAGTCTTTTCTTAAAAACGTTCCAGACGCCTTTCTTCCTTCAGAAACTCTTTACGTTCCAACTCTCGCCAACTAGATTCCCACATTCTTCCAGAATTTACGCCGTGAGCGTAGCAAACATTTACGATTCCTTGATACTGCTTTGCCTGAACCTCTTCACGCTTTCATAACAAATCTTGTTGTAGAATAGACATCGAATATCCTCCTTAGAACAGTTCACTAGCCACACCGTGTCTAGTATGCGTATTGTTCTCCAAAGCCCCCACAAACCTTCTTTCTGAAACACCTCAGATGATCTTTCTTTTGTAATATTTCTTCGAACTTCAACACTATTACTGCTTCACACGTCGTAGGATCAACTTGCCACCACTTGAACAATGGATAGAAATCTTGTTCTATTGGCATTTTAGGGGCATGTTCTTCATTGCGCTGGACGTTTCATGATCAAAGTTATGTCTTTTTCTCCCGTTTGCTTATTCGTTTTGATTCGGCGCTTTGGTATAAACGTTTCAAGTACTTGAATCCTTGTGTCGCTTCAAACTTTATCATCTTCCATAATAATTGATCAATAAACTTCATATGATAACTCATATTCCTTGTCTGTACTAACTCCTCCACATCCCAATATAGTAATGTACTGAAGTCTGCCAAGTATCAAAAGTATTGAACCCCAAATTATCGTTTAATGGCGTAGACGTTCAGTTCTTTCAACCAACCCCAACTTAGTATATCACCCAATGACTTGTCTGCATCTCTGGTAAAGAATGCTAACGGTCTTCGAAACTTTCTTTCTCTAGGCATTTCTTTAAACCAGGACTTCTTAGCTTTTGCAATCTCTTCTTTAGTCATTGGCTTCGGAATCTTTCCTTCACGCACAGACTCTGCTATCTTTTCTTTCAACAGATCTTCATTCAACTGTTTGTACATCTCTTCAAATGTAGGAAAACTGTCAGTGTTCAGACCAACATACTTTTCTGCTTCATCCTGTTCATCATCTGATCTATCTTCAATAATGACTTTGTCGTAATCATCAGCATCAGATCTTCTTTTGTAGCAGTATTCATTTGGCTCGAACGTATCAATATTCACCACTTCCTCTTCGAAATCAAAATCAAATGTTTTAGCATCAACGTTTAGCAGCTTTGCGAGATCTCCCTTTGTCATATTGTGAACAAATTCCCCCTCTTCTACATTGTGCTCTAACATCAATACCAATGGCTTTGCAAGCATCGCAGCAACAGGCATTGCAACAATAGCATCAGATATATCTTCATCCGTTTGCCCTGTCTGCTCCCCTTACTTTGATCTTCCATCATGTTAACATCATCGTTCAGTAGTGAGGAAAATTCAAACTCATCAGTTACATTTGCATCAACAATCTTCAAACCAACTCCACCCTGATCATCATTATTACCATCCTCGTTATCAGAATCATCTTTCGGATCATCATCAGGTTCATTATCATTGTCGTCATCCTCAGCTTCTTCATCGTCCTTTTGTTCTGTTTCTGTTTCTGGAATACCCTCAGGAATAATCTCGGACTCAGAAGCTTTCGAAGCATCAATTGTTTCATTCACAGACTCTTCAGTTGTCTTGGGCAAGCCTTCAATCACATGCTTCCCTTTTCCCTATTCTGCAAGTTCTTTCTCTGCCTTTTCTTGCGCCTCTTGCAAATCCAAACGCTCATATTCTTCCTTGAAATTGATCCCCAGACTATTAGATAACACTTTCTGCAGTCTTGAAAACCTTTTGTCATTCAAATCCCTCTCAGATCGTAATTCTGCAATCTCTTTTTGTAATCTTTCGTTGGCATCCTGCAGACTTTCTATTAATGCTTTCAGATAACCACGATCACCTTCCAAGAATTTCGCCTTGTCGTTCAGAATCTCTTTTTCGACTTCGCTTTGTTTCACCATCTGTTCCAAAGCAGCTTTTTCAGCTTCATTCTTCGATACCTTATCTTCCAGAACTTTGACCCTTTTCTCAAGTTCAACAACATTTGTGTCTGGAAAAAAATCATTCAGATCTTGAATGTCAACTGGCTTATCAGGGATATTTCCAAAAAGCTTTGACCTCGAGTAGTCTTTGGTGTTGACTTTGGAGTACTCTTCGGTGTATGCACTGGAACTTCTTTAGGCATCGAACTTTCAGGCTGTGACATCGTTGGTGGATCTTGAGACTCTATAATCGGTATTTCAAGCAAATCAGACTCAGGAGGCTCTTGTGTGACTCCTGTTTGCACAATAGTCTCTTGAGCAGCAGAAGTTTGAACTATTTCAGCCGCAGGAGGTTCTTGTGTAGCTCATGTTTCTTTTGCACCAGAAGGTTCTTGTGTAACTTCTATACGTTTAACATAACGACGACTTTTTGGTTTCTGTGCAGCTTTTCTTCCCTTGGTGCTCGGAGAACCTATAGTCTTCAATGTAGTATCTTTTGCAGAAGACTTTACTCGTTTCGCTTTTTTCTTTGGTCTCTCCTCGTCAGAACCTTTATCAGATCGCAGTTCATAGTCTGCATCACCTTCTTTTACCTATTCTGATTCTTTTTCTGCAATAGCTTTCTTGATTACTCTCTCAAGTGAATCGTCACTACTTCGTATTTGTCAGACGTCGCAGAAATCACATCATCCTCTTGTGTAGTCTTTTCTGTTTCTTGACTTTCATCATTAACGACAACACTTGAACCAGCTTCATGTTGTACATTCTCAGGTTCATCTTCATCTATAAGCATAGTATCCACGTTCTTTGACTTTCGAGATGTTTTCTTCTTCTCTTCAACTACTTTCTTCAAAAACCAATCACTTCGCTTTTCCTTGAAAGTTTCCATCCATTCTTCTTCAGCTTTAATTTCTTTCTCGTCACCACTCCCTGCCTTTTCTCCACTTATACTCAGGAGGTGCAACATAATCAGCAGACACAATGGCACCAAATAATGGTTTAGAAACTGACGCTGAAGCTTGTTTTTGAAAAGTAATTAGCTTCTTGACTGTAACTTCATCCATATGGCTAATATATAAAATGTCGTTAGGATCCTTTGCAATCTTCTTGAATTTGTCATCGATAAGCATCTGCACAAATCTCGGATATATAACAAGCCTGTTCGTTCCCATGTTGTTCTTCATGTGAGTAAATACCAGCTTCGAGAAGTTGAACTTCTTGTTTAGAACTAGCGTTGTGGCCATACAAGCCATATAATCTTGGACGTTGTCTAAACCCGCTTTTTGATGGCTGAATGCATGTATAATCGCATGCATCAAGAACTTGTAGGGATTAGGAACTCCCCCTTTCTTCAGTGTCGATTCATTTACATGCCCTTTATAGCCCATTCGACGAAAACAACCTCGAACCATCCTCTCATCAAGTAACATTGGATCGTTTGCTTCATCGTTGAAGTTTAACACTTTGCGAATATCAGCTTCAGTCACTGTCAGCTCCTTATCTTCATTTCCAATGCGGACAATCGATTTGATCAATGTATTGTCTTCGTTTACTGATGCTGCGTTCCAGAACCTATACACATGAGATCTATACACCACTGTCTTCTCGGTGATCGCCTTGTTTATCGGAATACGCGTCATGAAATCAATAATACTATCATATGCTGCTAGAGATGGACAGACAGTCTTGTCGAGCCTAACGCATGTGTTGTGAAATTTATTAAATAAAAGCTGGATATTCTGCAAACACGAGAATCGAGACAAAAATTAGCAATTTTAAAATTTCACAAAACATTACATCAAGTTCGGGCGAACTTGATAAGCAATTAAACATCACAAATCATCAAGTCTGGGCGAACTTATCTTGAACAGATTTCATTGTTTTTCAAACAAGTTCGGGCGAACTTGTTAAACCTTTTGAATATTGAACATATCAGACAAGTTTGGGCGAACTTGTAAGACAAACAACATTTTTACATTTGAGGACAAGTTCGGCCGAACTTGGTTCAAAGAACCAATCGACAAGTTCGGGCGAACTTGTCATCTTTTTCAACTAAACCTGCAACAATCTTGTTCAAATCATTCCGAACCAAAATTAGGACATGTTTATGATCGTTTATTATTGTTTTACATATTTCATTGTCCAATTTGTCCTTAAACATCCTAGATCTAGTTATTTAAGCATGTTCAGATTCAATACATTCAAAGTCAATCAATTCATGGACCAAACTCAAATTACTCACCACTGCCATGATTAGTAGTGTGCAAATCACCACAAATCACAAGAAAATTGGGCAGCAATTCGACTTAAAGTGTGCAATTTAGGTTTTCGCTCAACTTCGCTCAAGTTCGCTCTAACTTGTTCAAATGACAGATAATGAAGTTCGAGCGGACTTGTGACTTATATAGTGTTAACAAGTCTGGGCGAACTTGTCAAACACCAATCAATTTATCACTAATACAAGTCCGGGCGAACTTGTTAATCTCATCAGTAAATCACAATAAGTCCGGGCGAACTTGATAACAAATCAAGGACCTTTTTACCCTGATCAAGTTCGAACTTGATTAAACCCAAAACCAATTTTTTTCAAAATTTTCAATTTTAACCCTGAACTTTTCAACTTTTACCAGTTTTAACAATCCACTTAGTTGACCAAGTCCAAGCTAATGACCATGATTAACTGATTTGTCTGTCGAATCCAAGTTAATGACCTCGATTCGACCCGTTATGAACAAACTGTTGGTTTTTCTCAAATTAAAGTTTCAAATTAATGAACTTTTAATCGTTTTCGCTTATTAGATTTTACAGATAAGCTCCCAGCCCGTTGTCAATCAGATTTCCACCAGTTTAGCACCTTACCAGACTTCGAAGATCCGTTCTCCAACATTGGCTTGTAGAAACTAAGGTAGAAACAAAATCTTTTTGTATTTTTGCAAGTTTATGCTAAAACACACTGAAAACCTTTTTGGTTTTAATCTGTAAAGCAAGTGAACTATGTACAAACATATTTACAGACATATTTTTGTGAATTCGTGTCTAAGGATCATATCAGTTGATTGAGATATATCACCAGTACCGTTGACCTTTAGATGACTTTAAATTTTAAATTCGTTTACCTGGATTGTCGATATGTTTGTCCACTTAAACTTTGACACGTTTCTCAATTGTTCCAAGATATGTTAAGTAGATTTATGAAATTTGACCCAACTATGGTTCCTATCTCAGAATATACTCCCGTATCAAGATTCCCTAGATTTTTTACAGGTGAGTATAGTGTAATTGATATCTGTATCTAGGTTAACGCGAAGCCTTGAGAGCTCAGGTTAATACCACCGTATCGACAAAGAGATGAAGGCTTGATTTTAAGGTATGTTCCAATTAAGGAATCTTTTAAGCACTTCAATTGATTAGACCTTTCGATTCTTTTCAAGTTTGCATGCAGTTTTGGGGTTTTTAGAAAAATCATTATAGAAGTTCTAGGCTATTGCTTCCGCAAAATCAGAAGAACTTACATAATACCCCAGATATCAATCATCTATAAAGACCTCGTATCCCAGAATCAGGCAATCTCTCAAACGAAATTTCGGAGTACTAAGTCCATATATCCGAGAGATTTTAGTCCATGAGTTTAAGCAGTTGTAAAATTTAGTTTATATCCCGGAAATAATTTACTGAACGTGTAAAGCCTATCGACACATCCATAGTAAGACTTGTTTATCACTTTTTAAACTTTACAATTCTTTAGCGTACTGTGATAGTCCACTGAGGTACTATCATTTCCTTTGTGACACAATTCTTTTTGTCTTTTTCATGTTTTTGTACTTTTTGATTTTTCATAGGTTTTTATTTTTTCTCGAAATTTTCTCCCCCTAAAATCAAAAACATATTTTTGTATTTTAGTTTTTAAGAAATACTAATCTAAAAGATAAATAAACCAATGTGGATCACGTGAACTCATCTTCTGATCCATATTCAACCTCTGCCTCCACATCTGTCAACAAATTTTTAATACCGTTAAGCCTCATTAGATATTTAAATCTTGTTAAAGGAAAAACTTTGGTCTAAAAATAAGATTTTTGTTCATCGGTGTGGATTTTTTCTCTTCGTACCAACTTCTTTTCGTAGCAATCACAAATGAAGTTATAATGAATTTCTATGTGTTTAGTTCGAGAGTGATGAACTGGATTTTTAGTTATGTCGATAGCTGCCTTATTATCTACAAATAAAGGCGTATCAAGAAATTGCAATCCAAAGTCCCTCATCTGTTGTTGAATCCATAGGATTTGTGAACAACAACCGGAAGCTGAAATGTATTCTGCCTCATAAGTAGAGAGAGAGACCGTGGTTTGTTTCTTGCATTGCCACGTTACTAATCGAGTCCCGAAGAACTGGCAACCAGCCGTTGTAGACTTTGAATTCAGCTTGTCCACCCCAAAGTCAGAATCAGCGTATCCCGTCAGATCAAAATTATCATTCTTTGGATACCACAAGCCGGTGCTTGGATATCCCTTCAGGTAACGGAATATTCTTTTCACTATCTGCATGTGAGATACTCTGGGATTGGACTGATATCTTGCGCAAAGACAGGTAGGATACACGATATCTGGGCGAGATGCTGTCAGATACATAAGTGATCCTATCATCAACTGATAGAGGGTATTATCCACTTTGGTTCCTGTTTCGTCGATGTAAATTCCGTGATTCAGCGCCAGAGGAGTCCAAAGCGGCTTCGAGCTATCCATTTCAAACTTTTTTCAGAATATCATGAACATATTTTGTTTGATGAATGAATATGCCATCTGGTAACTGATCAACTTGTAACCCGAGGAAGAATTTCATTTCGCCCATAGAAGACATTTCGAACTTCTTCTTCATTATCTTCTCGAATTCTTTGCAAAGACTATCATCTGTTGAACCAAAGATGGTATCCACATAGATTTGTAAGATGATTAGATGCCTTCCGACTTCTTTGGTAAACAATGTACTATCTACTGTGCCTCTAGTAAAGCCGTTTCCAACGAGATGTTGAGATACATCTCGTACCAAGCTCTCAGGGCTTGGTGTAATATATATAAAGCTTTGTCTAGGAGATAAGCTTTGTTCTTGTTCAGCGGATTGACGAACCCTGGTGGTTGGACGACGTAAACTTGTTCGCGTAGCTTACCATAAAGAAATGCGGATTTCACATCTAACGGATACACTTTATAACCTTTCCAAGCAGAGAATGCAAGGAAAATGCGGATTGACTCTAAACGTGCAACCGGTGCATATACTTCCGTATAGTCAATTCCTTCTTGCTGGTGGAAACCTTTGACAACCAACCGAGCTTTGTTTCTAACAATCACACCCTCGATCATCCCTCTTGCACTTGAAGACCCACTTAGTATCTATCACTTTTTACTTTGGTGGTAAGTCGACAAGTCTCTAGACTCCCAATTTCTCAAACTGTAACAACTCTTCCTGCATCGCAATCACCCAGTTCTCATCACCCGAAGCTTCAGTTACAGTCTTCGGCTCGATTTGAGATATGAAACATGAATAATAGCAATAGTCTTGAGTCGGAGCCACTCGAGTATAGAAATAACTTAAAGCTTTGTTGATCTGGCCTCTCATTCTCACACCAGTCTGTAACTCTCCAATAATGTTAGTTGAAGGGTGATATGAATAAGAATGTGGCATCTCCTCACTAGGAACATCAACTGTACAGTTCTGATTTGAGATATTTAGATCAACGATCAAATCAACTTCAAGAGCACTAGATGTAGCTTCATTTTGATTGCTCGGGCCAGCAGATTGGTTTAACATGTTGGATATCTGCTCGGATTCTTCATCAGAGGATGATTCTCCATCATCATCGAAAGTTGGAGCTTCATCAGAGTCGGAATTCTGATTCTGAGAAAGAATGGGCTCTATAGTAGCATTTCTTGGTTCAGTGGAAATATTTGCTGGAGTTGTAGTAGGTATTACTTCTGCTTCAGAAACTTGTTCAACTGGAACACCACTATTACTCGGATCTGCACTAGAAGACGATGTACCAACAGTAGGTTGATTAACACTATTGGCCTTAAAATCTGTTATTGTTTTTTTGACTGTTGAAGATAATAAAGAGCTGCACGTTCTTCTTCAGACGGTTCTTTTGGCAAGTCGAATAACTTCCACAAATCTTGACAATTGAACGCGTCGCCTTTCCTCTGAATAGGAGTTGTGTACCGAAAGCAATCTACGTGTTATGCTTCGACCACTCTTCTCAAAGTAGGAATATAGACTCTCCTGAGCGGACTAGCATAACCAACAAAGAAACCTTCAAGCGTTTTAGCACCAAATTTACCATCCGAATCATTCACTATGCAAGGTGCGCCAAACGGTTCTAGATACTTTAAATTTGGTTTCCTTCGGTTAATCATCTCGAATCAAGTCTTCTTGGTCGGTTTGACTGTTAAGACCCTGTTTAAAGTGTAGCATGCCGCTGCAACCGCCTCACTCCAGAAACTAACAGGAAGTTTGGAATCTACAAGCATTGTTCTTGCTGTTTCAATTAGAGTTCTGTTCTTCCTATCAGCTACGCCATTTTGTTGTGGAGTGTAGGGTGCACTGAATTCGTGCAGAATCCCTTTGGCGTTGCAAAACTCTTTCATCTTGTTGTTTTTGAACTCTGTGCCATTATCACTTCGAATACGTCTAACAGGGAGATGATATAAATTTTCAAGTTTCTTGAAGAGAATCATAAGATTTTCGAACGTTTCATCTGTAAACTCTTGAAAGAAAACCCATGAATATCGAGAATAATCATATGTGACGACCATATAATACAGATCTCCAGATATACTACGAACGTTCACCGGACCGAAAAGATCCATATGTAGACGTTCAAGCGGCAACTTTATGGAGTTAATAATCTTCTTGGGATGTGACTTCTTAATCTGCTTCCCTTTCTTGCTATCAAGACAATGATCCGTCATATGGAAGCTTCGAAGATTTACTCCTTCGACCAAGTCGTTGTAAACCAGAAAATTCATTTTCCTCAGATATATATACCCCATCTTTCTGTGCCATAGAATTGAATCCTTCTTCGTGCCTTTTGTGATAAAACATTGAGCCGACTTTGACGAGGTAGTAGCAACACTCATGTCTAGCTCGTAGAGATCGTTTTCGCGTGGAGCACGCATTAGAATCCAATCATCAGGAATCTTGAAGCCCGACTTTAGAATAATGCACTCCTTTTCATTGAAATGGACGGTGAACTGTTTATCGCAAATCTGTGGGATACTGAGAAGATTGTTCTCTAGCTAGGCGATATAGTTAACACGATCAAAAGCTACCACACCATTCGAAAGCTTTCCTTCAGCTACTATCTGGCCTCCTTGATTTCCAGCGAAGCCTACATACCCTCCATTAATCGCTTTGATATCAAAGAGTAGTGCTTTCATCCCGGTCATGTACCTCGACGCTCCGCTATCCAGAATCCACTTTGATAATATGGATCTTTGGAGTCCCTGCACACATCAACAACTCAGTGAAAAAGTGCAACCCAAGCCTTTTTGGTCTTGGGTTTGGGATAATAATCTTCATAAACATCCTCATAAGCCCTTTGATATTCATAATCATCATTTAAAACTTCATTGACATTCGAATTTTCAAACTTCACTTTTTTCTTATCTTTTGAAAGTTTTGGGAAAACTTTGTCAGTTTCAGTTTTACCCTTAGTATCAGACACTTTGTCGACTTTAGTTTCAACTGACTCTGATTTTGCAACTTCCGATGTTGTTGTTTTCTTCTTTGCAACCCAGGATTGTGATTTAACTCTTGCTTTCTTAATGTAAAACCTCGAATTTTTGTTTTCGTTTGATTTGGAAGTTTCACATTTCTCAAAAGTTGAGTTTTCAAACTTCGATTCAGTTTTAGGTTTCACTTCGTTTTTAGATTCATTGTTTCGTTTTAAGATTGTGAGAGGTTTTACAATCTCTAGTTGCTTAAGTTTCTCAACATCTGAATTTGTCATTCTTCGAGGATAAACTGGCTTTGATTTCGGACACTTGCGTGCAATGTGACCAACTTCATTGCATTTGAAGCAAGTCCGAGTATCATGAGAATGTCCACTAGTGGGTTTTACTCCACTTGCGGATTTAGCCTTATCCCGAAGTTCCTTCTCCTTTTTAAATTCATCATTTGATTGCTTCCCAATCAAATTCTCTTCTTGAAACGTGCTAGTCCCATACACGAAAACCATATTCTTATTTTTATATTTGCGAAATGGCGATTGTTTCTTTTTCGGTTCTTCTTCTTCCAAACCCAAACCCGCTCTCCTATGTTCAGGAAAGTCACCACCATTCCTTCGTAGTTGTTATAGTTTCTTTTAGGTTTAGAATAAAACTTCTTCTCATTTCTTCCAAATCTTCTGATGATACTTTGACAAGTTTGAACAATTCATCAATTTGGTCTTCTTTCATTTGAATCAGAAAACTGTCATTGAAATATAGTCTATCAGATTCCTTAACTTTGTACATGAAAACGTTAGGATCATCACTTACGCTATCTTCTGATGATGTATCGTCATCTTCAGATTGTGATTCAGAATTGTTCGAACTTGAGTTGGCGCTCTCAAAGCTGCCATCATTAGATTCACTCAAAACATTTTCAACAACATTTTTTTACCACTACTTCACTATCATCGTTTGTGTAGGTTATGTCAATGTTCTCAGGCAGCTCATTTTTCTTTCAGTCAAAAGTTCAATATTAAGCGCCTTTTCCACCCTTCAGCTTTCTTGCGACAATACTTTTCGCACAAGGGTGGTGGAACATTGCTATAATCCCCACGTTTCTTACCTTTTGATTTCTGATCATTTTCTTCCGACTGAATTGTTGGAAGAATATGGTCGATGACATAAGCATTTGTGTATAGCTTTTCAAAAGCTGTCTTACCCTTTCGGTTTCAATTTTCATATCTTGAAGCTCTTGTTTAATTTCAGCAATGGTATTGATGTAAATGTTAATAGCTTTTTGTTTTTCCATTACCGTTGCTTTTAACATTCTTACTGTGTCATGTTGTTCAATGTTGTTTTTATCAAGCCTGCCGTAATCGTCTTTCATTTTATCATAAGCTTCCTTCATTGTGCAATAATCATATTTAAAATTGTTGTTATGCACATTGAGTTCACTTAAGATTTGAGACTTTTCAGCACATTGCACACAAGGCTCAGCACATTTTGTACATGGTTTTTCAACCTCAACGATTTGTACTTTTACCACTTCTTTTTCAACAACTTTTACCTCCGGACCTACCTTTGTCAAATTTGACATCATCGCTTTGTTGGCGATCTCCGTGAGGTTTTCTTCATTCATCTCCTTAGTCACGTTGATGACTTCTTCAACTTTTGGTTTCGTTTCTTCAATGACATGCTCAGAAGATACTGCATCACCAAAGCAACCTGCAAAACTAGAAGTCATGTTAGGAGAAAGAACACTTTGCATCCTCGTGTGATGATAGATCTTCTCTTCTTCTGCTTGTTGTAAGTATTCTTCTAGCATTGCGTTTTCCATAGCTGCATCCTCAGCAGATGTATCTTCCATGATTTCGGCCATTAAAGCACCCCCAGTCTTCTTGGCAATATATGAGTTCCAATCAAAACCGTCATCTTCATTCGAAGCAACCATAGCCTTTTCTACATTGTTGGATGGTTTCTCTTGAACTTCGATTTAAGTCTTCTTCGGAAATGGCTTTTATTGCAACAACTTCTTGTAGTAATCACTGCCTCCTCCGAAAGGACTTTGGTTGCCACTTGCTTCTGGATTCTTGCATTCTCGTTTGAAATGCCCTTTTTGTCGGCATCTGAAGCAAGTAACTTTCGTCTTGTCGAAACCCAATTTGTTGCTCGAGTTTCCGATATCTCTTCCAGTTAGAGAAACGAATTTGGTAACTCTCCGTATAATCGAAGCTAAGGACCATTTGATGTCCATCAACTCACGCTCCTCCTCATCTACTTGATCATAATCCTCGACAGTCATTTCTGGATTACCAATCTTTCCGGCCACTAAAATTTCATAAGATTCCAACACGGTGGCAAGTAGTGCCATATGTTGTTTGGCCACTTGTTCAGAAATGACATTGTTTAAGTTGACTGCAATGTTGCATCTAAACACATTTGGATCAGAATTTGATTGATTATTCTGATTCGTCTGATTCTGAAACGGTGAGTTAGAACTTTTCTGAGGACTCTGATCATAGTTAGGATATGATTGAGTTTGGCTCTGTGGCGAATGTTCGAGGAATTCATATTCGCGCTGAAAGCAGCTTGGATCTTTGGACTTGAGATATTCTCTTAAGCTCCAGTCTTGTAATACAGTCCAACATCTTGAGCAATATTCGGATTCTTTGACTTGGCAATTTTCAACATTTCCATCTCGTGCCCCTCCAAGTTCCATCTTGAGATAAGTTGTCCATTCACCTTCAGGCAAAGCGTCAGCCAGTTTGTCAATATATTCTTCTTCTGTCTTCTCAAAACCATGCCTTCTCATTATCACTTTCAAATGACAGAATCGTTCTATCATTTATTTCATCGACTCGCCTTTGAGCATTGTGAAGATGTCAAATTCTTTCATGATTAGAGCTTTCTTGCTCTTCACCATCTCTGCACTCCCCTGATATTTGGTCTTTAGAGACTTCCATAACTCTTGTGCAGTTTTGTATTCTGGTAATAGCACCAAGACATCTTCCTTCACGGACTGCTGAATCAGACTGATCATTTTCTTTTCAACAACGTACGCATACTTCTTTGAAGTAGAAAAATTGCTCATCTTTATAACATTATCATGTTCATCTCTTGGCCATGTATAACCTGTTTCAACAGCAACCCAGTTGTGAAAGAACGTAGCCTGAACCCAGTTCGTAAACTTTTCCTTCCACCCCTCGTATTCATCCAAGCACATAAGTTTTGGTGGCTTCTCTGATGTACCCATCTCGTTATCAATATTAACTTGATTCACCATGTTGGCATTCGATGTTGAAGCCCTAGCTGTCATATATGCATTGTGGATATCTTCCATTGCGGAAAATAAACGAGTATCGCTGAAAACACGTTCACAAACTTGAAAAGATGATTAGTTACTGACAAGTTCGGGCGAACTTGTGCAGTGGATCAAATCAGATTTTGTTTCAAACAAGTTCGGGCGAACTTGTGTTGAAATTATGGAAATTTTCACCCTAAACCAAGTTCGAGCGGACATGAATGAATTTCAAGAGAAACAAGCAAGTTCGGGTGAACTTGTAATAGATTTTCAACAAGATTTAATCAAGTTCGGGCGAACTTGATAAAAATTGATTGAAAAGTAAACAAGTTCAAGCGGACTTATCCTAAAACCTTGAAAAATCAATCAAGTTGGGGCGGACTTAATGAAAAACTGTGAATTTTTCAATCAAGTTCGAGCGAACTTGATGTCAAGTTCGATCAAAATGACTCTGCAAAACATGATTTTTTCAACTTTTCGACATCAATTCGTTTGAATTAGGTCTTGAAACTTTCAGGGTTTTATCTTTAGTGGATTTTACGTGACATATCAAAATTTAGTAGATTTTATCCATAGGTTCATTGTTTTCCATGAAAAAAGTTAAGAAAAATGGTAGAAATGAGTAGAAATAGAGTAGTTCTTGTGATGATTTCACCAAATCAGGTATCCGTGGCTCTGATACTACTTGTTAGATCGCTCCTTGATAGCACAGGAACCTAAAATGGTTTCTAATGTCCAATTAGGCGGAAACTAAATGACATGTTAATCAAACATGCAAGAATTACTCGTTAAATTGTCTGTTTATTGATCTTAAAGTCAATTACATTCAAGTACCGGATCCGACAGAGCTTCGCCTCAAGTTTGCCAAAGTTACAAATGAGATCCTAGAGGCACCTATTTATAGATAGTTAAGTTCGCTTGGGAGGAAAACAAGTTCGGGCGAACTTGCTTGAACAAGTTCGGGCGAACTTGCTTGAACAAGTTCGGGCGAACTTGCTTGAACAAGTTCGGGCGAACTTGCTTGAACAAGTTCGGGCCAACTTGCTTGAACAAGTTCGGCCGAACTTGTTCCAACATTAACTTCCGGGCGAACTTGATCTACTATTTACATAAATACGACATTTTCTAACGTTATCTCATCTATTCTAAATAGACTCGATACAAAACTAAGACATAGACATACTGTACTAACAGTTTTATAGTAAATCATGTAACAAAATATTTTATTTGCAATTCATATGGCACATATAGAAGACTAAGCATATTGCATTTAACGAGTATGGGTCACAGGGTGGCACATTCAAACCTAAGCTAATATGCTTAACGGATTCTATCATCCTCCACTTCTCAAAAAGAAAATAAGCAAAATGTGTAAAATAATCAAAACCAAATGGAAGTGGAGATGGGTCGTCACACCTATAGTGCTATAATATATTGCCGGACGGCTTGTACGGAGTTAATGAATGCACATGTTGAAGCAAACCAAACAAGTTTCATACAATGCAAGTAGCGATCACATAGGCCATATAAGAATAAGTTGTATAAACGTTGAAGCAAAATTTGTGCAACATATGTATCATCCCAAAAAGAGGTAACAAGGAAACTATATACTCACATTAGGGTGCAAGCAAAACCAAACGACAACAATAGTGTAAGATGTTGGGAGAAATCCCAAAAGCTATTCTATTATTGTTCAAATAGTACTCAATAAATGATAGCCTTAGATTATTGTCTAGCATGTCTTATGACTATAGCCAATTAGGGATTCTTGGTTCAATTTTGGAATAGCTAGGATTTTGATTAAAAGATTAGAATACAATTATTTAATTAAAATAGCAAAAGGCTATGAAATATGGAAAAATAATAATACGCCAAATTAAGTTATGGTCGATGGTTCTTGTTATATAACAAATCTACATGTCTATTTGTTTAGACTAGTTTGGGAAAATAATTAATTAAAATTTCTTATTAATTAGATATCTATAGGAAAGGTCAAGCTCTATAAAATGATTTAGAAAAATCAGTTTCATAAGTGAAAGTTAGCCTTTATGCACCTATCTACTTAATTAAATTTAAATAAATAAATAAAAAGTCACTGGACAAATGTCAACTCTGATTAATTTGATAATCTTCATTTTACAAAAGTTGAGTCTCAAATTTATGTTTTATAACAAATAACAATTGAAATTACTGTTTTATTATCTATAAGTTTTAAGTAAATCTTAATATAATTAAATAATCCAACCCACAAGGGAGTAAAGCCCCCCTTTTATGAATCTGATTCAAGTTGCAGTCTTATTTGGTACAACATCATTCTACTCTATTTAGGAAAAAAAAATATTATCAAGCGCCATCAAAGAAATTCAGAACAGAAAAAAAAATGCAAAACATTAAAAGGAAGAAAAGAACCAAAGCTAAACAAAGCCAAAACTTTAGAAAACTGCTACTCGCCCTGATCAAACCCGGGTCAGACGGCCCAAACACCTACGCAATTACTACCGAACCGCTGGATTATTTATTGAGTGGGTTCGAAATAAGTTCGTATCCTACTGTGGTTTTATCCCTAAATTCCCAAATTAAACATACGATTCCCTAACTCTATTTCCTTATAATCTGAACATGGTAAACCACTGGTCTCAAATTAATTGAGGAATGCTGTTCTCAAATTAGTATTAAACAGAATGCATAAGAGGTTTGTTACCGATTGGTGCTCAATCAGACGTGGTGAGGCATATCCGGAGTTCCGACGCGATCCAACAATAGATGTAGAGAGAACACCGACTTCGTTCGAATTTGAAACAAATGTAAAGGTTCAAGAGGCGCACAAGGGTTCGGATATATACTCCATTCTAGTATATGGTAAGGTTTCATATGACGATTTGGAAACCGAATATATGGTTTCCATCTTTGTTTGATTCGGTCCAAAATCCTCACAATCCCGCATTAAAATGATTTAGATAAGCTGTAATGTTGGTTAATTCGATACCATAAACAAAAGATTTGAGATAAAGATCAAAATATGTAATATCGCGGTTTCGTCGGAACTCGGATCGGAGAAAATGGGAAAGGTAAAAGCGGGGCGATTAATTTGTTTGAAGTTTGGCTAAAAGCCGTTTTTAGTCCCTCGATTATGCATGATTGTTTATAACAAAAAGACTACTTCCTACAGTCACAACATAAGTTTTGGAAAATGCTATCTTTGGTCCATGATTATTTTTATACGGTTCATAAAACATATATAAACTTTTAACTTTAAATAAAAATCTTATATTGTTACAAAGCTTTTATAAACTGTTATTCATCTATAAAATTTTGACAAGATCTTTTTAAGTCTTTTATCACTTTCAACATGAAAACAAACAAATATAAATCTTTTTTTACAATCAGTTATATATACATATTTTCTTTCTTATCTATAAGAATAATACTATATATGGATATTTAAATGTAAAATTAGATATATGTGACGGTGATATGATGAAATAGTCCAAGGTGTTCTATTATTTAAATAAAAAAATTTGATGTACCATTTCAAAGGAAAATAAATAGAAAAAAAAAACAAAAATACACAATTAGAAATCATGATTGTTACAATCATCAACTTCGTGTACTCGAATAAGATATTCCCAAGACTACTTTTCGCACTCGATACAGCCATTATGAGTTCACTGTCATCCTTTTGGTTTGACAAATGCTCCTGTCGTCTTCATGAACTTAATGAATAGGGTTTGTAAACCTTATTTGGACAAGTTCATCATTGTATTCATTGATGACATTTTGATCTATTAAAAGTCTCGACCCGATCATGAACAACACCTCCGTCTAACGATAGAACTTCTAAAGAAAGAACAACTTTATGCCAAATTCTCCAAATGTGAATTTTGGCTAAAGGAAGTTCTATTCTTGGGACACATCGTCAACGTACAAGGCATACATGTAGATCCGGCCAAAATCAGTGCCATTAGGGAATGGAGTACACCTACTACTCCTACCGAAGTTCGTTTATTCCTTGGTCTAGCTGGCTATTACCACCGCTTTAATGCAAACTTCTCCAAGATTGTGGTTCCCCTTACTGCATTGACTCAAAAGAATAAACCTTTTGAGTGGGGACCCAAACAAGAAGAAGCTTTACAGACCTTGAAACAAAAGCTTTGTGATACTCCTATTATGTCCTTACCTGAGGGCAACGACGACTTTAGACCTTTGGCGTGTTCTCATGCATAGAGACAAAGTCATAGCCTATGCGTCAAGGCACTTGAAGATCCACAAAAAGAACTGCACCACTCATGATCTTGAGTTAGATGCTGTTATTTTTGCTCTAAAAATTTGGAGACACTACCTTTATGGTACAAAATGCGTGGTTTTCACTAACCACAAAAGTCTTCAACACATTTTCAATCAGAAGGAACTAAACATGAGGCAATGACGTTGGGTCGAACTTCTGAACGACTACGACTGTGAGATTCGTTACCATCCTGGTAAGGAGAATGTCGTAGCCGATGCACTTAGTCGTAAAGAACGTGTTTTGCTGCATTGTGTTCAAGTTTGATTTGACATCCAGACACGCATTCTTGAAGCTCAACGTACTTGTGTTACGCAAGGCATGATGGGCAAAGAATTACGTCGTACTCAGTATTGGATCTTCGTACCCAGTATTGGCGGCCATGTATCAAGAAGGACATACCTTTGTACGTGTCCAAATGCCTTACTTGTCTTAAGGTAAAAGCAGAACATCAATGCCCTTCTGGTTTTCTTAAACAACCAAAAATTCTGGTTTGGAAATGAGAAAACATTGCAATGAATCTCATTGGCAAACTACCATGCACTCCTAAAGGTCATGATGCTATTTGGGTAGTTGTTGATCGTCTAACAAAGTCAACCCACTTTTTTCCCAATGTGTGAGGATTACTCTGCTGACAAACTTGCTAAGATCTATGTTGATAAGATAGTATCTCGTCATGGTGTTCCTTTGAACATTATATCTGACCGAGATGCTCGATTCTCATCTCACTTTTGGAAGACCATGCAATCTGCCATGGGAACCAAACTCAATCTGAGCATTGCTTATCATCCTCAAACGGATGGACAATATGAAAGGACAATTCAAACACTGGAGGATATGCTTAGAGCATGTGTGATCGACTTTCGTGGTAGTTGGGATTCGCATCTACCGTTGATCGAATTATCCTACAACAATAGTTATCACTCTAGCATCAACATGGCTCCTTTCAAAGCTCTTTATGGTCGGAAATGTCGTTCACCTGTCTGTTGGAATGAAGTTGGTAAATCTCAGTTCACCGGACCTGAACTCATTCAAGACACAACAGAGAAAGTCAAGAAAATTCGCGATAACTGTCAAAAAAGTTATGCGGACAAACGACGCAAGCCCTTGGAATTCCAAGTTGGTGATCACGTCCTTCTCAAGGTATCCCCTTGGAAAGGTGTGATTAGATTTGGGAAGAAAGGAAAACTTGCACCTCGATATGTTGGACCATTTATGATCGTTGAGAGGATCGGAAAGGTAGCCTACAAACTTGAGCTACCTCTTGAACTCGGAAATGTTCATCCAACATTCCACGTGACCAATTTGAAAAAGTGTTTGGCTGATGAAAACCTCCACATCACTCTTGATGAAATTCCTGTTGATAACATGATGCACTTTGTCGAGAAACCTGTGGAAATATTGGACCACGAAGTCAAAAAGCTCAAGCCCAGACGAATACCGATTGTTAAAGTTCGTTGGGAATCCAAACGTGGCCTAAAATTTACTTGGGAACGAGAGGATCAAATGAAAGCAAAATACCCACATCTGTTTTCACAAGTTTCCTCTAATTAAATTTCGGGACGAAATTTCCTAAAGTTGGAAAGACTAAGACATTTGTGCTTTTCCAATCATTGTACAAATCAAAACAATTTTGTATATGATACCTTGTGTTTTATTTCCGGGATTTGTATAATTATCAATGACATTTGCTCATTTTCAATCCTTGTACAATTTCAAACTCTCAAAAACTTTTGTGGAAGTAATTCATTAACTAACACTCAAACATAATCCGTTTAACGCAACGTACACTCCGAAACAAGAACATAAGCTACACATATCCTAATACCCTTTACATAACTTAGATATAAGTTTTGAAGGGTTAGGGATGACAAACACACGCTAATACAAGTCCAGGGACTATTTTCGCCAAACTGCGAAAGTCTGCCAATTCTCGTATTCAAGATACGAACCATGTGTACAACCCAAAATTTTTGTATTCAACAAAATCTTGTATTTCGTTGATAAGAATGCAAAAATGTCAATCGTTACGCAATTTCGATCATTATCGTGTTAGTTGAAGCGTTTTACGTATTTTGCGAAACACGTTACCGTACAACCGAACAAACTGACATCCACGACATTAAGGGCAAAATAAAAGTTACATATGCCTTAACACCTTTATAGAGCCTAAAAATTAGGTTAAAAGTGACAAAACGTGACGAAACAAGTCTATGGGCCAAACTTGTCAAATTTCAAAAGTTTCTGCCCCTGCCAGGGCCTTACGGACCGTAAGAGGTGCCCCATATGGTCCGTAAGGGGTGCCAGATCAGCAGAAATGTGGCAGCTTCTTGTTTTATGCCATGGAGCCCAAGAACTCGAAATTTCCAACTTTGTTCCTGCATTTGACAAGTGTCAGGACCTCCCTCCTGATCATGCACCTCCATGGACACTTGGCTTGATCTTGTGAGTTCAAAATCACTATAAATAGCCTAGAATTTTGCCATTCCAATTTGCTCATTTCTCACTTTCTTTCTCTCACTCTCTTGGAGCTTGTTTCCAGCTTTTGGAAGCCTCCTACTGAGTTCTTATAGTGTTCCCAACACAAGTAAGTACTCTTCCCTTAGTCTATTTCATTTATTTTGGCTATGCTAAGCCAAAAGTAAAAAAGTTTGACATTCTATTTGCTTTCAGTTCTTATCATAATTGGTCAAGTCAATGTTCAATTGAACTTTTCAACGTGATCGTAATCACGAAGGTTATAATCCCTTGCGATTGTACTGACACACCCCGACCGCGTAAAACAACAAACCGCAGCGGAAACGTTAGGGAGTGTCGTAACAGAAGTATTGTTTCAACAACCAAGGTAATTAATGTTTTGTATTATTATATTAAGTTTGATTACATTGTCTTGGAGTAAAGGAAAACAAAATGGAAATTAAATTGTCTTAGCGAAATAACAACAACATTATTATTGTCTTGTAGATTTTAAGTCACTAAAACCCAAAGTCCATCATAAGTGTCGCATGAATCAACCTCAAACATTAGCTCCTAAAACACATGTGAAAATAGGTACGTCAACATAAAAATGTCTGTGAGATACATAGGTTTTATTGATGAGGATTCATGACTTGAAAGTTAGAATAGATGTTTAACGAAAAGTAGTCATGAACCTTATAAAGTATTTTCTTTTATAAAATCACAAGAAAATCAAATGTATAAAAGAAATAATGCATAATTGAATAAATATCCAATAAAAATGAATTGTATAAAATATGTCATGTTTTGAAATAAAATATCATGTCTTGTGTAAAAGATGTCGTGTTTTTGAAAAAATGTCATGTCTTGTACTTACCGAAGTGGTTTAGATAACGCCACGATATATAATATAATAAAAGCAATTATATATAGGAAATACCAGTGGCGTATCCACCGTGCCTTTATCATATTACACACGTTTCGTTATTTAAATCACGTACAAAAAAATCATCAAGTTATGTCTTGTTTAAACCAATGTCAATTGTCATGTGTAAACAATGTCCAGTGTCAGTGTAAACCATGTCTTGTAAATCAAATGAAGTGTAATAACAATTTGTCTTGTATGGCAAGTAAAAGTCTATACTCAAACCATATATAATAATGTCATGTATAATCAAATGTCTTGTACAAAACATTGTCTTTGAATAAACAAAGGTTTAAATCAAAAGTTATGTTTTGAAAACCATTGCTTTATTTGATACGAAATTTATCAGAGTTTGTTTATCGCATACATTCTGTTGATGCATATGTCTGTTGCCTACGTCATTGTATAATATCGAGTCTGAGCGATTAGGGCTTAATCTGTTAGAAACGAGGCATATTTAAGGTGTTTAGAGGTCAAGTTCGCTAGTCATGGTGATGATGATGTCAAGTTCGGCCGAACTTGACTAGGTCAAGTTCGCCCGAACTCACTTCCTCACCAGCGAACTTGTAAACCTATATAAAGGTGCCTTGGGATTTTATTTGTAACTTTCAGAGATTTTGTCATGACAGAGGCGAAGCTTTGTCCAAGTGTTTCCAGGATCTGTAACGTTTACTAATCAATGAAACAGTGATTAATCAGTAATAAACTTGTATCCAATGTCGCCTACGCAAACGGATTTCGCACGTTTACATTAGGTTTGCCAAATTAGGACCATAAAGATCCGTACAACGGACCCTCAATTGGTATCAGAGCAGGATTGGCCTAATTTGAAGACATTGGACTGAAATCATCTCATCTTCTACTTATTTCTTTCTATTTTTAACTTTTCTTGGACAATTCACAGACAAATGGACTGATTTTCAAGTATAATACGTAAAATCCATAATAGTAAAACCCTTGAGAAGATCAGAGCTTAAAACAAATGCATTCATGTCGAAAAATTGAAAAAAACCATGTTTGAAAACACATGTTCGCTCGAACTTGACGTCAAGTTCGCTCGAACTTGACTGAAAAATTCACAATTTTTCATCAAGTTCGGCCGAACTTGAGTGATTTTTCAAGATTTTTAGGTAAGTTCGCTCGAACTTGCTTATTTTTCAAACAAATTTCATCAAGTTCGCCCGAACTTGATTAAATATTGATGAAAAGTATTACAAGTTCGCCCGAACTTGTAAAGCCTCTTGAAATACTTACAAGTTCACCCGAACTTGTTAAATAGCTGATTTTCACAAGCTGTGACAAGTTCGCTCGAACTTGTCAAAGATTTCTATAAAAAAACGTCTTTAGCAAACCGATACGTTAATTTTGTCGATTAAAAAGTCATTTTTTTTCTAAAAATTGTCTGTTTGCTAATCATTTTTCAAGTGTTTTGAACTTTTTGGAAAACGAAATGGGGTCTGTGAAGCCGTCAAAGTTGATGAGTATGAACGAGTATGAAGTTTGGAAAGGAAAATTTGAGAGCTGGGTCCAAGCTATGCATTTCTACAGTTGGGTCGCGATTGAGACAGGTTATGTTGTTCCTAGAGATGAGAATCAGAAAATTCTGGAGAAGTGCAAATATTCTACTCAACAGAAAAAATGATTATTTTGCTGAAAAGAAAATGATTAATCTTATCCAGCAATCGGTTAAGGAAGATATCCTGATACTTTTACCAGAATACAAGACTGCGAAAGAATTATGGACATCTCTGAAGAATAAGTTTCAAGAGAGTGTACTGGTTAATAATTGTGAAGCTCTAGTTTCAAGTATATCCACAAATGAGTCTTCAAGTTCTAAACCAGTCTGCTCGGTCTATGATGTAGACAATTATCAGGCAGAAAATGCCAAACTCTTGAGTAAGATTGAGAGTTTGACATTAGAAAATAAAAAATTAAAAGAAAATGAAAAGAATTTTGAAAACAAAATAAAAATTTTGGAGAATAAAAAATTACAAATGGTTTTCAAAACAAAATAAAAATGTTTAAAAATGAAAAAAATGTTTTTGAAAAATTAAATATAGAAAATCAAAAAGCAATAAATTCTTATATTGAGAAAATAGCTCAACTTGAAAAAGAAGTTCAGACTGTTAAAAATAAAGCTGCTAATTCAGAAAAATTATTGAAAGGTTTTGTGACCTCGTTAAAGTTAGATCATATATGTCAAAAACCGATGAATAATAATAAAAAGGAAAATCCAATAAGTAACATTGTTACAAATTATGGCGATGTCATAATTGAAGATTGTGACGATAATACCGATGATGAAAGAGCTAAAAATGATAAACATGAAATATTTTTAAAACTAAAAGAAAAATTTCAAGAAACTATTCTACAATCTACTGAAAAAGGTGAATGCTCAACGCAAAAACCTTTTAAGCAGAATGAAGAACATAAACGAAGTCTTAAAAGTTTTCAAAACAAAAATAAAAGCTCATCGGAACGATCATCCGATCATTATAAAAATACAAACAAATTTGAAAAACAAAACTCACAAAAATTTGAAAATGAGTAGTGCAGGTCGGACCACAGTGCTTCAATGTCAAATCAAAGGAACATGAGAAGCAGGAAAGATGGCTACCACACATCAAATCAATGTTATGATTTGAGTGTATAGTTTGATAGAAAAGATCGATATGAGAACAAGAAGTGTCATAAATGTGGAGTAACTGGACACATTGCTAGTAAATGTTTACAAATTAAACCTAATCCTGTTCATAATGATAACAAAATGTCTGGAGTACCAACTCAGGTTTGAAACAATGTACAGAAACTACAAACAAGGTGAAACCAGTTATTACTAAATTTTCAAATTTTGAAGCAGGTGAATCCTCGAATAGTAATGAACAAAAAGTTTCTACATTGTATTTCAAAAAAGCTTTAATGAAAAATCAAACATCGTTGGTAAAAGAAAAAGAAGTTACACAATCAGTGAAAATTGAAAGTTTAGAGGACTTTCCGAAATTTGAGAAAATTCAAAATAAACCTGATTGTGAAACGGAAGTCAAAATTAAGGTTGAAGAAATAACGCCTAAGGCTAAAAATGCTTGGGTGTCACTATTCAACTAATTGTTTGAATTTTTGTGCAGGAACTTATGAGATGAAAGCGAAATTACTGAGAATGGAGTTCCGTGGCACATTTTGAAGACGGGCCGGGTTATCATGTTATATATAAAGGCCATTTTTACAAAACATGTTTTCAAATAACGTTTACTTTATAATTTTTGGAGAAAATTTTTCGAAAACATGTTCTAATAACGTTTACTTGAAAATTTTACAAATTTTTGAAGAAAATTTGAAAAATTTCACAGAACCCTCACTGTTGAACAGGCAAAACTCAGGAATATAAATGTTTTATTAACACAAAAATGTCAAGGTTTTTATCATCATGAGGGGGGGGGGGGGGGATTTAAAAGAAATTTGTGAAGTAGTATTGGATGGAGAATTGAAGTGATTCTCATCCGTTGATCAATGTTTTTCTAAAAAAAAACTTAAATACAAAAATATGTTTTTTATTTTAGGGGGAGAAAAATTTTTCAGAAAATCCAAAAACATATTAAATACGAAAAGTACAAAAATATTAAAAAAGCAAATAGAGTTTTGTGGATAAAAGGAAATGATAGTAAATCAGTGGACTATCACAGTATGCTAAGGATTTGTAAAGTTTAAAAGTTTAAACAAGTTTTACTGTGGATGTGTCGATAGGCTTTACACATTCAGTAAATTGTTTCTAGGATATAAACTAAATCTTACAACTGCTTAAACTTGTGGCTTAACATCTCTCGGATATATGGACTTAGTACTCCAAAATTTCGTTTGAGAGATTGCCTGATTCTGAGATATGAGGTCTTTATAGATAGTTGATATCTGGGGTATTATACAAGTTCTTCTGATTTTGCGGAAGCAATAGCCTAGAACTTGTAGAATACATTTGCATTAAAAACCTAAAACTGCATTAAATTGGAAATATCGAAAGATAATACAATTGCAGATCAAAAGATTCCAAAATTGGAACACTACCTTATAAGTCGAGCCTTCATCTCTCTACCGGTACGGTGGTACTAACCTGAGCTCTCAAGGTCTCGCACAACCCAGATACAGATATCAATTACGCTATACTCACCTGTAAGATGAAATCTAGGAAATCTTGATGCGGGAGTATATTTTGAGATGGGAACCATAGCTGAGTCAAGTTTCATAATTCTACCTAAGATATCTTGGAACAATTGAGAAATGTGTTGAAGTTTAAGAGGACAAACATATCGACAATCTAGGTAAATTTGTTTAAAACTTAAAGTCTCAAAAGGTCAATGGTACTTGTGATTTGTCTCAAAAACTGATATGATCCTTTAACACAAACTCAACAAAAAATGTATGTAAATATGTTTGTACATAGTTAGTGTTTGATATTCATTTCATAATACAAAAAGATTATATTATCTTTTAGTTTCGACCACTGATGATGAAAAGCTGATTTTCAAAGTCTAGAGTTGCGGAACATAATCTAAAAACTTTTTGAAAATTGATCTGAAAAGTTTAAAAGTTCATTAAGTTGAAACTTACATTTGAATAAAGACGTCAATTTAGTGTCAAAACGATTAGTCAAGATCATTAAGTTGAACTTGATACATGAATCAGATATTCAAGGTCATTAATTTGAACTTGTTTAACTAAGAGGGTTTTAGAACTGATGAGGAGATTAAAATTTGAAATGTTGGTGTTTAGAAATTTCAAAGTTTGAATCTGAAATATTTGTTAGAATGTTTGAAGAACTTTGAAACAGGAAGTTGATTTTAAGGGGGAGCTGGATAAAACACGTTGATCAAAGATACCAGAAAGCTCAAAGCAAGGGGGAGCATGGTGATTAAAGTTTTATCAAGACAAGCTCGAGAAGAAAAGAGAAAAGGATTGTAGATGCTATGAAGATTAAGGAAGTTAAAGTTATTCAAGAAATAAAGATCAAGAGAACATTAAAGACTCAAGAACTTAATTAAAGACTGATGACTACGACAACATCCAAGGGGGAGTCTGTTGATGCATATGTCTGTTGCCTACGTCATTGTATAATATCGAGTCTGAGCGATTAGGGCTTAATCTGTTAGAAACGAGGCGTATTTAAGTGTGTTAGAGGTTAAGTTGGCTAGTCATGGTGATGATGATGTCAAGTTCGGCCGAACTTGACTAGGTCAAGTTTGCCCGGACTCACTTCCCCACCAGCGAACTTGTAAACCTATATAAAGGTGCTTTGTGATTTCATTTGTAACATTCAGAGATTTTGTCACGACAGAGCCGAAGCTCTATCCAAGTGTTTCCAGGATCTGTAACGTTTACTAATCAATGAAACAATGATTAATCAGTAACAAACTTGTATCCAATGTCGCCTATGCAAACGGATTCCGCACGTTTCTCTTAGGTTTGCCAAATTAGGACCATAAAGATCCGTACGACGGACCCTCACATTCAAGCTTTGAGACTGTCGGATAAACCCTTATCAAGTCAAAGGTTTATCAAAAATGTATTTGGATTCTATCATTCCCTACTTCCAAACAAATCTAGGAAGCGGGGAACGGGATTTGTCAAGTCCTATGGTACTATTACATACTACCGAGTGGCATGATCAATGTTAATGAATGTATTATGTCCCGTTAAACATACCAAATGTCATAGTCAATGTAAGCAATGTCATGAAAGTTGTCTTTAAACCATGTACTAAGTATGCTAAGTCAACATACGAAGTAGAAATGTCCATGAAATCAATGTGCTAGCATGCTCAGTCAACATACATAGCAAAAATGTAATGTAAATCGATGTGCTCTTATGCTAAGTCAACATATGCCGCAAAAGTATCTTTGAAATCAATGTGCTAGCATGCTCAGTCAACATACATAGCAAAACATAGTTGAAATCATGTACTATATATTGTACTAGCTGAACATAGCAAGTATATGTCATGAAAGCGTGAAAACATGAAAGGATCGAGTAAGCACATGTGTTTCACCCCAAATCATTTGAAAACGTAAAAAATGGGAGTATGTACTCACATAATCACCTTAAAACATTTAGAAAAAAGGGGTCTATGTACTCACTTGGGATTGCAAAAGTATCCTTGTTCAAGATGGATATACAAAGCTCAAGAGTCCGGGAAATCAAGTGACTCTTAATATCAGATAACTAACATAATGTCGGGACCTTAATCGGAAGATTCAGATAGAATGAAACCTTATAAACCATATGAGTATTGGAACTCATATGAAATGGTTTAGTAAAGTTAACATTTCTGATTTGGAAAGGATCCTAAGTGCTTTTGACCCGTTATGACTCGTTAAGGTAGTTTAAGCCACTTTAACGTGTAGATATATGTTATGATAAGTCTTATATGCCAAAACATGTTTAATAAGGTTGTAACGTTAGATTGTATGTCAAAATTTATGTTACATATGCTCAAAGTCGATTTATGTGCAAAAACGGCATTTTGGTCATTATTAAAGGCATAATAAGCGACTTAACATAATGCTAACCAAACGACATGACCATAAGGCATAACCTTAGAGGGTTTTTGCCTATACAACTATGGTTACTAATATGAGTTTGGTCGGATCCTAAGATCGACCAAACGGGTCAGATTCGAAAGTCAAAGCGGTGGTCAAGACCGCTCGACTTACGACCCTAAACAAGCACTAAACTAAAAGTGATGAGTTAGACATGTTAAAAATGTCTAACTAAGTTTATAAAACTGATTTGGTATCAAAACAAAGTGTTTTGATACCCGAAAATAGTTCCGTCGTATAATGCACACTTTACGCATTATTGACCGAAACTTCGTCTAGTAAATGTGGTAATCAGTAGGCATGATCGCTATGGATCATAACCATCGTGATTACGATCACGTTGCAAAGTCCAATTGGACTTTGACTTGACCAATTAATGGTCAAAACTGAAAGTCAAACACTGTTTGACTTTTAGCTAAAAATAGCTAAAATAATAAACAAGACTAGAATGGAACACTTACTTGTGATCCAAAGATGAAGGAAAGACTAAAGAACTCAGATGGGAGACCTCCAACAATGTGGTAGTCTCCACTTAGAGCAAGAGAGAAGAAGAAGGAATGAGCAAAGAAAAATGGATGAATGATCACCTATTTATAGTAATCTTGAAGCCACAAGATCATTCCAAGTGTTGGAGGTTGTTTCCAGATCATTACAAGTGTATAATGAGGTGTTGCAACCAGAGGAAGTGTGGCAAAAATGAGTTATAGGTGTCAAGGCAAAGAAACAAGAAGCTGCAAGTAGCTGCTGTGCTAGGCATAGCTTACGGACCATATGGTCCTAAGCTTACGGTCCGTAAGGACCATGTGCAGGCAACAGTTTGCAAAAGTTGCAGTATAGTCCCTTAACTTTATTTTGTTGCATTTTGGCGCTTTTAACAACCGTTAACCTCATTTTTAAGCTCTATAAAGAAGATAAAGCAAAGGGTACTTGAAATATGTCTGAAAATGTCCCGGGTGTCGGTTCGTTTGGTCATACGGTTGCGGTTTTCAGTTAATTACGATGAAAATCGTAACGAACGCGTAAATGACCGTAAATGCGTAACGAATGATATTTTTGCATTCCAATCATCAAAATACAAGATTTTAATGATTACAAAAAATTTTGGATGTGCGTACATGTTCCGGATTAGGAAATGCGCGTAATGGCATAGTTTCGCAGAATTTGCAAAATAGCCCTTGAAGTTGAATAAGCATATTTTTGCCATACCGAACTCTTCAAAACTTATTTCCAAGTTATGTAAAGGATATTTAGGGTATGTTTAGATTATGTCATTGTTCCGGAGCATACGTCACGTTAAACTGGTTACGATTACGTAACAGTTTGCGATTTCACTTTCAGAAGTGGTTTGAAAGATCAGAATTAAACAAGGATTGAAAATATGAAATACCATATATAAATACACAAATCTTGGAATCAAACACAATATAATAAAATTACAAAATCGTTCGGAATAGTACGGTGATTAAAATACACAGATGTCACATGTACCTTCAGATACCACGTTTACTAGGTGAAGTGACGAGTCAAAATTTTGGTCAATAATGCGCATAATGGCATTTTACAACGAAACTATTTTCGGGTATCAAAACTCAAAGTTTTGATACCAAACCAGTTTTATAACTTAGTTAGACATGTTTTAACATGTCTAACACGTCACTTCAATTTTAGTGCTTTATTTTGGGTCATAAGTCGAGTGGTTTGACTATGAACATGCTTCACGTAGGGCGGACTGTCACACCCCGACCCGCATCGGAAATAAGAGTCGGGGCATAATTGGGTTATCACCAAAGCACATGACGTTTACTATTATGTTCCATTATTAAATGAAGTCAAAGTTACATTTCTCAAACGTTCAAACATGTTCATTCATTACAAAGGAAAATAACCAAACATAATAATCCAAATACTAAATCGTTTTATTTCTTCTAATCCAGATCCTACGTGTTCCTAGCTGCTGCTGGTTCACCTGTATCATGTGTAAAATGGGAGGTTTTTGGGTCAACATAAGTTGGCGAGTGAACCTTATAGATAAACATTTAATAATGACTTTCTGGTTAGTTTATCAACAAAATATTGTGCATAATCATAAAAGAGCATATGTATGAAATCAAGCAATGGCAACATCAGATACAATTATAACATACATTAACAATCGATATCATACATGAACATACCAACATCATATGATAATTAACATAAATGAACTGTAAGATCGAGGCTCAATCAAACGGAGCCGATCGTATTGCATGAACTGAAAATGTAAATTGAACTGTGTGCTCAAGGCTCAATCAAACGGAGCCGAGCGTATTGCATGTATTGAAATGTAAATAAAATGACCGATCAAGGCTCAATCAAACGGAGCCGATCGTGCGGGCACGCCCTGATCAACCGCATAATAAAATGGGGATCAAACTCAACCTCGAGGGATGGGGAGCTGCGGCCTCAGCAATTGCATGTACTGAAATAATAATTTGCAAACAATAATAACTACTTATCAGCAACGACTAACACACATGTCATGATATGATATATGCACAATAACTTAGTTATAATAAGTAAGTGAACAAGACACATGATACACCCCAAAAATGTGATTAAAACGGGGAATTTGAAGGGTTCACTCACATTGGGTGCGTTGGATTTGAGTTGGTGAGATGCGCACGATTTAGACGGAGCGAGTTAACGAGGAATCACTGACCTAAATTATAATGGGAAAAATATATTAAATGGATGGATTTTATTAAAGATTTTAATGGGATTTTTAGGTATATTTTTGTGAGTTTATGGCTATTTTCTATCCTTAAAAATGTTATTTTTAAGTATTTTTAATTGATTTTTAATTTAAATTAAACAAATAAATATTTAAAAAAAAAAATATTTTTTTACTGTTTGACCGTTGACCGTTGACCGGTTCGGTCAGCGGTAATACTTGCGCCGAGCGGGATTCGAACCGGTGACCTTCCGTTCACGCGCACGTAGCTCTACCAACTGAGCTACGTGACTAACCCGTTAGGATTCCAGTTTTAATTATATTTATGCACTTATTCGAACTTACCGAAAATTCCTTTATTTTACAAAACGTTTTAATCTCATTGAACCGGTGTTTGTGACGGGACTCGATCGCGTGACGTGCAGTTTGTTTTGCACACAGTCCACCGCTGGACTGTGTGTCTAACCCGGTTATATTCTTGAATTATATTATACTTAACAACTACTCGATCTAACCCGGTTAGTTTTATGAATAAAAAGGAATGTTATTACGCAGTGTGTGTGTAGTAAGGATCGAACTCGGGACTCGTATATAAACTTTGCACACAGTCCACCGCTGGACTGTGTGTCTAACCCGTTAACTATCCGAATTTTAATTACTCTTAACCCGTTTTTAGGTTCGTCTTCTTCACTATAATTACCGGTTTTTACTCAGACCACTGGTTCAGGGTTCTACTACTTAAATAACATGATTACTAGTTTGAATGAACAAACCGAACAGTTTGGGGAAAAGAAATACCGGACAGGTCGTCTTCTTCAGAAAGTCCGGCGAGAACAGGTAACTCTGTTTTTGAACCTCCGGCTGAGAGAGTCTAACAACAGAATTAAAGAATTAGATTTGAAATTGAACCAGAGTACATGGATTATTAGCACGATTGAATGTGTTTACCGTTAACTAGCGTGTTTCCGGCGAATTCCAGAGTTTCTCCGGCGAACCCAGAAAATCCAGCAAGTCTTCTGTGACTGGTTTTGAGTGACGGTTTAATGTTAGTAGTGTCCTAACAATAGATTGAAACAGCAAGAGAGGAAAATCTTACTGGTTTGAGTTGAACACGGTTTTCCGGCGAGATTTGCAGAGAATTCCGGCGACAGTTTTCTTGTGCTCAAAGGACTTGAAAACGCGACGAAAAGGGATTGGAGTGTATTTGAGACGGTTCTGAATCGTATAAATGATTGGAATCTGAATTATTTGGAGCTTGAATGTCTTTCGGTTTCAAAAACCCAAACTTGAAGTTCATTCAATCTGAACTTTAATTAGAAACCGATATTCATCGGTTATAAGTTAACTATGCGAACAAAAACTGATTTGGCGATTCGGCTACCGATTTCCGTTATTCAGATATCATTAACCGTTAAGTCGTGTATGCGTATAAAATTCAATTGCTTTCATAATGCTAACAGAAAACAATTGGTGGCGGAGTGGTTTGGAGACGGAGAGATAAGTCATTGGAGGCAGTTGACCCGGGTTCGAGTCCGGTCAGCTCCAAATATTTTTTATTTATTTTATTTTAACTTTTTATCAAATATAATTTTTATAGTTTAGTTTATATATTAATTATGTAACGTTTAAACTCGAAATACTCATAAATATTTAATGTAATTTCATATCTTGGTATTTGATTACAAAACGGAGCGGGTTTTGGAGACCCGATTTATACAAATGTTACAGTATCCCCTACTTTTAGGAATTTCGTCCCGAAATTTAAACAGTTGAAGTAGTAGGGAAAAGATGAGGGTATTTTTCACGCATTGAGTCTTCACGTTCCCAAGTAAACTCAGGTCCCCGTTTCGACTCCCAGCGTACCCTAACAATAGGAATGCGACTTCGACGTAGACGCTTTTCTCCATAGTCCATAATCTCTACTGGCCTTTCAATAAAATGCATGGATTCATCAATCTGAATATCCTCCAGTGGAATATGAAGATTCTCGTCAGCGAGGCACTTCTTCAAGTTCGACACGTGGAATGTGGGATGAATTCTGTCAAGTTCTTCCGGTAGGTCAAGCTTGTAAGCTACAGGACCTACTCTTTCGAGTATCTTGAAAGGTCCTACGTAACGTGGTGCTAGCTTTCCCTTTTGACCAAAACGAACTACTCCCTTCCACGGTGACACTTTTAAAAGCACATGATCACCAACGCTAAACTCCAAGGGCTTCCGTCGTTTATCTGCGTAACTCTTTTGACGACTTTGAGCCGCTAGAAGATTGTTTCGGATTTGATGAATCTTATCTGTGGTTTCTTGGATCAATTCTGGACCAGTAATTTGTGCTTCCCCAATTTCGTGCCAACAAACAGGAGATCGACACTTTCGACCATATAAAGCTTCAAAAGGTGCCATGCCGATGCTAGAATGATAACTGTTGTTGTACGAAAATTCGACTAACGGTAGGTGGGCGTCCCAATTTCCCTTGAAGTCTATGACACATGCTCTAAGCATGTCCTCAAGGGTTTGAATGGTGCGCTCAGACTGTCCATCAGTTTGAGGATGATAGGCGGTACTGAGATCTAGTCGAGTGCCCATAGCGGATTGTACTGCCTGCCATGTTCGTGAGGTGAAACGACCATCACGATCAGAAATAATACTTAACGGAACTCCATGTCGGCTGACGATTTCGTTGATATAAATACGAGCAAGCTTTTCGTTCTTGAAATCTTCTCGAATAGGAATAAAGTGAGCTGATTTTGTGAGTCGGTCTATAATCACCCATATAGTGTCATACCCACTAGAAGTGCGAGGTAACCCGGTAATGAAATCCATGGTTATATTTTCCCACTTCCAGACAGGTATCTCTGGTTGGACCAGAAGTCCTGAGGGTCTTTGGTGTTCAGCCTTTACTTTAGAACAAGTGAGACACTTGGAAACAAAAACGGCAATATCTTTCTTCATTCCAGGCCACCAATAGGTGTACCTTAGGTCTTGATACATCTTATCGGCTCCTGGGTGTATAGAATATCGCGACTTATGGGCTTCATGCATGAGTGTTTCACGAAGATTGATATGGTTAGGAATCCATATACGATCTAGGTAATACAAAATACCATCAGATTTAGTTTCCAGCTTTAGCTCGGCTCCACAGGACATCTCCTTTTGTACATCTTCCTCTGTTATGGAAACGTGTTGAGCTTCTCGAATTTGATCCTTAATATTGGTTATAATTTGCGAACATAGAAGATGAATGGAGTTCGCATAACCCTTTCGACTAAGTGCATCAGCCACCACATTTGCTTTACCAGGGTGGTATCTGATTTCACAGTCGTAATCATTTAGGAGTTCGACCCATCTTCGTTGCCTCATATTTAACTCTTTCTGATTGAAGATATGTTGAAGACTCTTGTGGTCAGTGTATATTTCACACTTCGTACCATAAAGATAATGTCTCCATATCTTAAGAGCGAATACAACGGCTCCAAGTTCAAGGTCATGAGTGGTGTAGTTCTTTTCGTGTGTCTTGAGTTGCCTTGAGGCATAAGCTATGACTTTCCCTCTTTGCATGAGAACGCAACCTAATCCTTGTCCTGACGCGTCGCAATAGACTACAAAATCATCACAACCTTCAGGAAGAGTGAGGATTGGTGCATCACAAAGTTTTCGCTTGAGAGTTTGAAAAGCTTCTTCTTGCTTGGGCCCCCATACAAATGGTTTCCCTTTATGGGTTAAAGCCGTGAGTGGCACCGCAATGCGAGAGAAGTTTGAAATGAATCGACGATAGTAACCAGCAAGTCCAAGAAAAGACCTTACTTCAGTTGGCGTACGTGGAGCTTGCCATTCCTGAACTGCTTTGATCTTTGATGGGTCCACATGTATTCCTTTGTCATTGACTACATGCCCGAGAAATTGCACCTCTTTTAACCAGAATTCACATTTAGAGAACTTGGCATAAAGCTTTTCCTTTTCTAGAAGTGCAAGAACAAGTCGCAGATGACGCTCATGATCAGCTTTGGATTTTGAATAGATAAGAATATCGTCAATGAACACAATAACAAATCGATCAAGGTAAGGTTTGCAGACTCTATTCATTAGGTCCATGAAAACAGCTGGTGCGTTGGTTAATCCAAACGGCATAACCATGAATTCATAGTGACCATATCGAGTTCGAAAAGCAGTTTTAGGGACGTCTTCTTCATGCACTCTAAGCTGATGATAGCCAGATCGAAGGTCGATTTTCGAAAAGCAACTGGCACCTTGTAGTTGGTCAAGAAGGTCATCTATACGAGGTAAAGGATATCGATTTTTGATAGTTAACTTGTTGAGCTCTCTGTAGTCGATGCACATGCGAAAAGATCCATCCTTCTTCTTTACAAAGAGTACAGGTGCACCCCAAGGCGATGAGCTGGGGCGTATAAATCCCTTGTCAGTCAACTCTTGCAATTGACTGGCTAGCTCTTGCATTTCAGAGGGGGCTAACCTATATGGAGATTTTGCCACTGGTGTAGCACCAGTATAAGATCGATACGAAATTCGACATCTCTGATTGGAGGAAGTCCTGAAATGTCGTCAGGAAAAACTTGTGGAAAATCTTTTACAACAGGAATATCTTCAAGTTTCTTTTCTGCGGTTCCCTTCTTGATGATATGGGCTAAAAACGCGACATAATTCTTGCGAAGGTATTTTTGAGCTTGAAGGCAAGACATTAAGTTGAGTCCTTTCGCCGAGGTTTCTCCAATAATTTGAAGAGTCTGACCGTTTGAAAGAGGAATACGAATAAATTTCTCACGGCATACAACTTCCGCATTATGCTGACTGAGCCAATCCATTCCGACTATGATGTCGAAACTTCCCAGCTTCATAGGAATAAGATCGACTGAGAAATCGTGGTCGTTTAGGGTGAGCGTACAGTTGCGCAAAATAGAGTCTAACGAAACTGGTTTTCCATCTGCAACTTCTACTGTTATGGATTCCGCGAGCTTATCTCGATTTTTACTTAAGATAGGTTCAAACTCTAATGACACGAAACTTCTATCCGCACCAGTATCAAATAACATAGAGGCATATCTACCATTTATAAGAAACGTACCGTTGACCACATTGCCGTCAGCTCTGGCCTGGTTTGCGTTAATATTGAAAGCCCTTCCCCTAGCAGGTGGAGGAGCTTGGTTCGCTTGATTCACAGGATTGGCTTGGGCCTGAGCATGAATAATATTAACCAGTCTTGGACATGTGTTCCTGAAATGACTTGGATCTCCACAATTGAAACATGCCCGCATAGGTTGGCCCATAGGGTAGTTGGGTTGATAGTATGTTTGGGCTAAATGTTGAGTGGGTGGAAATGGTTGTTGTTGTTGGGCTTGACCCAAAAATTGTTGGTGGGTTTGGGTTATAGGTTGATGGCGGTTTGTTCGTTGAGGCGCGCGGCAGTGTTGAACAGTGTGTCCAGCGCGACCGCAGCTGGTACAGTATTGGCAAGGGTAGTCAGGGGAGTGGTGATACTGACAACGGTTACATTTTGGTAGTGGTCCTGTGTATGGTCTTTTGTATGGCGCGGGTGAAGGAGTGGCTTGAGTGATGGGTGCAGCAGGAACAGGGTGTTGGTGTGGGTGACTGCGAAGTTCCTGTTGTTACGCTTCCTCTTGTTAGCAAATTTAGAGGAAGGAGTGTGGTGGTTTGAGGTTTGTCCCTCAGCAGGGGTTTTCTTCTTTTCCTCCTTGAACTTCCCATTGCGAATTCGGTTTTCGGTCAGTTCTGTTGCCAACTCCATGGCAGCTTCGAGTGTTACCGGTGAAACGCTGAGGACCGAATCTTGGATTTTCGAGGGAAGTCCTCGAATGTAATGTTCGATCAGACGGTAGGTTGGAGTGAATAAGTTTGGTACCATCTGGTTCAACTCCAAGAACCTTTTGTTGTAAGTAGAGTGATCACCATCTTTTTGCTTCAGGGCATGAAATTCATCTTCCAATTTCTTAATTTCACTCCTAGGACAGAATCGCCTAGTCATGATTTCCCTTAACTCCTCCCAAGTTAAGGCCATCGCATCTTCCGTTCCCCTCTTTCCTTTCTCCGTATTCCACCAAGTGAGAGCTACACCAAGTAGTCTCCCGGTGGCATAACGAACTTTGCGATCCTCAGGACAATCGCAGTTTAAGAAAACGTTTTCCATCTCCTCGAACCAATGTAGGAGAGCAGTGACTCCCTCTGTCCCTTCGAATTTTGGGGGATCGCAGGACTTAAAATGTTTGTAGGAGCATTTGATGGTAGGAGGGTCGTTGATGATCTGGTCCTGTTGTTGAGGAGGGTTAGTAGGATTTGCAGCAAGGGCTTGTTGTACTTGTACTATGATGTCAGGTAATATCGTGGCCATTTGGTTGGCGATATGAGTGGCCAAACGTTCCTGAGACTTTTCCGATTTCCTACTCCTTCGATGCGATCTAGACGACATCTACAGGATCATAAAATGAGAAAATTGTGAGGTTATGGTATCTTTTAGGTGTCATGTGTCTTAAAGAAAATGAAAATAACATAAATATCAATAATGCAACTACATCCGAAGGATGTCTTGGGTTCGCTCATGTTGAGCCTCAAATGTCCCCCATACCTTCACCTATATAGTCATGTGGGCCCCCATGGCTATTGGTTTGGTAGGATTCACATTAGTATTGGCAATTTAACACTTGCATCCCCCGAATGCTAACCACAAAATATGTTCATGAGATGTTTGGTCGGAACGTGTCCAGGTGTAGACACAATGACAACTCAAAGTGGGATTAGCTCTCACGACGTTTGGTATAGCATGCTTTGGCCTAATAGGTATTTCGTACTCTCATCGTTGGTCCCCAGGTAGGCAAACTGGTCCTTTATTTTGGATTTATACGAATGCCAGCCTAGACAGGACGTTCCGACTACCGGTACTAGTACCCTTCCAGTTACTACATGCCCGTCATGAGAACTCACTTTGATGAGATTTGAAAACACGAAAATCGTTGTAAAATCAATCATGATGTGGTGTGTGCTTGCATGGATGTGATATATTATGATCATACGATTTCATGATAGGCATTATTTGATAATACATACTTATGAACATGCTTGAACAATATCAAATGTAACATTTAACATAAACATATAAACATCATGAAATTTGGCATATAACACACAAAATTCTTATAAGTTTCTAGTCGACTATAGTATAGGCTCTAAGGGTCTAATAACCTATCCTATATCCCTATAGTCATGGCTCTGATACCAATCTGTCACACCCCGACCCGCAGCGGAAATAAGAGTCGGGGCATAATTGGGTTATCACCAAAGCACATGACGTTTACTATTATGTTCCATTATTAAATGAAGTCAAAGTTACATTTCTCAAACGTTCAAACATGTTCATTCATTACAAAGGAAAATAACCAAACATAATAATCCAAATACTAAATCGTTTTATTTCTTCTAATCCAGATCCTACGTGTTCCTAGCTGCTGCTGGTTCACCTGTATCATGTGTAAAATGGGAGGTTTTTGGGTCAACATAAGTTGGCGAGTGAACCTTATAGATAAACATTTAATAATGACTTTCTGGTTAGTTTATCAACAAAATATTGTGCATAATCATAAAAGAGCATATGTATGAAATCAAGCAATGGCAACATCAGTTACAATTATAACATACATTAACAATCGATATCATACATGAACATACCAACATCATATGATAATTAACATAAATGAACTGTAAGATCGAGGCTCAATCAAACGGAGCCGATCGTATTGCATGAACTGAAAATGTAAATTGAACTGTGTGCTCAAGGTTCAATCAAACGGAGCCGAGCGTATTGCATGTATTGAAATGTAAATAAAATGACCGATAAAGGCTCAATCAAACGGAGCCGATCGTGCGGGCACGCCCTGATCAACCGCATAATAAAATGGGGATCAAACTCAACCTCGAGGGATGGGGAGCTGCGGCCTCAGCAATTGCATGTACTGAAATAATAATTTGCAAACAATAATAACTACTTATCAGCAACGACTAACACACATGTCATGATATGATATATGCACAATAACTTAGTTATAATAAGTAAGTGAACAAGACACATGATACACCCCAAAAATGTGATTAAAACGGGGAATTTGAAGGGTTCACTCACATTGGGTGCGTTGGATTTGAGTTGGTGAGATGCGCACGATTTAGACGGAGCGAGTCAATGAGAATCACTGACCTAAATTATAATGGGAAAAATATATTAAATGGATGGATTTTATTAAAGATTTTAATGGGATTTTTAGGTATATTTTTGTGAGTTTATGGCTATTTTCTATCCTTAAAAATGTTATTTTTAAGTATTTTTAATTGATTTTTAATTTAAATTAAACAAATAAATATTTAAAAAAAAAAATATTTTTTTACTGTTTGACCGTTGACCGTTGACCGGTTCGGTCAGCGGTAATACTTGCGCCGAGCGGGATTCGAACCGGTGACCTTCCGTTCACGCGCACGTAGCTCTACCAACTGAGCTACGTGACTAACCCGTTAGGATTCCAGTTTTAATTATATTTATGCACTTATTCGAACTTACCGAAAATTCCTTTATTTTACAAAACGTTTTAATCTCATTGAACCGGTGTTTGTGACGGGACTCGATCGCGTGACGTGCAGTTTGTTTTGCACACAGTCCACCGCTGGACTGTGTGTCTAACCCGGTTATATTCTTGAATTATATTATACTTAACAACTACTCGATCTAACCCGGTTAGTTTTATGAATAAAAAGGAATGTTATTACGCAGTGTGTGTGTAGTAAGGATCGAACTCGGGACTCGTATATAAACTTTGCACACAGTCCACCGCTGGACTGTGTGTCTAACCCGTTAACTATCCGAATTTTAATTACTCTTAACCCGTTTTTAGGTTCGTCTTCTTCACTATAATTACCGGTTTTTACTCAGACCACTGGTTCAGGGTTCTACTACTTAAATAACATGATTACTAGTTTGAATGAACAAACCGAACAGTTTGGGGAAAAGAAATACCGGACAGGTCGTCTTCTTCAGAAAGTCCGGCGAGAACAGGTAACTCTGTTTTTGAACCTCCGGCTGAGAGAGTCTAACAACAGAATTAAAGAATTAGATTTGAAATTGAACCAGAGTACATGGATTATTAGCACGATTGAATGTGTTTACCGTTAACTAGCGTGTTTCCGGCGAATTCCAGAGTTTCTCCGGCGAACCCAGAAAATCCAGCAAGTCTTCTGTGACTGGTTTTGAGTGACGGTTTAATGTTAGTAGTGTCCTAACAATAGATTGAAACAGCAAGAGAGGAAAATCTTACTGGTTTGAGTTGAACACGGTTTTCCGGCGAGATTTGCAGAGAATTCCGGCGACAGTTTTCTTGTGCTCAAAGGACTTGAAAACGCGACGAAAAGGGATTGGAGTGTATTTGAGACGGTTCTGAATCGTATAAATGATTGGAATCTGAATTATTTGGAGCTTGAATGTCTTTCGGTTTCAAAAACCCAAACTTGAAGTTCATTCAATCTGAACTTTAATTAGAAACCGATATTCATCGGTTATAAGTTAACTATGCGAACAAAAACTGATTTGGCGATTCGGCTACCGATTTCCGTTATTCAGATATCATTAACCGTTAAGTCGTGTATGCGTATAAAATTCAATTGCTTTCATAATGCTAACAGAAAACAATTGGTGGCGGAGTGGTTTGGAGACGGAGAGATAAGTCATTGGAGGCAGTTGACCCGGGTTCGAGTCCGGTCAGCTCCAAATATTTTTTATTTATTTTATTTTAACTTTTTATCAAATATAATTTTTATAGTTTAGTTTATATATTAATTATGTAACGTTTAAACTCGAAATACTCATAAATATTTAATGTAATTTCATATCTTGGTATTTGATTACAAAACGGAGCGGGTTTTGGAGACCCGATTTATACAAATGTTACAGTATCCCCTACTTTTAGGAATTTCGTCCCGAAATTTAAACAGTTGAAGTAGTAGGGAAAAGATGAGGGTATTTTTCACGCATTGAGTCTTCACGTTCCCAAGTAAACTCAGGTCCCCGTTTCGACTCCCAGCGTACCCTAACAATAGGAATGCGACTTCGACGTAGACGCTTTTCTCCATAGTCCATAATCTCTACTGGCCTTTCAATAAAATGCATGGATTCATCAATCTGAATATCCTCCAGTGGAATATGAAGATTCTCGTCAGCGAGGCACTTCTTCAAGTTCGACACGTGGAATGTGGGATGAATTCTGTCAAGTTCTTCCGGTAGGTCAAGCTTGTAAGCTACAGGACCTACTCTTTCGAGTATCTTGAAAGGTCCTACGTAACGTGGTGCTAGCTTTCCCTTTTGACCAAAACGAACTACTCCCTTCCACGGTGACACTTTTAAAAGCACATGATCACCAACGCTAAACTCCAAGGGCTTCCGTCGTTTATCTGCGTAACTCTTTTGACGACTTTGAGCCGCTAGAAGATTGTTTCGGATTTGATGAATCTTATCTGTGGTTTCTTGGATCAATTCTGGACCAGTAATTTGTGCTTCCCCAATTTCGTGCCAACAAAAGGAGATCGACACTTTCGACCATATAAAGCTTCAAAAGGTGCCATGCCGATGCTAGAATGATAACTGTTGTTGTACGAAAATTCGACTAACGGTAGGTGGGCGTCCCAATTTCCCTTGAAGTCTATGACACATGCTCTAAGCATGTCCTCAAGGGTTTGAATGGTGCGCTCAGACTGTCCATCAGTTTGAGGATGATAGGCGGTACTGAGATCTAGTCGAGTGCCCATAGCGGATTGTACTGCCTGCCATGTTCGTGAGGTGAAACGACCATCACGATCAGAAATAATACTTAACGGAACTCCATGTCGGCTGACGATTTCGTTGATATAAATACGAGCAAGCTTTTCGTTCTTGAAATCTTCTCGAATAGGAATAAAGTGAGCTGATTTTGTGAGTCGGTCTATAATCACCCATATAGTGTCATACCCACTAGAAGTGCGAGGTAACCCGGTAATGAAATCCATGGTTATATTTTCCCACTTCCAGACAGGTATCTCTGGTTGGACCAGAAGTCCTGAGGGTCTTTGGTGTTCAGCCTTTACTTTAGAACAAGTGAGACACTTGGAAACAAAAACGGCAATATCTTTCTTCATTCCAGGCCACCAATAGGTGTACCTTAGGTCTTGATACATCTTATCGGCTCCTGGGTGTATAGAATATCGCGACTTATGGGCTTCATGCATGAGTGTTTCACGAAGATTGATATGGTTAGGAATCCATATACGATCTAGGTAATACAAAATACCATCAGATTTAGTTTCCAGCTTTAGCTCGGCTCCACAGGACATCTCCTTTTGTACATCTTCCTCTGTTATGGAAACGTGTTGAGCTTCTCGAATTTGATCCTTAATATTGGTTATAATTTGCGAACATAGAAGATGAATGGAGTTCGCATAACCCTTTCGACTAAGTGCATCAGCCACCACATTTGCTTTACCAGGGTGGTATCTGATTTCACAGTCGTAATCATTTAGGAGTTCGACCCATCTTCGTTGCCTCATATTTAACTCTTTCTGATTGAAGATATGTTGAAGACTCTTGTGGTCAGTGTATATTTCACACTTCGTACCATAAAGATAATGTCTCCATATCTTAAGAGCGAATACAACGGCTCCAAGTTCAAGGTCATGAGTGGTGTAGTTCTTTTCGTGTGTCTTGAGTTGCCTTGAGGCATAAGCTATGACTTTCCCTCTTTGCATGAGAACGCAACCTAATCCTTGTCCTGACGCGTCGCAATAGACTACAAAATCATCACAACCTTCAGGAAGAGTGAGGATTGGTGCATCACAAAGTTTTCGCTTGAGAGTTTGAAAAGCTTCTTCTTGCTTGGGCCCCCATACAAATGGTTTCCCTTTATGGGTTAAAGCCGTGAGTGGCACCGCAATGCGAGAGAAGTTTGAAATGAATCGACGATAGTAACCAGCAAGTCCAAGAAAAGACCTTACTTCAGTTGGCGTACGTGGAGCTTGCCATTCCTGAACTGCTTTGATCTTTGATGGGTCCACATGTATTCCTTTGTCATTGACTACATGCCCGAGAAATTGCACCTCTTTTAACCAGAATTCACATTTAGAGAACTTGGCATAAAGCTTTTCCTTTTCTAGAAGTGCAAGAACAAGTCGCAGATGACGCTCATGATCAGCTTTGGATTTTGAATAGATAAGAATATCGTCAATGAACACAATAACAAATCGATCAAGGTAAGGTTTGCAGACTCTATTCATTAGGTCCATGAAAACAGCTGGTGCGTTGGTTAATCCAAACGGCATAACCATGAATTCATAGTGACCATATCGAGTTCGAAAAGCAGTTTTAGGGACGTCTTCTTCATGCACTCTAAGCTGATGATAGCCAGATCGAAGGTCGATTTTCGAAAAGCAACTGGCACCTTGTAGTTGGTCAAGAAGGTCATCTATACGAGGTAAAGGATATCGATTTTTGATAGTTAACTTGTTGAGCTCTCTGTAGTCGATGCACATGCGAAAAGATCCATCCTTCTTCTTTACAAAGAGTACAGGTGCACCCCAAGGCGATGAGCTGGGGCGTATAAATCCCTTGTCAGTCAACTCTTGCAATTGACTGGCTAGCTCTTGCATTTCAGAGGGGGCTAACCTATATGGAGATTTTGCCACTGGTGTAGCACCAGGTATAAGATCGATACGAAATTCGACATCTCTGATTGGAGGAAGTCCTGAAATGTCGTCAGGAAAAACTTGTGGAAAATCTTTTACAACAGGAATATCTTCAAGTTTCTTTTCTGCGGTTCCCTTCTTGATGATATGGGCTAAAAACGCGACATAATTCTTGCGAAGGTATTTTTGAGCTTGAAGGCAAGACATTAAGTTGAGTCCTTTCGCCGAGGTTTCTCCAATAATTTGAAGAGTCTGACCGTTTGAAAGAGGAATACGAATAAATTTCTCACGGCATACAACTTCCGCATTATGCTGACTGAGCCAATCCATTCCGACTATGATGTCGAAACTTCCCAGCTTCATAGGAATAAGATCGACTGAGAAATCGTGGTCGTTTAGGGTGAGCGTACAGTTGCGCAAAATAGAGTCTAACGAAACTGGTTTTCCATCTGCAACTTCTACTGTTATGGATTCCGCGAGCTTATCTCGATTTTTACTTAAGATAGGTTCAAACTCTAATGACACGAAACTTCTATCCGCACCAGTATCAAATAACATAGAGGCATATCTACCATTTATAAGAAACGTACCATTGACCACATTGCCGTCAGCTCTGGCCTGGTTTGCGTTAATATTGAAAGCCCTTCCCTAGCAGGTGGAGGAGCTTGGTTCGCTTGATTCACAGGATTGGCTTGGGCCTGAGCATGAATAATATTAACCAGTCTTGGACATGTGTTCCTGAAATGACTTGGATCTCCACAATTGAAACATGCCCGCATAGGTTGGCCCATAGGGTAGTTGGGTTGATAGTATGTTTGGGCTAAATGTTGAGTGGGTGGAAATGGTTGTTGTTGTTGGGCTTGACCCAAAAATTGTTGGTGGGTTTGGGTTATAGGTTGATGGCGGTTTGTTCGTTGAGGCGCGCGGCAGTGTTGAACAGTGTGTCCAGCGCGACCGCAGCTGGTACAGTATTGGCAAGGGTAGTCAGGGGAGTGGTGATACTGACAACGGTTACATTTTGGTAGTGGTCCTGTGTATGGTCTTTTGTATGGCGCGGGTGAAGGAGTGGCTTGAGTGATGGGTGCAGCAGGAACATGGGTGTTGGTGTGGGTGACTGCAAAGTTCCTGTTGTTACGCTTCCTCTTGTTAGCAAATTTAGAGGAAGGAGTGTGGTGGTTTGAGGTTTGTCCCTCAGCAGGGGTTTTCTTCTTTTCCTCCTTGAACTTCCCATTGCGAATTCGGTTTTCGGTCAGTTCTGTTGCCAACTCCATGGCAGCTTCGAGTGTTACCGGTGAAACGCTGAGGACCGAATCTTGGATTTTCGAGGGAATTCCTCGAATGTAATGTTCGATCAGACGGTAGGTTGGAGTGAATAAGTTTGGTACCATCTGGTTCAACTCCAAGAACCTTTTGTTGTAAGTAGAGTGATCACCATCTTTTTGCTTCAGGGCATGAAATTCATCTTCCAATTTCTTAATTTCACTCCTAGGACAGAATCGCCTAGTCATGATTTCCCTTAACTCCTCCCAAGTTAAGGCCATCGCATCTTCCGTTCCCCTCTTTCCTTTCTCCGTATTCCACCAAGTGAGAGCTACACCAAGTAGTCTCCCGGTGGCATAACGAACTTTGCGATCCTCAGGACAATCGCAGTTTAAGAAAACGTTTTCCATCTCCTCGAACCAATGTAGGAGAGCAGTGACTCCCTCTGTCCCTTCGAATTTTGGGGGATCGCAGGACTTAAAATGTTTGTAGGAGCATTTGATGGTAGGAGGGTCGTTGATGATCTGGTCCTGTTGTTGAGGAGGGTTAGTAGGATTTGCAGCAAGGGCTTGTTGTACTTGTACTACGATGTCAGGTAATATCGTGGCCATTTGGTTGGCGATATGAGTGGCCAAACGTTCCTGAGACTTTTCCGATTTCCTACTCCTTCGATGCGATCTAGACGACATCTACAGGATCATAAAATGAGAAAATTGTGAGGTTATGGTATCTTTTAGGTGTCATGTGTCTTAAAGAAAATGAAAATAACATAAATATCAATAATGCAACTACATCCGAAGGATGTCTTGGGTTCGCTCATGTTGAGCCTCAAATGTCCCCCATACCTTCACCTATATAGTCATGTGGGCCCCCATGGCTATTGGTTTGGTAGGATTCACATTAGTATTGGCAATTTAACACTTGCATCCCCCGAATGCTAACCACAAAATATGTTCATGAGATGTTTGGTCGGAACGTGTCCAGGTGTAGACACAATGACAACTCAAAGTGGGATTAGCTCTCACGACGTTTGGTATAGCATGCTTTGGCCTAATAGGTATTTCGTACTCTCATCGTTGGTCCCCAGGTAGGCAAACTGGTCCTTTATTTTGGATTTATACGAATGCCAGCCTAGACAGGACGTTCCGACTACCGGTACTAGTACCCTTCCAGTTACTACATGCCCGTCATGAGAACTCACTTTGATGAGATTTGAAAACACGAAAATCGTTGTAAAATCAATCATGATGTGGTGTGTGCTTGCATGGATGTGATATATTATGATCATACGATTTCATGATAGGCATTATTTGATAATACATACTTATGAACATGCTTGAACAATATCAAATGTAACATTTAAACATAAACATATAAACATCATGAAATTTGGCATATAACACACAAAATTCTTATAAGTTTCTAGTCGACTATAGTATAGGCTCTAAGGGTCTAATAACCTATCCTATATCCCTATAGTCATGGCTCTGATACCAATCTGTCACACCCCGACCCGCAGCGGAAATAAGAGTCGGGGCATAATTGGGTTATCACCAAAGCACATGACGTTTACTATTATGTTCCATTATTAAATGAAGTCAAAGTTACATTTCTCAAACGTTCAAACATGTTCATTCATTACAAAGGAAAATAACCAAACATAATAATCCAAATACTAAATCGTTTTATTTATTCTAATCCAGATCCTACGTGTTCCTAGCTGCTGCTGGTTCACCTGTATCATGTGTAAAATGGGAGGTTTTTGGGTCAACATAAGTTGGCGAGTGAACCTTATAGATAAACATTTAATAATGACTTTCTGGTTAGTTTATCAACAAAATATTGTGCATAATCATAAAAGAGCATATGTATGAAATCAAGCAATGGCAACATCAGTTACAATTATAACATACATTAACAATCGATATCATACATGAACATACCAACATCATATGATAATTAACATAAATGAACTGTAAGATCGAGGCTCAATCAAACGGAGCCGATCGTATTGCATGAACTGAAAATGTAAATTGAACTGTGTGCTCAAGGCTCAATCAAACGGAGCCGAGCGTATTGCATGTATTGAAATGTAAATAAAATGACCGATCAAGGCTCAATCAAACGGAGCCGATCGTGCGGGCACGCCCTGATCAACCGCATAATAAAATGGGGATCAAACTCAACCTCGAGGGATGGGGAGCTGCGGCCTCAGCAATTGCATGTACTGAAATAATAATTTGCAAACAATAATAACTACTTATCAGCAACGACTAACACACATGTCATGATATGATATATGCACAATAACTTAGTTATAATAAGTATGTGAACAAGACACATGATACACCCCAAAAATGTGATTAAAACGGGGAATTTGAAGGGTTCACTCACATTGGGTGCGTTGGATTTGAGTTGGTGAGATGCGCACGATTTAGACGGAGCGAGTCAACGAGGAATCACTGACCTAAATTATAATGGGAAAAATATATTAAATGGATGGATTTTATTAAAGATTTTAATGGGATTTTTAGGTATATTTTTGTGAGTTTATGGCTATTTTCTATCCTTAAAAATGTTATTTTTAAGTATTTTTAATTGATTTTTAATTTAAATTAAACAAATAAATATTTAAAAAAAAAAATATTTTTTTACTGTTTGACCGTTGACCGTTGACCGGTTCGGTCAGCGGTAATACTTGCGCCGAGCGGGATTCGAACCGGTGACCTTCCGTTCACGCGCACGTAGCTCTACCAACTGAGCTACGTGACTAACCCGTTAGGATTCCAGTTTTAATTATATTTATGCACTTATTCGAACTTACCGAAAATTCCTTTATTTTACAAAACGTTTTAATCTCATTGAACCGGTGTTTGTGACGGGACTCGATCGCGTGACGTGCAGTTTGTTTTGCACACAGTCCACCGCTGGACTGTGTGTCTAACCCGGTTATATTCTTGAATTATATTATACTTAACAACTACTCGATCTAACCCGGTTAGTTTTATGAATAAAAAGGAATGTTATTACGCAGTGTGTGTAGTAAGGATCGAACTCGGGACTCGTATATAAACTTTGCACACAGTCCACCGCTGGACTGTGTGTCTAACCCGTTAACTATCCGAATTTTAATTACTCTTAACCCGTTTTTAGGTTCGTCTTCTTCACTATAATTACCGGTTTTTACTCAGACCACTGGTTCAGGGTTCTACTACTTAAATAACATGATTACTAGTTTGAATGAACAAACCGAACAGTTTGGGGAAAAGAAATACCGGACAGGTCGTCTTCTTCAGAAAGTCCGGCGAGAACAGGTAACTCTGTTTTTGAACCTCCGGCTGAGAGAGTCTAACAACAGAATTAAAGAATTAGATTTGAAATTGAACCAGAGTACATGGATTATTAGCACGATTGAATGTGTTTACCGTTAACTAGCGTGTTTCCGGCGAATTCCAGAGTTTCTCCGGCGAACCCAGAAAATCCAGCAAGTCTTCTGTGACTGGTTTTGAGTGACGGTTTAATGTTAGTAGTGTCCTAACAATAGATTGAAACAGCAAGAGAGGAAAATCTTACTGGTTTGAGTTGAACACGGTTTTCCGGCGAGATTTGCAGAGAATTCCGGCGACAGTTTTCTTGTGCTCAAAGGACTTGAAAACGCGACGAAAAGGGATTGGAGTGTATTTGAGACGGTTCTGAATCGTATAAATGATTGGAATCTGAATTATTTGGAGCTTGAATGTCTTTCGGTTTCAAAAACCCAAACTTGAAGTTCATTCAATCTGAACTTTAATTAGAAACCGATATTCATCGGTTATAAGTTAACTATGCGAACAAAAACTGATTTGGCGATTCGGCTACCGATTTCCGTTATTCAGATATCATTAACCGTTAAGTCGTGTATGCGTATAAAATTCAATTGCTTTCATAATGCTAACAGAAAACAATTGGTGGCGGAGTGGTTTGGAGACGGAGAGATAAGTCATTGGAGGCAGTTGACCCGGGTTCGAGTCCGGTCAGCTCCAAATATTTTTTATTTATTTTATTTTAACTTTTTATCAAATATAATTTTTATAGTTTAGTTTATATATTAATTATGTAACGTTTAAACTCGAAATACTCATAAATATTTAATGTAATTTCATATCTTGGTATTTGATTACAAAACGGAGCGGGTTTTGGAGACCCGATTTATACAAATGTTACAGTATCCCCTACTTTTAGGAATTTCGTCCCGAAATTTAAACAGTTGAAGTAGTAGGGAAAAGATGAGGGTATTTTTCACGCATTGAGTCTTCACGTTCCCAAGTAAACTCAGGTCCCCGTTTCGACTCCCAGCGTACCCTAACAATAGGAATGCGACTTCGACGTAGACGCTTTTCTCCATAGTCCATAATCTCTACTGGCCTTTCAATAAAATGCATGGATTCATCAATCTGAATATCCTCCAGTGGAATATGAAGATTCTCGTCAGCGAGGCACTTCTTCAAGTTCGACACGTGGAATGTGGGATGAATTCTGTCAAGTTCTTCCGGTAGGTCAAGCTTGTAAGCTACAGGACCTACTCTTTCGAGTATCTTGAAAGGTCCTACGTAACGTGGTGCTAGCTTTCCCTTTTGACCAAAACGAACTACTCCCTTCCACGGTGACACTTTTAAAAGCACATGATCACCAACGCTAAACTCCAAGGGCTTCCGTCGTTTATCTGCGTAACTCTTTTGACGACTTTGAGCCGCTAGAAGATTGTTTCGGATTTGATGAATCTTATCTGTGGTTTCTTGGATCAATTCTGGACCAGTAATTTGTGCTTCCCCAATTTCGTGCCAACAAACAGGAGATCGACACTTTCGACCATATAAAGCTTCAAAAGGTGCCATGCCGATGCTAGAATGATAACTGTTGTTGTACGAAAATTCGACTAACGGTAGGTGGGCGTCCCAATTTCCCTTGAAGTCTATGACACATGCTCTAAGCATGTCCTCAAGGGTTTGAATGGTGCGCTCAGACTGTCCATCAGTTTGAGGATGATAGGCGGTACTGAGATCTAGTCGAGTGCCCATAGCGGATTGTACTGCCTGCCATGTTCGTGAGGTGAAACGACCATCACGATCAGAAATAATACTTAACGGAACTCCATGTCGGCTGACGATTTCGTTGATATAAATACGAGCAAGCTTTTCGTTCTTGAAATCTTCTCGAATAGGAATAAAGTGAGCTGATTTTGTGAGTCGGTCTATAATCACCCATATAGTGTCATACCCACTAGAAGTGCGAGGTAACCCGGTAATGAAATCCATGGTTATATTTTCCCACTTCCAGACAGGTATCTCTGGTTGGACCAGAAGTCCTGAGGGTCTTTGGTGTTCAGCCTTTACTTTAGAACAAGTGAGACACTTGGAAACAAAAACGGCAATATCTTTCTTCATTCCAGGCCACCAATAGGTGTACCTTAGGTCTTGATACATCTTATCGGCTCCTGGGTGTATAGAATATCGCGACTTATGGGCTTCATGCATGAGTGTTTCACGAAGATTGATATGGTTAGGAATCCATATACGATCTAGGTAATACAAAATACCATCAGATTTAGTTTCCAGCTTTAGCTCGGCTCCACAGGACATCTCCTTTTGTACATCTTCCTCTGTTATGGAAACGTGTTGAGCTTCTCGAATTTGATCCTTAATATTGGTTATAATTTGCGAACATAGAAGATGAATGGAGTTCGCATAACCCTTTCGACTAAGTGCATCAGCCACCACATTTGCTTTACCAGGGTGGTATCTGATTTCACAGTCGTAATCATTTAGGAGTTCGACCCATCTTCGTTGCCTCATATTTAACTCTTTCTGATTGAAGATATGTTGAAGACTCTTGTGGTCAGTGTATATTTCACACTTCGTACCATAAAGATAATGTCTCCATATCTTAAGAGCGAATACAACGGCTCCAAGTTCAAGGTCATGAGTGGTGTAGTTCTTTTCGTGTGTCTTGAGTTGCCTTGAGGCATAAGCTATGACTTTCCCTCTTTGCATGAGAACGCAACCTAATCCTTGTCCTGACGCGTCGCAATAGACTACAAAATCATCACAACCTTCAGGAAGAGTGAGGATTGGTGCATCACAAAGTTTTCGCTTGAGAGTTTGAAAAGCTTCTTCTTGCTTGGGCCCCCATACAAATGGTTTCCCTTTATGGGTTAAAGCCGTGAGTGGCACCGCAATGCGAGAGAAGTTTGAAATGAATCGACGATAGTAACCAGCAAGTCCAAGAAAAGACCTTACTTCAGTTGGCGTACGTGGAGCTTGTCATTCCTGAACTGCTTTGATCTTTGATGGGTCCACATGTATTCCTTTGTCATTGACTACATGCCCGAGAAATTGCACCTCTTTTAACCAGAATTCACATTTAGAGAACTTGGCATAAAGCTTTTCCTTTTCTAGAAGTGCAAGAACAAGTCGCAGATGACGCTCATGATCAGCTTTGGATTTTGAATAGATAAGAATATCGTCAATGAACACAATAACAAATCGATCAAGGTAAGGTTTGCAGACTCTATTCATTAGGTCCATGAAAACAGCTGGTGCGTTGGTTAATCCAAACGGCATAACCATGAATTCATAGTGACCATATCGAGTTCGAAAAGCAGTTTTAGGGACGTCTTCTTCATGCACTCTAAGCTGATGATAGCCAGATCGAAGGTCGATTTTCGAAAAGCAACTGGCACCTTGTAGTTGGTCAAGAAGGTCATCTATACGAGGTAAAGGATATCGATTTTTGATAGTTAACTTGTTGAGCTCTCTGTAGTCGATGCACATGCGAAAAGATCCATCCTTCTTCTTTACAAAGAGTACAGGTGCACCCCAAGGCGATGAGCTGGGGCGTATAAATCCCTTGTCAGTCAACTCTTGCAATTGACTGGCTAGCTCTTGCATTTCAGAGGGGGCTAACCTATATGGAGATTTTGCCACTGGTGTAGCACCAGGTATAAGATCGATACGAAATTCGACATCTCTGATTGGAGGAAGTCCTGAAATGTCGTCAGGAAAAACTTGTGGAAAATCTTTTACAACAGGAATATCTTCAAGTTTCTTTTCTGCGGTTCCCTTCTTGATGATATGGGCTAAAAACGCGACATAATTCTTGCGAAGGTATTTTTGAGCTTGAAGGCAAGACATTAAGTTGAGTCCTTTCGCCGAGGTTTCTCCAATAATTTGAAGAGTCTGACCGTTTGAAAGAGGAATACGAATAAATTTCTCACGGCATACAACTTCCGCATTATGCTGACTGAGCCAATCCATTCCGACTATGATGTCGAAACTTCCCAGCTTCATAGGAATAAGATCGACTGAGAAATCGTGGTCGTTTAGGGTGAGCGTACAGTTGCGCAAAATAGAGTCTAACGAAACTGGTTTTCCATCTGCAACTTCTACTGTTATGGATTCCGCGAGCTTATCTCGATTTTTACTTAAGATAGGTTCAAACTCTAATGACACGAAACTTCTATCCGCACCAGTATCAAATAACATAGAGGCATATCTACCATTTATAAGAAACGTACCGTTGACCACATTGCCGTCAGCTCTGGCCTGGTTTGCGTTAATATTGAAAGCCCTTCCCCTAGCAGGTGGAGGAGCTTGGTTCGCTTGATTCACAGGATTGGCTTGGGCCTGAGCATGAATAATATTAACCAGTCTTGGACATGTGTTCCTGAAATGACTTGGATCTCCACAATTGAAACATGCCCGCATAGGTTGGCCCATAGGGTAGTTGGGTTGATAGTATGTTTGGGCTAAATGTTGAGTGGGTGGAAATGGTTGTTGTTGTTGGGCTTGACCCAAAAATTGTTGGTGGGTTTGGGTTATAGGTTGATGGCGGTTTGTTCGTTGAGGCGCGCGGCAGTGTTGAACAGTGTGTCCAGCGCGACCGCAGCTGGTACAGTATTGGCAAGGGTAGTCAGGGGAGTGGTGATACTGACAACGGTTACATTTTGGTAGTGGTCCTGTGTATGGTCTTTTGTATGGCGCGGGTGAAGGAGTGGCTTGAGTGATGGGTGCAGCAGGAACATGGGTGTTGGTGTGGGTGACTGCAAAGTTCCTGTTGTTACGCTTCCTCTTGTTAGCAAATTTAGAGGAAGGAGTGTGGTGGTTTGAGGTTTGTCCCTCAGCAGGGGTTTTCTTCTTTTCCTCCTTGAACTTCCCATTGCGAATTCGGTTTTCGGTCAGTTCTGTTGCCAACTCCATGGCAGCTTCGAGTGTTACCGGTGAAACGCTGAGGACCGAATCTTGGATTTTCGAGGGAATTCCTCGAATGTAATGTTCGATCAGACGGTAGGTTGGAGTGAATAAGTTTGGTACCATCTGGTTCAACTCCAAGAACCTTTTGTTGTAAGTAGAGTGATCACCATCTTTTTGCTTCAGGGCATGAAATTCATCTTCCAATTTCTTAATTTCACTCCTAGGACAGAATCGCCTAGTCATGATTTCCCTTAACTCCTCCCAAGTTAAGGCCATCGCATCTTCCGTTCCCCTCTTTCCTTTCTCCGTATTCCACCAAGTGAGAGCTACACCAAGTAGTCTCCCGGTGGCATAACGAACTTTGCGATCCTCAGGACAATCGCAGTTTAAGAAAACGTTTTCCATCTCCTCGAACCAATGTAGGAGAGCAGTGACTCCCTCTGTCCCTTCGAATTTTGGGGGATCGCAGGACTTAAAATGTTTGTAGGAGCATTTGATGGTAGGAGGGTCGTTGATGATCTGGTCCTGTTGTTGAGGAGGGTTAGTAGGATTTGCAGCAAGGGCTTGTTGTACTTGTACTACGATGTCAGGTAATATCGTGGCCATTTGGTTGGCGATATGAGTGGCCAAACGTTCCTGAGACTTTTCCGATTTCCTACTCCTTCGATGCGATCTAGACGACATCTACAGGATCATAAAATGAGAAAATTGTGAGGTTATGGTATCTTTTAGGTGTCATGTGTCTTAAAGAAAATGAAAATAACATAAATATCAATAATGCAACTACATCCGAAGGATGTCTTGGGTTCGCTCATGTTGAGCCTCAAATGTCCCCCATACCTTCACCTATATAGTCATGTGGGCCCCCATGGCTATTGGTTTGGTAGGATTCACATTAGTATTGGCAATTTAACACTTGCATCCCCCGAATGCTAACCACAAAATATGTTCATGAGATGTTTGGTCGGAACGTGTCCAGGTGTAGACACAATGACAACTCAAAGTGGGATTAGCTCTCACGACGTTTGGTATAGCATGCTTTGGCCTAATAGGTATTTCGTACTCTCATCGTTGGTCCCCAGGTAGGCAAACTGGTCCTTTATTTTGGATTTATACGAATGCCAGCCTAGACAGGACGTTCCGACTACCGGTACTAGTACCCTTCCAGTTACTACATGCCCGTCATGAGAACTCACTTTGATGAGATTTGAAAACACGAAAATCGTTGTAAAATCAATCATGATGTGGTGTGTGCTTGCATGGATGTGATATATTATGATCATACGATTTCATGATAGGCATTATTTGATAATACATACTTATGAACATGCTTGAACAATATCAAATGTAACATTTTAACATAAACATATAAACATCATGAAATTTGGCATATAACACACAAAATTCTTATAAGTTTCTAGTCGACTATAGTATAGGCTCTAAGGGTCTAATAACCTATCCTATATCCCTATAGTCATGGCTCTGATACCAATCTGTCACACCCCGACCCGCAGCGGAAATAAGAGTCGGGGCATAATTGGGTTATCACCAAAGCACATGACGTTTACTATTATGTTCCATTATTAAATGAAGTCAAAGTTACATTTCTCAAACGTTCAAACATGTTCATTCATTACAAAGGAAAATAACCAAACATAATAATCCAAATACTAAATCGTTTTATTTCTTCTAATCCAGATCCTACGTGTTCCTAGCTGCTGCTGGTTCACCTGTATCATGTGTAAAATGGGAGGTTTTTGGGTCAACATAAGTTGGCGAGTGAACCTTATAGATAAACATTTAATAATGACTTTCTGGTTAGTTTATCAACAAAATATTGTGCATAATCATAAAAGAGCATATGTATGAAATCAAGCAATGGCAACATCAGTTACAATTATAACATACATTAACAATCGATATCATACATGAACATACCAACATCATATGATAATTAACATAAATGAACTGTAAGATCGAGGCTCAATCAAACGGAGCCGATCGTATTGCATGAACTGAAAATGTAAATTGAACTGTGTGCTCAAGGCTCAATCAAACGGAGCCGAGCGTATTGCATGTATTGAAATGTAAATAAAATGACCGATCAAGGCTCAATCAAACGGAGCCGATCGTGCGGGCACGCCCTGATCAACCGCATAATAAAATGGGGATCAAACTCAACCTCGAGGGATGGGGAGCTGCGGCCTCAGCAATTGCATGTACTGAAATAATAATTTGCAAACAATAATAACTACTTATCAGCAACGACTAACACACATGTCATGATATGATATATGCACAATAACTTAGTTATAATAAGTATGTGAACAAGACACATGATACACCCCAAAAATGTGATTAAAACGGGGAATTTGAAGGGTTCACTCACATTGGGTGCGTTGGATTTGAGTTGGTGAGATGCGCACGATTTAGACGGAGCGAGTCAACGAGGAATCACTGACCTAAATTATAATGGGAAAAATATATTAAATGGATGGATTTTATTAAAGATTTTAATGGGATTTTTAGGTATATTTTTGTGAGTTTATGGCTATTTTCTATCCTTAAAAATGTTATTTTTAAGTATTTTTAATTGATTTTTAATTTAAATTAAACAAATAAATATTTAAAAAAAAAAATATTTTTTTTACTGTTTGACCGTTGACCGTTGACCGGTTCGGTCAGCGGTAATACTTGCGCCGAGCGGGATTCGAACCGGTGACCTTCCGTTCACGCGCACGTAGCTCTACCAACTGAGCTACGTGACTAACCCGTTAGGATTCCAGTTTTAATTATATTTATGCACTTATTCGAACTTACCGAAAATTCCTTTATTTTACAAAACGTTTTAATCTCATTGAACCGGTGTTTGTGACGGGACTCGATCGCGTGACGTGCAGTTTGTTTTGCACACAGTCCACCGCTGGACTGTGTGTCTAACCCGGTTATATCCTTGAATTATATTATACTTAACAACTACTCGATCTAACCCGGTTAGTTTTATGAATAAAAAGGAATGTTATTACGCAGTGTGTGTGTAGTAAGGATCGAACTCGGGACTCGTATATAAACTTTGCACACAGTCCACCGCTGGACTGTGTGTCTAACCCGTTAACTATCCAAATTTTAATTACTCTTAACCCGTTTTTAGGTTCGTCTTCTTCACTATAATTACCGGTTTTTACTCAGACCACTGGTTCAGGGTTCTACTACTTAAATAACATGATTACTAGTTTGAATGAACAAACCGAACAGTTTGGGAAAAGAAATACCGGACAGGTCGTCTTCTTCAGAAAGTCCGGCGAGAACAGGTAACTCTGTTTTTGAACCTCCGGCTGAGAGAGTCTAACAACAGAATTAAAGAATTAGATTTGAAATTGAACCAGAGTACATGGATTATTAGCACGATTGAATGTGTTTACCGTTAACTAGCGTGTTTCCGGCGAATTCCAGAGTTTCTCCGGCGAACCCAGAAAATCCAGCAAGTCTTCTGTGACTGGTTTTGAGTGACGGTTTAATGTTAGTAGTGTCCTAACAATAGATTGAAACAGCAAGAGAGGAAAATCTTACTGGTTTGAGTTGAACACGGTTTTCCGGCGAGATTTGCAGAGAATTCCGGCGACAGTTTTCTTGTGCTCAAAGGACTTGAAAACGCGACGAAAAGGGATTGGAGTGTATTTGAGACGGTTCTGAATCGTATAAATGATTGGAATCTGAATTATTTGGAGCTTGAATGTCTTTCGGTTTCAAAAACCCAAACTTGAAGTTCATTCAATCTGAACTTTAATTAGAAACCGATATTCATCGGTTATAAGTTAACTATGCGAACAAAAACTGATTTGGCGATTCGGCTACCGATTTCCGTTATTCAGATATCATTAACCGTTAAGTCGTGTATGCGTATAAAATTCAATTGCTTTCATAATGCTAACAGAAAACAATTGGTGGCGGAGTGGTTTGGAGACGGAGAGATAAGTCATTGGAGGCAGTTGACCCGGGTTCGAGTCCGGTCAGCTCCAAATATTTTTTATTTATTTTATTTTAACTTTTTATCAAATATAATTTTTATAGTTTAGTTTATATATTAATTATGTAACGTTTAAACTCGAAATACTCATAAATATTTAATGTAATTTCATATCTTGGTATTTGATTACAAAACGGAGCGGGTTTTGGAGACCCGATTTATACAAATGTTACACGGACTTGGGCCTTAGTTTATCTTAAAACTTGCCAGACAATTGTTATATTTTATTTTATTTTCCCAAGACAATGTAAACAATCTAATTCAATTTTACAAAACTTCATGTTCCATGTGTGGTGAAACAATTGTTCTGTAACATAACTCCCCGACGTTTACGTCGCGGTTTATTGTTTTACGCGGTCGGGGTGTAACAACAACCCCAACGCCAAAACCTAAACTAATAATCGCTGACAAACATCGACCAAACTTGCTTCAAGTGTGGTGATCCAAACACCTTAGCCCTCAATTCCCCCAACACAACGTCCAAGGCAAGTGCAAGCACCTCGTGGATGTGCTTTTAATATCAACACCAACCAAGCGCAAAACGACAATGAAGTCGTGGACGGTACGTTGCTTGTAAATTGTATTTATGCTTCATTGTTATTGATACTGGTGCGGATAAAAGTTTTGTATCTGTAAGATTTGAACCGTTGCTTAAGTGTACACACTCTAAGTTGCCAAAATCTTTCATCATCGAGTTTCCAACGGGAAATCCATCACCGTTGATTCCATTCTCCGTGATTGTGTCTTAAACTTCAACGAACACGAATGTCCAATCAAATTCATACCCATGCAATTAGGTAGCTTTGCATCTTAGTAGTAGGCATGGATTGGCTTAACAAGGTTTGTCCTGAAGTTATTTGTTGTGAATAATTCAACTGCCTTCCCCTACCGACCAGTAACACCTTGAAAGTCTATGGTGAGAAGCCCTCTAAAGGACTCAAACTCATATCATGCATCAAAGTGAACAAGTACTTACGTAAGGAGTACTTTGCCTTTTTGGCCCACATTGTGGAAAAGAAAGGCGAAGGAAAAAGCATAAAGGATGTTCCAATCATTTTCGAGTTCCCCGAAGTTTTTCCCAAAGACTTATCCGGTCTTCCTCCTGCTCGTTCCGTCGATTGTTGAATTGACCTCTTACGCAGCGCTACACCCATTGCGAAATCTTCCTACCGTCCTGCACCTTTGGAGATGCTAGAGCTATCTAGCCAACTTCAAGGGCTACTTGATAAAGTCTTCATACGTCCTAGCATATCTCCGTGGGGTGCTCCGGTCCTTTTCGTTAAAAAGAAGGATGGTTCGTTCCACATGTGCATTGATTATCATGAGCTCAACAAACTTACCGTCAAGAACCATTATCCCTTACCTCGTATCGATGATCACTTCGAACAAATTCAAGGAGCGACTTGGTTCTTGAAAATCGATCTTCGTTCCGGCTATCAGCAACCTCTGAGTTCTCGAATAGGACATTCAAAAAACTGCTTTCCGTACGAGATATGATACTACGAATTCATGGTTATGACTTTCGATTTGACTAACACACCCACGGTCTTCGTGGACTTGATGAACCATGTGTGTAAACCTTACATTGACTGTTTCGTGATCGTGTTCATTGACGATGTCCACATCTATTCCTAATCCAAACTGAACACGAACGACAATTGCGCTTAATCTTAGAACTCCTTTGAACTGAATGACTATACGCCAAATTCTCCAAGTGTGAATTTTGGCTAAAAGAGGTTCAATTCCTTAGTCACATCGTAAACGAAAAAGGTATTCATGTCGATCCAGCCAAAATCGATGCCGTCAAGAATTGGTTCACACCAGAACCCTTTCCGAAGTTCGTTCTTCCTTCGATTGGCAGGTTACTACTGTCGGTTCATCTCCAACTTTTTTCCAAAATTGTCGTGCCTCTCAGCTCCTTGACCCAAAATGATAAACCTTTTGTTTGGGGTCCTAAGCAAGAGAAGTCTTTCCAAACCCTCCAGTACATGCTTTGCAATGTTCCAATCCCAGCCTTTCTTGATGGAGACGATGATTTCGTCGTTTATTGTGATGCTTCTACTCAAGCTCTCGGTTGTGTCCTTATGCAACGAGACAAAGTCATCGCCTATGCTTCATTGCATCTCAAAATCCAGGACCAGAACTACACCACTCACGATCTCGAACTTGGTGTGGTTGTTTTTGCCTTAAAGATTTGGCGACACTACCTTTATGGTACTAAGTGTGTGATCTTCACTGACCATAAGAGCCTCCAACATATCTTTAACAAAAAATAACTCAACATGCGTCAGAGACGATAAGTGGAGTTGTTAAACGATTACAATTGCGAAATTCGCTACCATCCTGGTAAAGCGAATGTCGTGACCGATGCTCTTAGTCGAAAGAGTCATGTCAATGTCCATAGCATTCAATTCCCTCAAATCCAACTCGACATCCAATCTCGTATTCACGAGGCACAATACTCATCCATGAATGAAGGCAATTTGTATGACGAGATGCAGCGTGGTGCTGAAAGTCAAGTTGAGTCAAAATTGTTATACCCATGACGAAACCAGGTACCCCTTAATTGGTCCTAAACTTTTAGTCATGCTTAAAACAATAATTGTGCGTAAACTTTGCAAACTTGTATGACTTGTGTGCTATACTGAGCAATCGTTAGTATGTCTCTGAGGAATCCGAGAGCACGTCATGGTTAACATGACACTATTAAGGACCAATGATGTGAAGTTGGTGTCCTTAGCCTTGAACAACGTGTTAAACGGAGACTTGACGTTTAACAACACATTAGACCTTTGACGTTGATTATTAGGTTATCGGTAGCATCATTTAAGATTTCGAGTTCAAGAAACAACTTAGTTTTGTGCCATAGACTGTGACATAAGGTATGAAGTTAATCGAAGCCCGGGCACGCAAAACAAAGCAGCTTCCTGGTTAGGGAACGCCTTCGTTTCGGGCATAACATAAGGCAACCAAATGTGCAAGGAACAATCGATCAAGCTTAAAAACACTCAAACCAACGTAAAACGAAGTTTTTATGATTAAAACGTAACCGTGCTCGGATTTCGAGACGGTTATGCTTAGTTTTTAAAACCGAGTCTTTTGACAGAAAGAACGCGAAAAACGGAGCCCGTTTCGCAAATCGTAGACGCGCCCGGAACTCGAAAACGAACCTAAATGCAACATCGAAGATAAAGATCATCTTTTAACACGTTTTACGAAGCACGACTAAGCTACTAGTGGGGTAGGGGTACCCCCTTATTTTATTATTTTTTTCTTTTAAATTCTTTTATTTCTTTTATTTTCACTTAATTCCTTCAAGAAATCTGCACTCTAACACTAAATCTCAGCTGATTTAACATCCAAACAACATCAAATCGAAGGTATAAACCTTGGTTCTTATGGTTTTGATCATGTTTTCTTGATTTAACGTGATTTCTAGCCGAAAAACTCATTTTAATCCATGATTTTTGAAAGTTTAAACAAGTTTATGGGCTGAATAGGAACACCATGGGAATTACCTGGTGTTACATGGCAGCCATGATAATAAATCTTTGGGTTTTGATACCCTAATCAACACTTATTCGACAAAAATCGCATAACTATTCGATTATCCGAAAAACCATGAAATAAAGCTTGATTGATCTAAGTTCTAACATATTTGGATTTTACTTGATGTGTAGGTACTTATCATAGCACCCACACACTTCTGGACTCACAAGAAACCCACTAAAACGAAGCTTGCGCTAGGTATATCACCCGAAAACCGAATCTAGAGTAGGCAGATTATTGCTTTTACTATAACTTGGTCCGTGATACTTGGATTGATATGATATTTTGTGTGGTGATATAGGGTATTGTCAGGAAGGTCCATGTAAAATTTTAAAATTTTGGAATTTTCTATGATTTTTGGTGAATTTTTGACTGTTTTACCAAAAGAATTTCAGAAATATCATCAAACGAATTCAATAAATCACCAAATTTTACAGAGACACTAAGAAACATATGTGGAATGTTCTGGAAAAATTCGGAGTCCATTGGTTGAGTTTTGATTTGGGTTAAAAATCCACGTTTTTGCGAGTTTTCGGTAGCCGGGAACGCACCGAAACGAAATCGGAAAAATCTCAAAATTTTGTGAGAAGTTCCTACACATGTAAAAGGTGTTCTGATTTTTTTTTTGGAATTTTGGACCATGATGTTAGTTATTTGATTAAATATAGTTTTATAAATAATTTATTTAAATAGTTAAAATGCCAAAATAAATTTCCAAAACTTTTCCCAAAATCTACAGATTTTTATTGAGTTATATAAAAATTTACAGATTTTTATTCAAATTATAGATTAAACGGGAATTTACGGAATTAAAAATGAGTTATTTTAAAGTAATTTCGGCAGTTTACCGTATAAAGAACCTGCCGGAACTAGGAACTGACCCAACCTGACAAATACTATAATTGGAACCCTGGAAGTATTCCGGGAGATTCCAGGGCAAATTGGGCACTATGGGTGTGTCCTAAGATAGTTCGGGAGAATTCTCGACGGTGAAAATGGAAACTCAAATTTGGGCAACTTAGACTCCCAAACACTCAAACTCCCTTGAAGAAAAATTAATCATTCTTAAACAACCACGTGTTGGCATTATCGGTATTCCCGTACCATCATCCGAACACATTAAACTATTGACTTTGGCTGGCACGCGAAACGGTGCCCGGAAGCCAAACTAAAAACTAATACTACCCTGACGTCCATCACCATACCAGTGTCCTATAGACTCAATCTGGAGTAAAAACTCCTGACCAGATCCAAGTTATAACCAGTACCAACTTAGATACTGATTTGAGTCCATACTTTCATGTGTTATAAAAGTTGATTTAGTTGCTTGATCACTCTTGTGTTGAGACCACTACTTGCACTCTGAATTTTCACTTCCCCACTTTTGAATTGTTTTGCTGTTTTCTGGGAACTTGCATGTTACAAACTGTGTTAATTACACCAACTTGTGGGTAAGTTTTCACTTCCCCACTTTTAAACTGTGATACTGTTTCTGAGATGATTGGCATGTTACGAATCTGTGTTAATTGCACCAACATATGATGTGAATTATCTAACACATGAACTACCTCCCCACTACAAGTGATTAACGTAAGCCTTGCGGGGCAGTGGATAGTATTATTGGTCTGACAAACCCAGTTGCTTCGGACCTGTGAGGCCGGTAACAAGGCAACTGCACGCGTCCTAAACTTGGTTATGTTATTAGGCATAACTACATTCGGGGCGTTGGGCTGCACGTGACGCAGCCGAGGGGCTGACGTGTCGAATGAGATACGGCCCGATGTGCTGACGTGTCGAGTGAGATACGGCACGAGGTGCTGAAGTGTCAAAGCAAACACCGCATAAAAGTCCAGGTTTCACTTGTGTCCTCGTGATTCCATCTGTGACTTTGACCTATGCAATTAAACTTGTTAACACATATTGTTACACGACAATTAAACTAGTGGAACTCACGCAGCGTTTAGCTGACCCTTTTTAAAATTAACATGCATTTCAGGTAAAATTACGCAGAAGTAAGGAAGATGCGTATGGATGGCTTTGGTAGTGAACTGTAGCAGAATAAGAGCTGTGATAGCTCGTAGTACCGTACTTGAACTTATGATTTGTAATATGATACTAATAGTATGTTGTAACCGAGGTTCCCTTTTTATGTGATATCGTGTTTTTAAATTATCGGGAATTACCATGTGTCTGCCGCCCCCTGCAATTGTCTTCCGCTGCGAGTCGGGGTGTGGCAGAAGATGGTATCAGAGCCTTCGGTTATAGCGAACTAGGTATCTCTAAGGAACATTGACTATAATCCTAAGTTAGTCTCCACACGCTGAGAACCTCTAGAAACTAAGTAGTGTGGCTATTACCAGGACGGCTTTGTGGGGCAAATAAATTGTGGTGGTCCGGAACACAATAATTTATCTGCTCATACTTGGGAGTTCTTGGAAGGTCATTGAGATAGGACGAGAATCCGTCTACTAGCGTCAATCATAAATAAAATTTTAAAATCTTAAAGTCACAACTGTGTGCAATACGTGCTTATGTGTATATTTGTGGAATGTTGAGTTCGGTTATTTCGGTCAGTCAAATCAGCGCTGTGTATGGTTTTCTTTCTACAGATATCATGTCGCATCATTCAAGTCGCCAGACTACCTCTCATACGGAGACCGATCCTGAGGAGGATCCGCTGATAACCCCCTTGACATCGAGCAACGAGCCAGACCCTTCTGGTTATTGTTGTAGTCTTTACCCACCTAGACCTCGTACTAGGTGCGAGGGAGAGGTCTCGAGCGCCTACCGTTCTCCATCTTACCATCCGACTAGCTCCTCGGAGCGTAGTCGTACCCCTTAGGTAGTTGTCCAGGTAGGACCTATCCCCTGGAGCTCTATTCCTGCTATGGAGCCTTGGGATTGGGAGCCTATAGCCACTCGTCTTCCTACACCAGAGACTCCTCCCGATCCTTATACTCCTTCCACTCCGAGTGCTTACTCGCCCTCCTCACCTAGTTTTCAGGAGGTACCCCTTATCCGCCTCTGACGGACGGCTCGTCGGAGGGGCCTGTCCCTGTGCCTGTTTTTACACCATCCGTTTCCCCTATTCGTCTGATACCCGTACCCATAGGGACCCAACAGCATTTTACCGCCCGTTTTCTGACACCACCTCAGGAGGACCCTTCCCCTTTTCACACTTATGAGCGAGGTGGCCCTTCCGAGCCGTTTAGAGAGCCTTCCCCACCCGTCTGCGGCATACCCGTTCCTCATCAGGAGGTGCCTGCTCCTATCACCGAGAGCAGCTTGATGGGGTTTCTATTTGAGCAGATTTCATTGTTATGGATGGCGCGGGATGAGGACGAGCAGCAGAGGAGGTCGATGGGAGACTACTTGATCGTCTTACCGCAGGCGATCATTGCATTACAACAGGGTATGGGTTATGTTCATCAACACCAGGATCATTCTAGGGCGATGCTGTATGGATGCATCGGTACTATCAAAGGCCTGGTGGCAGGTTTTGTGGGTTTGACGTGTTGGTTGTGGCGATCTTAGTATGGTTTTCTTTCATAGTATAGAAAGACACGATGTATCTTTTGCCCATCCTACCAAGCACTGGGTTATACCCATGTTGAAGTGGTGATGTAGTCGTAGTATTTCTCCGTTTCATAGTTCGTGTTCTATTTGGTATGACTTATGTACGTCACTTTGGTGACCTGTTTTGACAGCACATTTAAGCACTGTCCCTTATGGGTTAAGTCGATGTGCAAATTTTGACGCTTGTATGATGACGATATTATATATATATATATATATATATATATATATATATATATATATATATATATATATATATATATATATATGACGATGCTTTTGACTATATGTGTCGTGGACTCATGTGTGTGATCAAGTGTGCGATGTGTCTTAACCGAATATGTGATATGTGTTAACTAGATACATGACATGGATACATATACATCTATTGTTTATAATAGAATGGCCCCAAAACACGACCACATATAACTGAGGTAGAAATCACGCAAATGATAGCGCAACAGCTTCAGGCAGTTATTCCCACAACTGTGGCACATGTTAGCGCCGATATCAATGCTAACCCGCAACCAGGACCCGTAGGTCAAAACGACAATCCAAACAACGCGTAAAACAAGATTAGACTGGTTTGCATGTATACGCACGTCATGGAATACAACCCAATGGAATTTAGTGGAACTGAAGGACCGAATGGATTAGTGATAGGGAATAAGCGAGAAGCCCCAGAAAGTAATCGAGCCGGGGCAGCAACACCGAAGAAAGGGAAAGCAATTAGCCAGAGTTACACCATGACTATCTCAACCGGTAACTCTGATAACTATAAAGGAAAAGCCCTGTCACACCCCGACCACGTAAAACAACAAACCGAGGTGGAATCGTTGGGGAGTGTTGCAACAGGACTATTGTTTCAATAACCGTGGCATAACAAGTTAAGTTTTATTTAATAGAAATTGTTTACATTGTCTGGAAATTTAATAATAAAACATAATAAGTTAAATTGTCTTCAAGTTTTAAGCTACTAAAGCCCAAAGTCCGTCCTATGTGACACATGATCAACCTTAAGCATTTGCTCCTGAAACATATGTGAAATAAAGTACGTCAGCATAAAAATGCCTGTGAGTAACATAGGTTTTGTGATGTTGTTTCATGGCTTTGATTATTGTAAGGAAATGTTTGAATTAATATAAAAGTAGCCATGAACCATAAAAAGTTTTGCTTATAAAGATCCTATGAAAATCGATACGATACCAAGAAGTAATGCATGGTCGAATAGATAACTAAAAGTAAATCTTGTATTTGTATAAAATGTCATGTTTTGTATGTAATATGTCGAGTCTTGTATTTTGTTTGGAATGAATTAGATAACGCCACAATATGTAAGATAATGAAAGCACTTATATATAGGAAGTACCATCGGCGTATCCACCATGCTTTTATCATATTACACACGTCCCGTTATTTAAATCACCCGCCATACACCAACCATCATCGAAAGTCTTGTTTAAACCAAAGTAATGCAAACCCAAGTCATGTAAACCAAAGTAATGCAAACCCAAGTCATGTAAACCAAAGTCATATATAAACAAGTCTTGTGTAACCAAAAGTCAAGTATAAACCAAAGGTCTTGTAATAAAACACGTCTTTGAAATAATCAAAAGATATATTTTATAAACCATTGCTTTTATTGTTTAAACATGTATTCAGATTGTTGGCAAACACATTCAAGCCTTGTAACAGTCAAATAGACCCCTATCAGTCAAAGGTCTACCCATTTCATTGGATTCTGTTATTCCCTAAACAAACTTCCAAACAAACCTAGGAAGCGGGAACGGGATTTGTCAAGTCCTATGGTACCATAACTTACTACCGGTCGGCGTGATCAATGTTAATGAATGTATTAAGTCAATCTCCAATGCATCAAAATGTCATGAACAATGTAGCAAAAATATCTTTGAAAACCAATGTACTAGTATGCTCAGTCAACATACATAGTAAGTAAATGTCTTTGAAAACCAATGTACTAGTATGCTCAGTCAACATACATAGCAAGAAATGTCTTTGAAAATCATTGTGCTATCATGCTCAGTTAACATACATAGCAAGAAATAATGTAAATCAATGTGCTTATATGCCGCAAAATGCAATGGAAATCATGTACTATATGTACTATGTAATCAAAGCATGTATAATGTCATGAAAATCGCGAAAATAATTATAGGCACAATATGTTTCACCCCAAAACATTTATAAAACATAAAAGAGGGGACTATGTACTCACTTGTGATTGCAAAAGTATCCTTGTTCAAGAAGATAAACCAAGATCAAGAGTCCGCGAAATCAAGCGTGTCCTATAAATGGATAACTATATAAATATCGGAACTTGAAATCGGAGGATTCGGATAGAATGAGACCTTATAAACCAAGTGAGTGTTGGAACTCATATGATATGGTTTAATACGTTAACATTCTGAGTTGGAAAGATTTTTAAGTGCTTTTGACGCGTTATGACCCGTTAAGGTAGTTTAAGCTACTTTAACGCGTCATTTGCGTAACTACGCATTCGGATGGTTAGATACGTGTCAGGATAAGTTTAAATGCTTAAACATGTTTAAAATATTATTTGATCAGATTATATGTCAAAATTTATGTTACATATGTGTGTTATTGGTTTTCTTGCGAAAAGGGCATCTTGGTCATTTTTAAGGGATATTACCATTGATTATCATAACACTATCCGAAAGACATGACCATTAGGTATAACCTTAGAGGGTTATTCCCTATGTATTTATGGTCATAATATATATTTGATCGGGTCTAAAGATCGACAAAATGGGTCAGATTTAAAAGTCAAAGTGGTGGTCAAACCGCTAGACTTTTGAACCCAAATGAGCACATTTAACAAAGGTGACGAATTTGACAAGTCTTGACATGTGTTAATAAGTTTATAAAAGTATTTTAGCATCAAAACAACCTATTTTGATACCCAAAAACAGATCCATCGCAAAATGCACAAAAATCGCATTTTGACCGAAACTTTGTCTTGCCAAAATAACAAGAAATGGTGGGAATCAGTAGCCATGATTTTTAGAGATCATAACCACCTTGATTACCATCATATTGCAGGATTCAATTGAGATTTATTTCAACTGTTTGATTTTTAGTCAAATTAGGCTATAATAATTGAACATAGCAAAAGTGGAATACTTACAAACACCAAGGAAATGATTCAAGAACCAGAGAATAGCTCCAAGGAGGTTTTAATTCGGATTTGAGGCAGGTTATAGCATGAACATGGGTAAAGAGTTCAAAAATGGCATGATCATGGTATTTATAATGATCCAAAGATCACCATATCATGACAAGTGTTAGGCCAGGTGTTAGGGGATTGATTAGTGTCCCATTAGGTGTCAAAAGCAGGAGAGAAGTGGCCAATTTCGCGAGCTGAGTGTCCCCAAAACAACAGGTTGTTGACAGCTGGTTCTGGTGAGCTAGGCAGGCCCTTACGGACTCTATGGAGTGTAGGCTTACGGTCCGTAAGCCTGTGACCTGGGAAAAGTTTGCAGAAATTACAAAACACGCCCCTGCACTACGTTTTGTCGCGTTTTTGGCACTTTTAACACCCGTTAACCTTATTTTTAAGCTCCATAAGGACAAAAAAGTATAGGGAACTTGAAATATGTCCAAAAATGTTCCAGAGGTTGGTTCGTTTGGTCGTACGGTCGCGTTTTTCGGTAAATTACTACGGAAATCGTAACGAACGCGTGTATGACCGTAGATGCGTAACGAACGATATTTTGCATTCCAATCACTAAAATATGATATTTTAATGTTTAGAAAAATTTTTGGATGTTCGTACATGTTTTGGATAGCGATTTACGCAAGAAGGCATAGTTTTGCAAAATTTGCAAAATAGCCCCTAAAGTTACAAAAGTGTATTTTTGCCATACCGAAGCCCTCGAAACTTATCTCTAAGTTATACAAAGGGTATTTAAGGTACGTTAATCTTGAACTTGTTCCGGAGTGTGCGTCGCTACGAGAATCCGCAGACTTTCAAAGTTTGTCACAAATAGTCGCTATGATCAAATAAGCCTGTTTTTGACATACCAAACCCTTCAAAACTTAATTCTAAGTTATGTAAAGGTTATTAAAGGTATGTTAAGCTTATGTCACCATTCCGGAATATATTTTGCGTTAAACTGATTAAATTTACGTAACGTTTTGCGATTTCACATCCAGAAAATGTTTAAAGGATCAGATTTGAACAGGGATTAAAAATACACAAATGTCATAAGTAAATATACAAAACTCAAAAAATGTAACACAAAATTTTATTGATATAACACTGTCGAATACAATACAAAAATTAGAAAGCACAGATGTCACAGTCTCCCCTACTTCAGGAAATTTCGTCCCGAAATTTAGCTTGAGGAAACTGGTGAGAAAAGATGCGGATATTTCGCCTTCATTTGGTCCTCTCGTCCCCAGTTAACTCTGGGACACGTTTGGACTCCCAGCGAACTTTAACAATCGGTATAACACTGTCGAATACAATACAAAAATTAGAAAGCACAGATGTCACAGTCTCCCCTACTTCAGGAAATTTCGTCCCGAAATTTAGCTTGAGGAAACTGGTGAGAAAAGATGCGGATATTTCGCCTTCATTTGGTCCTCTCGTCCCCAGTTAACTCTGGTACACGTTTGGATTCCCAGCGAACTTTAACAATCGGTATACGTCTGCGCTTTAGCTTTTTGACTTCACGTTCCAATATTTCCACAGGCTTCTCAACAAAGTGTAACGTGTCATCAACACGAATTTCATAAAGAGGAATGTGGAGGTTTTCATCAGCCAAACATTTCTTCAAATTGGATATGTGGAATGTTGGATGAACATTTCCAAGTTGTGGAGATAGCTCAAGTTTGTAGGCAACTTTACCAATTCTCTCAATAATCTTATGTAGGACCGATCCTCGATGCTAAGGAATCTAAATTCGATATCTAACGTCCATAATATCGGAAATATTACGTCGTTTTTCCCAGTAGACAAGAATTAATCAGTTTAACATCAGTTTTACTGATCAAACGTCAAGAGTACAAACTGACAGAGCTTCGCCTCCAAAATGCCAAAGTTACCAATGAGAGAGACTAGCTAGGTATATATAGGAGTTCAAGTTCGCCCGTGGGAGACCTCAGTTCGCCTGAACTTGACAGTTCAAGGTGTCATGGGAAAACTTGTCTCTTAACTACATAAATACAACTTTCAGCTAGCCTATTCAACTCTATTCTATGCAGACTCGATATAAGACTAAGACATAGACATTATGCACCAACAGACTCCCCTTGGATATCTTCTTCGTCTTGTATCAGTCTTCAAAACTCTGTCTTCATAATAAACATTAACGTACACGACCGAAAAAGTTCTTGTACGGCTTCTTTTGTCGTTCTTGCTTAGGATTCGGCGTCTGATCTGTAGGAGGCACTTTGTTCATGTACTGAAATCTTCTAATACTTGCCTTCCTAGTTTTCTCATGAATAGCTTCGAGACGCTTCTCCTCTTTCAGAAACTCAACTCTTTCTAAATCCCTCCAATTTGTTTGCCACATCTTCCCTGAATTTACTTCATGCATAGCTTGTACCTTTTGACATTCTTCAAATACGATCTTGCTGTAGAAAAGGCATTTGATATTTTCTCTTGAGCAGTTAACCAACCACATAGGATCAAGAATCATGATTGTTCTCCATAACCCCCTCATGCCCTAAGAACCAAGTATCTCAACTCTTTCCTTTGTGCCACCACTTGAACAATGGATAGAAGTTCTGCTCAATCGGCATCAGCGGCATGTTTCTCATTGCTCTTGGTCGCTTCATTATCAATGTAATGTCTTTCTCCCCTGTTTTCTTGTTAGTCTTGATTCGGCGACCTGGAATGAATGGCTTCCAATATCTAAATCCTTTCACTTCTTCATACTTTATCAATTTCCACAACAACTGATCAATCACTTTCATGTGGTATGTAACATTAACTGTCTGAACTAACTCTTCCACATCCAAATATGGTAAGGTCTTGAAATCAGCAAGATACTTGAAGTATTACACTCCAAATTCTCTCTTGATTGCATATACGTTAAGTTCCTTGAACCAACCCCAACTCAAGATATCTCCCAAAGAAACGTCTTTGTCTCTGGTAAAGAATGCTAGAGGACGTCTAAACTTACGTTCGCGCGTCATCTCTTTAAACCAAGACTTTTTCGCTTGAGCTATCTCTTCTTTTGTCATCGGCTTTGGTACTTTTCCTTCTCGAACTGATTCTTCAATCTTTTCTTCTAGCATGTCTTCATCTAGTTGCTTGTACATCTCCTCGAAAGTAGGAAAACTTTCAGAATTAGGGCCGACGTACTTCGCAGCTTGATCTGTTTCATCATCAGAAGACCAATCTTCAACGATCACCCTGTTGTACTCATTAGCTTCAAATCTTCTAACATAGTGATAATCATTTGGCTCAAATGTGTTAACATTCAACACATCCTCTTCAAAATCAAACTCTAGATCTTCAGCATCAACTTCAACTAACTTTGCAAGATCTTCCTTTGTATAGTTGTGCACGTACTCTCCTTCCTCCACGTTATGCTCTAACATCAACAATAAAGGCTTAGAAGGTACTGCAGCAACCGGCTTTACAAATCTTTCAACATTCAACAGATCAATTTCATCAGTTGGCCCTTTCTGCCCAAACTCCCCCTCACTTTTTTATCCATTCTGTTTGATTCGTCATCCATTAGCGAAGTAAAATCAAAAGCATCAACAATCTTAGCTTTGATAATCTTTATATCAACACCACCGTGATCATCATCATCGTCATCATCAACCACATTCCAATCCTCATATTCTGAATCATCTTTCTCTTCATCATCTTTATTCTCTTTTTCAGCTTCTTCATCGTCCTTTTCTTCAGAAGCAATAGTAGGATCAGAAGGCTTGACAGATTCGTCAACCTTTGGAATCTCGGACTCAGAAGCTATAACAACAATCTCTTCAACTGATTTCTCTGCGACTTTAGAAGACTTGGAAGTTTCACCTTCAACCCCTTTACCTTTACCACTCGTAGCTAACTCTTTCTCAGATCGTTCTTTAGCTTCTTGTTGATCCAGACGATCATATTCTGTGATGAAATCAATATTCAGAGCGTTTGATAAAACTTTCTGCATCGTGGAAAATCTTCGATCATTTAGTGCTTGGATTGACTTTTGATCTGCAATCTCTGTTTAAAGCTTTTCATTTGCATCCTGCAAACTCTTGATCAAAGCTTTAAAGTATTCTCGCTCATTCTCTTACACTTTTTCAGATTTCAACAACCCAAGTTCGGGCGAACTTCCATAAAATATTTTCAAATCAGTTTATATATGAAGTTCGGTCGAACTTCTTGTTTGAAATAGATTAAAGTAAATTTGATAGCAAGTCCGGTCGAACTTGATAACAAGTTCGGCCGAACTTGTCATCACCTTCAATATGACCTGCTTTTCACACCAACAACCATTTTAAACAAATCAAACAAGTTTCCATAGTCATTTTTAGTTGATTATCATGATTTTATGATCAATTTGTCCTTTAGAACCCTTAATTCTATCAAATTTTAACATTTTAGATATGAGTTCTTCGTTTCAGTTCAAATCATGGTTCATCATTCAAATTAATACCTCAGCCATTATAGTTGGTGTGCTAATCACCAAAAAACATTTGCCATTAAAGCTTTGTCGGCAATGTCCTTGAGGTTTTCAACATTCACTTCTTGAGTAACATCAATGACCTTTTCATCAGATTTCTCGTCGACAGCTTGCTCCTGAGAACTTCCATCAAAGTGACCTGCAAAACTATCACACAAATCATGAGTTAAAATTCCTTGCTGCTTCATGTGAATGTACTCCTCTTCTTCTTATTGTTGATGCAGATATTGTTCCAGTAGAGTATTCTCTAAAGCTGCTGTGTCTTCGGCAGATGTATCTTCCACTATTTGTACCATCAATGCAACTCCGGTCTTTTTACCGATATGAGAATTCCAGTCGAAACCGTCATCTTCGTTTGATGCAACCATAGCTTTCTCAGTGTTGCTACTGTTTGGCTTCTCTTGGATTTCTACCTGAGTCTTCTTCGGGAAAGGCTTGTACTGAAGTGACTTCTTGTAATACTCGTTGCCTCCTCCGAATGGACTTTGATTTCCCATTGCTTCAGGATTTTTGCACTCTCTCTTGAAATGTCCCTTTTGGCGACATCTGAAGCACGTGACTTTTGTCTTGTCAAAACCTAGTTTGTTACTCAAATTTCCGATATCTCGGCCAATGAGAGCAACAAACTTTGTAACCCTTCGGATGATAGATGCTAAACACCACTTTATATCCATGAGCTCCAGTTCTTCTTCGTCCACCTGATCGTAGTCTTCGGCAGTCATCTCGGGATTGCCGATTTTCCCAGCTACTAGACTTTCATATGATTCTAGAACAGTGGCGAGAAGTGCCATATGTTTCTTAGCAGTTTGGTCAGAAACAACATTATTCAAATTAACAGCGATGTTACATTTGAATACATTCGAATCAGAATTTGTTTGTTGGTTCTGATTTGCTTGACTCTGATAAGACGAATTCGAACCAGTGCTTGAGAATGAAGACTGTGGACTTTGATCATATTGAGGATATGATTGATTCTGATTCTGCTGTGAATTGTTCGAAGAATTCAAACTCGCATTGAATGTTGTGTGAATCTTTGGGCTTGAAATGTTGTCTTGCATTCCAGTTTTATAATACAGACCAACATCTTGAACAACATTAGCATTCTTCGACTTTGCAATCTTCAGGAGTTCCATTTCGTGACCTTGTAATTTATCGATGAATGTTGACAGCTTGAAGAATTCCCAATTTGCACTTTCTTTTAGAACCATTAGGTAAGTAGTCCATTCTCCATCTGGTAGAGCGTCTGTAAGCTTGTTGATGTATTCTTGTTTTGTCTTCTCGAGACCGTGTCTTCGCATTTGGTCTTTAAGATGACAGAAGCGTTCAATCATCTGCTTCATGGTCTCACCATTCAGCATGTTTAAGATATCGAACTCTTTCATAATGAGAGCTTTCTTGCTCTTGATCATCTCGCGCTTCCTTGATACTTCTTTTGAAGTGAGAGCTAGAGATCTCTTGCAGTTGTGTATTCTGGTAGCAAGACGAGAATATCTTCCTTGACAGATTGTTGGATAAGACTGATCATCTTTTTCTCAGCAATATATTCTTCTTTCTGTGTCATGGGGTACTTGTATTTCTCCAGAACTTACTGATGTTCGTTCAACGTAACTGTATAACCTCTCTCGATCGACACCCAACCTAGAAAGTGCATGGCTTGAACCCAATATGTAAACTTCTCTTTCCATCCTTCATACTCGTCCATGCTCATTAGCTTTGGCGGTTTAACAGTCGTGCCCATCCCGTTGTCAAGATTGACTTGTTGGATCACGTTGGCATTTGATGAACTAGCTTCGGACATATAAGCTCTTTGAATATCATCCGTTATGAATAATGAGACTCGTACACTGAAAACACTCAAAAACTTTAAAAACAATTAGCCCTACTACAAGTTCGGTCGAACTTGTAGCTCAAATGAAGAATTCTTGAAATATATCACAAGTTCGGTCGAACTTGTGATTTCAGATTTGAAAAGATTTTTCTTGAACTTCGGTCGAACTTGCAGAATAAGATTTGATAACAATCTTGTAACTTCGGGCGAACTTATCTTGAATTTCCTTGATATTACTCAAGTTCGGTCGAACTTGATATAAAATCAATGAAAAAACTAGTAACTTCGAGCGAACTTGACAAAGATTTCTTCAAAAACACCTTGTTTGAGCGAACTTGATAAAAATCACTGAAAAAGGGTGTTTTTAGCACAAGTTCGGCCCAACTTGGTTAACAAGTTCGATGATCATGGTTTTGTCAAACATGGTTTTTTCAAAATTTTGACATCAATTCGATTGATTTTGGTCTCCAATCTTTCAAGGGTTTATCTTTGTTGTATTTTACATGATATATTTGAAAAGATTTGACCGTGAATTCTTTATTTTTTGTGAAAAAGTAATGAAAAATAGAAGAATGGATATGAAATAGAAGTGTTCTTGTCTTGATTACTATCAATCAGGCTGTTCTAGCTCTGATACCACTTGTAGGACAGATCCTTGATGCTAAGGAACCTAGATTTGATATCTAACGTCCATAATAGCGGAAATATTACGTCGTGTTTACCAATAGACAAGAATTAATCACTTTAACATCAGTTTTATTGATCAAACGTTAAGAGTACAAACTGACCGAGCTTCGCCTCCAAAATGCCAAAGTTACAAATGAGAGAGACTAGCTAGGTATATATAGGAGTTCAAGTTCGCCCGTGGGAGACCTAAGTTCGCCCGAACTTGCCTTAGCAAGTTCGGCCGAACTTGACAGTTCAAGGTGTCATGGGCGAACTTGTCTCTTAACTACATAAATACAACTTTCAGCTAGCCTATTCAACTCTATTCTATACAGACTCGATATAAGACTAAGACATAGACATTATGCACCAACATCTTAAATGGTCCAACATAACGTGGTGCAAGTTTTCCTTTCTTCCCAAATCTAATCACTCCCTTCCAAGGGGACACCTTGAGTAGGACGAGATCACCGACTTGGAATTCTTAAGGCTTGCGTCGTTTATCCGCGTAACTCTTTTGACGACTTCTAGCTGTCAGAAGGTTTCACGAATTAACTTGACTTTGTCCGTTGTGTCTTGAATAAGTTCAGGTCCAGTGAATTGAGATTCACCGATCTTATTCCAACAAACAAGTGATTGACGTTTTCGACCATAAAGAGCTTCGAAAGGTGCCATATCAATGCTGGAGTGATAACTGTTATTGTAGGAGAACTCGATCAATGGTAGATGTGAATCCCAACTACAACCAAAGTTAATCACACAGGCTCTTAGCATATCCTCCAATGTTTGGATCGTCCTTTCTGATTGTCCATCCGTTTGAGGATGATAAGCAGTACTCAGATTAAGCTTGGTTCCCATAGCAGACTGCATGGTTCTCCAAAAATGAGATGTGAATCGAGCATCACGATCAGATATAATATCCAAAGGGACACCATGACGAGATACTATTTCATCCACATAAATCTTAGCAAGTTTGTCAGCAGAGAAATCCTCACGAATAGTTATAAAATGTGCTGACTTTGTTAGTCGATCAACGACTACCCAAATGGCATCATGTCCTCTAGGTGTACACGGTAATTTGGTAATAAGATCCATGGCAATGCTTTCCCATTTCCAAACTGGAATCTCTGTTGTTCAAGTAAACCAGAAGGACACTGATGTTTGGCTTTTACCTTAAGATAAGTAAGGCATTTAGAAACGTACAAAGCTATGTCTTTCTTCATACCCGGCCACCAATACTGAGTACGAAGATCTTTGTACATTTTGTCTGCACCTGGATGAATTGAATAATGAGACTTATGAGCTTCATCCATTATTAAGGTGCGAAGATTGTCGACTTGGAACCTACAAACGGTTCAGATAATAAGATAACCCATTGTCTTTTGTTTCCAGCTGAAGCTCGAGATGATGTGGCAATTCATCACCTAGTTTGTCTTGTGTGACACAAGTGCGTTGAGCCTCAAGAATACGTGTCTGGATATCAGATCGAACTTGAACACAATGCACCTTGACACATTCCTTACGACTTAATGCATCAGCTACGACATTCGCCTTGCCGGATGGTAACGAATTTCGCAGTTATAGTCGTTCAGAAGCTCGACCCAACGTCGTTGTCTCATGTTTATTTCTTTCTGATTGAAGATGTGTTGAAGACTTTTGTGGTCCGTGAAAATCACACATTTTGTACTGTAAAGGTAATGTCTCCAAATATTAAGAGCGAACACAACTGCACCCAACTCAAGATCATGAGTGGTGTAGTTCTTTTCGTGAACCTTCAACTTTCTTGGTGCATAGGCTATAACCTTGTCTCTTTCCATGAGAACACAACCGAGACCTAAGTTTGACGCATCACAGTATATGACAAAATCATCATTACCCTTGGGTAAAGATAGAATAGGAGCATCACAAAGCTTCTGCTTTAGAGTCTGAAAAGCTTCTTCCTGTTTGGGTCCCCACTCAAAAGGTTTCTTCTTTTGAGTTATAGCAGTGAGGGGAACCGTAATCATGGAAAAATTAGCAATGAAACGGCGGTAATAACCCGCGAGACCCAAGAATGAACGAACTTCAGTAGGAGTAGTAGGTGTACTCCAATCCCAGATTGCACTGATCTTGGCGGGATCTACGTGTATACCCTGTTCGTTGACAATGTGTCCCAAAAAACTGAACTTCCTTAAGCCAAATTCACACTTGGAGAATTTGGCGTAAAGTTGTTCTTTCTTTAGGAGTTCCATTGTTAAACGAAGATGTTGTTCATGATCGGCTCGTGTCTTTGAATAAATCAAGAATTCATCAATAAAAACAATGATGAACTTGTCCAAATAAGGCTTAGAGACCCTATTCATCAAGTCCATGAAGACGACAGGAGCATTGGTTAAGCCGAAGGGCATAACAGTGAACTCATAATGACCATATCGAGTATGGAAAGTTGTCTTGGGAATATCTTCCTCGAGTACATGAAGCTGATGATACCCAAAACGTAGATCAATCTTCGAAAAACAAGTTGCACCCTATAGTTGGTCAAAAAGATCATCATGCAAGGTAGGGGATATCGCTTCTTGATTGTGAGCTTGTTGAGCTCACGGAAATCGATACACATACGAAATGACCCATCCTTCTTTTTCACAGATAACACATGAGCACCCCACGGTGAAAAGCTTGGACGAATAAGTTCTTTGTCTGAAAGTTCCTGAAGCTGTTTCGATAATTCTTGCATCTCAGACGGTGCAAGAAGGTAGGGGGATTTGGCTATTGGGTTGGCACCAGGTACAAGATCTATGAGAAACTCAACATGACGTGCTAGGGGTAAACGAGTTAGCTCCTTAGGAAATACCTCAGGATAATCCCGAACAATGGGGATGTCCTGAATTGTTTTACCTTTGCCTTTCTCCTCTACGATACGGGCCAAGAATGCAACATAATTCTTTCGTAGGTATTTATAGGCTTGGGTACAAGTCATGAGTTTGAGGCTACTAACCGGTTTTTCTCCACGAATCTCCAATTTCACCAGACGTAAGAGGAATACGAACAATTTTATCAAAACAAACCACCTCAGCATGATATTTGGTTAACCAATCCATTCCCGCTATAATATCAAAACTCCCGAGTTGCATTGGTGTGAGGTTAATAGGAAAAAGATGGTTATTAAGGTTCACTAGACAATCAGGAATGACAGAATCGAGTATAAGAGGTTCACCACTGGCTATTTCTACTATCAAGGGCTTTGCTAGTTTGGTTCTTGGTTTCGCAAGTAAAGGCTCAAATGTTAATGACACAAAACTTCTATCAGCACCCGAATCAAATAGTATAGAAGCAGGATGGTTGTTAACAAAGAACATACCGTTTACCACCTCGTTATCTGCCCGTGCCTCGTTCACATTAATATTGATAGCTCGTCCACGAGCCTGGTTCTCATTTGCCAATCTCGGGCAATTGTTAAGGTAGTGGGTGAGATCCCCACAGTTGTAGCAAGATCCTGGTGGGTAATGTGGTCGCACAGGATTGGCTGGCTGCTGAACAGGGTTTTGTACAACTTGGTTCTGAGCAGGAGGACATCGACAAGTGTTGGCCAGATCGCCCACAATTTGTACAAACACGACATGGTAACTGAGGTTGGTGGTGACCGTTGCATCTGTTGAACAAAGGTGCAGTGCCGACATACCGTTTCTTCACAGGAGGTGGAGTAGGCGAATTAGGAGCGGTTGGATTGGGCTGAGTAGTGACAACAAAGTTCTTGGAAGCCTTACGCTTCCTAGATTTCTTTGACTATTCGGATTTCTTACCCTTTTGTTTCTCAGACTTGTCAGATGATTTCTTGTCACCCTTACGATGGAGCTTACCCTTTTTAATATTCGATTCAGTCAATGTCGCAGATAGCTCAATGGCTTGCCTGACAGTAGTGGGGTTGCTTCCGGTGACAATATCCTGAACCGGGTCAGGAAGACCATCTATGTATTTCTCGATTGCCTTATCCAAAGGCGTCACCATCTCATGACATAACAAACTTAACTCCTCATACCTGTTCGTATACGCACGATGCTCACCACTGTCTTGCTTCAGATCATGAAACTTATTTTTGAGTGCCCTCTTTTCATGACAGGGGCAGAACTCTTTCATCATCAAAGCCCTGAGTTCCTCCCAAGTTTGACCCATAGCAACATCAGCACCCATATCTCTCATCACTCCGTTCCACCACGTGAGCGCTCTCTTTTCAAACACACTAGAAGCAAACTCAACTTTCCGCTCATTTGGACATTGAACATGGCGAAATGTATTCTCAAGACTCTCAAACTACTGTAGGAGCCCAGTTGCTCCCTCAGAACCACTAAACTTGAGCGATTTAGCCGAATTGAACTGTTTAAAGTTGCACGCAGCTGATGCATTTTGTTATTGTTAGCTTGGTTTATCTGAGTTATGAGATTTGGAAGCACAACAGCAAACTGCTGAGCGATTAGAGCCGCCATGTTGGCGTCCGTATTTACGTTTCGTAGAGGAGGCATTCTATAAGAGAGAAAAAACACGATAGAAAACAAGTGAGATGAATGTTGAATAATCAAAATGAGATGAATAAATATCGACAGATGTAAGGATGGTGGTCATTCATTCGTTACTCAAAACAAACAAACGACACACAGTGACTAATCAAAGTAACTGGGTCCTTATAATGTATCGCGAAGACAAGCTTTAGCCTATAAGTGGACACTCACCCCAAGAGTTCCCAGGTAAGAGTGACTGGTCCGATTAAGTGGATTTGTACGAACACTCTAGCCTTAGACAGAAAAATCAGGGTATAGGCACCCATCCTTCCAGATTGCACGTGTTCACATTAATAAGACCCAAATCTGACGAGATTTTGAAAACAAACAAGGCTTAACGCCAAAACAAATCATCCAAGAATAGATGATTGATTTCAAAAATCATTTTGGAAGTTGTGTTTATGTTTTGTATTCACCTAAGGATAGGTGACGGTATTGTTTTAAGAATCTAAACACAAGATCACTTGTGTTAGGGTCCTAGAAAGGTTATAGTCTAGGTCAAAGCATTACTAATAACCTAATTCCCCATAACCATTAGCTCTGATACCAATCTTTCTGTCACACCCCGACCGCGTAAAACAACAAACCGCGACGGAATCATCGGGGAGTGTCGCAACAGAACTATTGTTTCAATAACCATGGCATAACAAGTTAAGTTTTATTTAATAGAAATTGTTTACATTGTCTGGAAATTTAAACATAAACATAACATAAGTTAAATTGTCTTCAAGTTTTAAGCTACTAAAGCCCAAAGTCCGTCCTATGTGACGCATGATCAACCTTAAGCATTTGCTCCTAAAACATATGGGAAAATAAAGTACGTCAACATAAAAATGCCTGTGAGTAACATAGGTTTTGTGATGTTGTTTCATGGCTTTGATTATTGTAAGGAAATGTTTGAACTAATACAAAAGTAGCCATGAACCATAAAAAGTTTCGCTTATAAAGATCATATGAAAATCGATACGATACCAAGAAGTAATGTATGGTCGAATAGATAACTAAAAGTATATCTTGTATTTCTATAAAATGTCATGTTTTGTATGTAATATGTCCTGTATTTTGTTTGGAATGAGTTAGATAACGCCACAATATGTAAGATAATGAAAGCACTTATATATAGGAAGTACCATCGGTGTATCCACCATGCTTTTATCATATTACACACGTCCAGTTATTTAAATCACCGCCATAGACCAACCATCATCGAACGTCTTGTTTAAACCAAAGTAATGCAAACCCAAGTCATGTAAACCAAAGTCATATATAAATAAGTCTTGTGTAACCAAAAGTCAAGTATAAACCAAAGGTCTTGTAATAAAACACATCTTTGAAATAATCAAAAGATATATTTTATAAACCATTGCTTTTATTGTTTAAACATGTATTCAGATTGTTGGCAAACACATTCAAGCCTTGTAACAATCAAATAGACCCCTATTAGTCAAAGGTCTATCCATTTCCTTGGATTCTGTCATTCCCTAAACAAACTTCCAGACAAGCCTAGGAAGCGGGAACGAGATTTGTCAAGTCCTATGGTACCATAACTTACTACCGGTCGGCGTGATCAATGTTAATGAATGTATTAAGTTAATCTCCAACGCATCAAAATGTCATGAACAATGTAGCAAAAATGTCTTTGAAAACCAATGTACTAGTATGCTCAGTCAACATACATAGCAAGTAAATGTCTTTGAAAACCAATGTACCATTATGCTCAGTCAACATACATAGCAAGAAATGTCTTTGAAAATCATTGTGCTAGCATGCTCAGTCAACATACATAGCAAGAAATAATGTAAATCAATGTGCTCATATGCCGCAAAATGCAATGGAAATCATGTACTATATGTACTATGTAATCAAAGCATGTATAATGTCATGAAAATCGCGAAAGTAATTATAGGCACAATATATTTCACCCCAAAACATTTTTAAAACGTAAAAGAGGGGACTATGTACTCACTTGTGATTGCAAAAGTATCCTTGTTCAAGAAGATAAACAAAAATCAAGAGTCCGCGAAATCAAGCATGTCCTATAAATGGATAACTATATAAATATCAGAACTTTGAATCGGAGGATTCGGATAGAATGAGACCTTATAAACGAAGTGAGTGTTGGAACTCATATGATATGGTTTAATAAGTTAACATTCTGAGTTGGAAAGATTTTTAAGTGCTTTTGACCCGTTATGACCCGTTAAGGAAGTTTAAGCTACTTTAACGCGTCATTTGCGTAACTACGCATTCGGATGGTTAGATACGTTTCATGATAACTTTTAAATGCTTAAACATGTTTAAAATTTTATTTGATCAGATTATAGGTCAAAATTTATGTTACATATGTGTTTAATTGGTTTTCTTATGAAAAGGGCATCTTGGTCATTTTTAAGGGATATTACCATTGATTATCATAACACTATCCGAAAGACATGACCATTAGGTATAACCTCAGAGGGTTATTCCCTATATATTTATGGTCATAATATATATTTGGTCGGGTCTAAAGCTCGACAAAACAGGTCAGATTTAAAAGTCAAAGTGGTGGTCAAACCGCTAGACTTTTGAACCCAAATGAGCACATTTAACAAAGGTGACGAATTTGACAAGTCTTGACATGCCTTAATAAGTTTATAAAAGTATTTTAGCATCAAAACAACCTGTTTTGATACCCGAAAACAGATCCATTGCAAAATGCGCAAAAATCGCATTTTGACCGAAACTTTGACTTGCCAAAATAACAAGAAATGGTGGGAATCAGTAGCCATGATTTTTAAAGATTATAACCACCTTGATTATCATCATATTGCAAGATTCAATTGAGCTTTATTTTGATAAATTCATGATCAAAACTAAAAGTCAAACAAAAGTCAAACTGTTTGATTTTTAGTCAAGTTAGGCTATAATAATTGAACATAGCAAAAGTGGAATACTTACAAACACCAAGGAAATGATTCAAGAACCAGAGAATAGCTCCAAGGAGGTTGTAATTAGGATTTGAGGCAGGTTATAGCATGAACATGGGTAAAGAGTTAAAAAATGGCATGATCATAGTATTTATAATGATCCAAAGATCACCATATCATGACAAGTGTTAGGCCAGGTGTTAGAGGCTTGATTAGTGTCCAATTAGGTGTCAAAAGCAGGAGAGAAGTGGCCAATTTCGCGAGCTGAGTGTCCCCAAAACAACAGGTTGTTGATAGCTGGTTCTGGTGAGCTGTGCAGGCCCTTACGGACCATATGGAGTGTAGGCTTACGGTCCATAAGCCTGTGACCAGGGCAAAGTTTGCAGAAATTACAAAACAGGCCCCTGCACTATGTTTTGTCGTGTTTTGGCACTTTTAACACCCGTTAACCTGATTTTTAAGCTCCATAAGGACACAAAGTATAGGGAACTTGAAATATGTCCAAAAATGTTCCAGAGGTTGGTTCGTTTGGTCCTACGGTCGCGGTTTCGGTTAATTACGACGGAAATCGTAACGAACGCGTGTATGACCGTAGATGCGTAACGAACGATATTTTTGCATTCCAATCACTAAAATATGATATTTTAATGTTTAGAAAAATTTTTGGATGTTCGTACATGTTTTGGATAGCGATTTGCGCAAAAAGGCATAGTTTCGCAAAATTTGCAAAATAGCCCCTGAAGTTACAGAAGTGTGTTTTTGCCATACCGAAGCCCTCGAAACTTATCTCTAAGTTATACAAAGGGTATTTAAGGTACGTTAATCTTGTAAACTTGTTCCGGAGTGTGCGTCGCTACCAGAATCCGTAGACTTTCAAAGTTTGTCACAAATAGTCCCTATGATCAAATAAGCCTGTTTTTGACATACCAAACCCTTCAAAACTTAATTCTAAGTTATGTAAAGGTTATTTAAGGTATGTTAAGCTTATGTCACCATTCCGGACTATATTTTGCGTTAAACTGATTAAATTTACGTAACGTTTTGCGATTTCACATCCAGAAAATGTTTAAAGGATCAGATTTGAACAGGGATTAAAAAATACACAAATGTCATAAGTAAATATACAAAACTCATAAAATGTAACACAAAATTTTATTGATATAACACTGTTGAATACAATACAAAGATTAGAAAGCGTAGATGTCACAAGCCCCAAAGTGCAACAAGTGCACTTTCCACCACTTTGGTGTGTGCCGAGCAGTGATATGCTCGAGGTGTCATAGAAATGGGAATTATGCCCAAAATTGTAAGATGTTCATGAAGCCAGACCCTAAACCACCTCGCTTCCAACCCCCTAAGTCTCACCTCTACAGCAACAACACCAACGACCAACGCAACAGGTTACCTACCCCCGTACGTGCTTTGGATGTGGCAGTATGGAGCATTTCCGTAAGAGTTGTCCGAAGTTAGCTCAGCAGGCGGCAGGAAGGAATATCTAGAACCAAGCCTCTATCTCGAATACAGCTCGAGGCCGTGCCTTTGTCATGGGGCCTGGAGACGCTCGCCAGGATCCCAATGTGGTTTCAGGTACGTTCCTCGTTTCCGATCAATTTGCGTCAGTGTTATTTGATACGGGAGCTGATAGAAGTTATGTTTCCATTGTGATTTTACCACTATTGAATATGCCCGCTATTGACTTAAAACAACCCTATACCGTCAAACTTGCTAACGGGAAACCGATCATTAGTCACCAACTCATTTGTAACTGCCCTATAACCCTTAACGGTTACCAATTTCCCATTGACCTTTTACCCATAGAATTGGGTAGTTTTGATATCGTTGTAGGAAAGGACTGGCTATCCAACCATCGCGTGAAGGTGTTGTGTGAACAGAAGATTGTGAAGATTCCTTTATCTCCGATGAATGCAATCATGTTGCAGGGAGAGAAGTTAGGTACCATGCTGAACCTCATATCTCACCTGAAGGCATTGAAGCATATACGACCGGGAGGTGACGTGTTTTTAGCCAGCGTCACAATGGAGGAACCAGCCGAGAAGCGTATTGAAGACATCCTGGTAGTATGTGAATACCCTGATGTTTTCCCGGAAGAATTGCCTGGATTGCCGCCTACTTGGCAAGTTGAATTTTTCCTCGACCTAATACCAGGAACGGCACCCGTTGCCAAAGCCCCATATCGTCTTGCACCGTCTGAGATGCAAGAACTATCGACGCAGCTGTGGGAGTTACTGGATCGGGGTTTCATCCATCCTAGTTATTCCCCCTGGGAGCCCCAGTTTTGCTTGTGAAGAAGAAGGACGACAACTTCCGAATGTGCATCGACTACAGGGAGTTGAATAAGGTCACTATCATGAATCGTTACCCTCTACCAAGGATCGATGATCTTTTTGATCAGCTACAAGGAGCCTGATACTTTTATAAGACAGATCTTCGGTCAGGGTACCATCAAGTGAAGGTCCAAGGGGACGATATTCCTAAGATAGCGTTTCGAACTCGTTATGGCCACTATGAGTTCCTAGTTATGCCCTTTGGGTTAACCAACGCACCCGCGGTGTTCATGGACCTCATGAACAGGGTATGTAAACCGTACCTTGACAAATTTGTCATCGTCTTCATCGAAGATATCTTGATCTACTCCAAGAGCAAGGACGAGCACGAGCATCATTTACGTGCTATCTTGGAGATACTACGGACCGAACAACTATACGCTAAGTTGTCTAAGTGCGACTTTTGGTTACAAGCCGTACAATTTCTAGGGCATGTGGTGGATCAGTACGGAATCCACATGGATCCAAGCAAGATTGACGCAATTAAGAATTGGCCAACGCCGAAATCTCCAAAAGAAATACACCAATTCTTAGGATTGGCAGGGTATTGCCGTTGCTTCATCGAAAACTTCTCAAGTATCGCCCAATCGCTTACTGCTTTGACACAAAAGGACCGAAAGTATGAATGGGGTGAAGATCAGGAAAAAACGTTCCAGCTGTTAAAACAAAAGTTATGTGAGGCCCCAATCCTGACGTTACCCGAAGGCAATGACGACTTTGTCGTATATTGCGACGCATCGCGACAAGGGCTTAGATGCGTCCTTATGAAAAGGAATAAAGTTATTGCGTACGCTTCTAGACAACTGAAGGTGCACGAAAAGAACCACACGACCCATGATCTGGAACTAGGAGCAGATATATTCGCATTAAAGATTTGGAGACATTATTTATATGGTACCAAGTGTACTATATATACAGATCACAAAAGCCTCCAACATATCTTCGACCAAAAAGACTTGAACATGAGGTAACGCAGATGGGTGGAGTTGTTAAATGATTACGATTGTGAGATAAAGTACCACCCGGGAAAAGCTAATGTGGTAGAAGATGCGCTAAGTAGGAAGGATCGAATTAAACCCCTTCGAGTGAGAGCCTTGGGAATGATTGTGCAAACAAGCTTGATAGATCAAATCCGGAATGCGCAGATGCAAGCCCTGAAGGAAAGCCAGTTACCCGGTGAAGGATTGCACGGGAATGAGAAAAGTTTTGTGAGGAAAACAGACGAAATGTTGTATTTCAAGAATCGAGTATGGATTCCTGCAAGTTCGGAGCTGAGACAGTTGATCATGGACAAGGCTCATAAGTTGAAATATTCAATTCACCCCGGTACAGATAAGATGTACCACGACCTTAAAGAGTTTTACTGGTGGTCGGGGATGAAAAAGGACGTGGCTGAATAGGTGAGCCAATGCTTGACTTGTGTGCGAGTCAAGGCCGAGTATCAGAAACCCTCGGGAATGTTACAACAACCCGAGATACCGCAATGGAAATGGGAACAAATCACGATGGATTTCGTGACCCCTCTTCCAAGTACGCCTCATGGTCATGATTCAATTTGGGTAGTCGTTGATCGATTGACCAAATCCGGACATTTTATTCCGATCCGTAGTACCTATAAGACCGACCAGTTGGCCGAAATTTATACTAATGAGATAGTAACTAGACATGGTGTCCCGATTGCTATTATTTCCGACCGAGACAGCCATTTTACTTCGCGATACTAGCAAAAGTTACAAGAAGCTTTGGGGACGCGAATTGATTTCAGCATTGCTTACCATCCCTAAACCAATGGCCAATCGGAACGCACGATTCAGACACCAGAGGACTTGCTTCGTGCTTGTATCCTGGACTTCGGAGGAAGCTGGGACAAGCATCTCCCACTAGTGGAATTTTCATATAACAATAGTTACCATAGTAGCATCCAGGCAGCCCCATACGAGGCACCCTATGGTCGAAAGTGCCGATCACCACTTTGTTAGGCCGAAGTGGGTGACACTCAACTTACGGGATCTGAACTAGTTCAGGAAACGACCGATAAGGTCCATCAGATTCGGAATCGTCTGAAAGCTGCTCAGAGTCAGGAAAAAAGTTGGGCTGATGTACGTAGGAAACCGCTATCGTTCAAAGTGGGTGAACGGGTATTGTTGAAAGTATCGCCATGGAAAGGCGTTATCAGATTTGGAAAGACCGGAAAGTTAGCCCCGCGATACATTGGACACTACGGGATCCTAGAAAGTAGGTCCCGTAGCATATCGGTTGAAGCTACCAACCGAGCTTAGTTCCATTCATAATGTCTTCCACATTTCGAACTTAAAGAAGTGCCTTGCGGACGAGCCGACCAAGATACCATTGGAAGACATACACGTTGATGATAAACTCCACTTTGTGGAAGAGCCGGTGGAAATAGTTGATGGCAGGGTCAAACAATTAAGGCATAACAAGATTTCATTGGTTAAAGTCCGGTGGAACTCGAAACAAGGACCTGAATATACCTGGGAACGGAAGGATGAATTTCGTAGAAAATATCCTCACCTTTTCCCCTATCTAGATGTAGTAAATTTCATGGACGAAATTTCTTAACCAGGGGAGACTGTGATACCCATGACGAAACAAGGTACCCCTTAATTGGTCCTAAACTTTAAGTCATGCTTAAAACAATAATTGTGCGTAAACTTTGCAAACTTGTATGACTTGTGTGCTATACTGAGCAATCGTTAGTATGTCTCGGAGGAATCCGAGAGCACGTCATGGTTAACATGACACTATTAAGGACAAATGATGTGAAGTTGGTGTCCTTAGCCTTGAACAACGAGTTAAATGGAGACTTGACGTTTAACAACACATTAAACCTTTTACGTTGATTATTAGGTTATCGGTAGCATCATTTAAGATTCCGAGTTCAAGAAACAACTTTAGTTTTGTACCATAGACTGTGACATAAGGTTTGAAGTTAATCGAAGCCCGGGAACGCAAAACGAAGCAGCTTCCCGGTTAGGGAAACGCCTTCGTTTCGGGCATAACATAAGGCAACCAAATGTGCAAGGAACGATCGATCAAGCTTAAAAACACTCAAACGAACGTAAAACGAAGTTTTTATGATTAAAATGTAACCGTGCTTGGATTTCGAGACGGTTATGCTCAGTTTTTAAAACCGAGTCTTTTGACAGTAAGAACGCGAAAAACGGAGCCCGTTTCGCAAATCGTAGACGCGCCCGGAACCCGAAAACGAACCTAGACGCAACATCGAAGATAAAGATCATCTTTTAACACGTTTTACGAAGCACGACAAAGCTACTAGTGGGGTAGGGGTACCCCCCTTATTTTATTATTATTTTTCTTTTAAATTCTTTTATTTCTTTTATTTTCACTTAATTCCTTCAAGAAATTTGCACTCTAACACTAAATCTCAGCTGATTCAACATCCAAACAACATCCAATCAAAGATATAAACCTTGGTTCTTACGGTTTTGATCATGTTTTCTTGAATAAACGCGATTTCTAGCCAAAAACTCATTTTAATCCATGATTTTTGAAAGTTTAAACAAGTTTATGGGCTGAATAAAAACCCCATGGGAATTCCCTGGTGTTACATGGCAGCCATGGTCACAAATCTTTGGGTTTTGATACCCTAATCAACACTTATTCGACAAAAATCGCATAACTATTCGATTAACCGAAAAACCATGAAACAAAGCTTGATTGATCTAAGTTATAACATATTTGGATTGTACTTGAAGTGTAGGTACTGAGCATTGCACCCACACACTTCTGGACTCACAAGAAACCCGCGAAAACGAAGCTTGCGCTAGGTATATCACCCGAAAACCGAATCTAGAGTAGGTAGAATATTGTTTTGACTATAACTTTGTCTGTGATATTTGGATTGAGCTTATATTTGGTGTGGTGATGTAGGATATTGTCAGGAAGGTCCACGTAAAATTTTAGAAATTTTGGATTTTTTACGATTTTTGGTGAATTTTTTACTGTTTTACCAAAAGAATTTCGGAAACATCATCAAACGAATTCAATAAATCACCAAATTTTACAGCGACACTAAGGATAATATGAGGAATGTTCTGGGAAAATTCGGAGTCTATTGGTTGAGTTTTGATTTGGGTTAAAAATCCGCGTTTTTGCGAGTTTTCGGTAGCCGGGAACGCACCGAAACGAAATCGGAAAAATGTCAAACTTTTGTGAGAACTTCCTGGACATGTAAAAGGTGTTCTGGATTTTTTTTGGAATTTTGGACCATGATGTTAATTAATGTTAATTATTTGATTAAATATAGTTTTATAAATAATTTATTTAAATAGTTAAAATGCCAAAATAAATTTACAAAAATATTTCCCAAAATCTACAGATTTTTACTGAGTTATATCAAAATATATATTTTTTATTCAAATTATAGATTGAATGAGAATTTATGGAATTAAAAATGAGTTATTTTAAATTAATTTCGGCGGTTTACCGTGTAAAGAACCTGCCGGAACTGGGAACTGACCCAACCCGACAAATACTATAATTGGAACCCTGGGAGTATTCCAGAAGATTCCCGGGCAAATTGGGCACTATGGGTGTGTCCTAAGACAGTTCGGGAGAATTCCCGACGGTGAAAATGGAAACTCAAATTTGGGCAACTTAGACTCCCCAAACACTCAAACTCGCTTGATGAAAAATTAATCATTCTTAAATAACCACGTGTTGGCATTATCGGTATTCCCGTACCATCATCCGAACACGTTAAACTATTGACTTTGGCTGGCACGTGAAACGGTGCCTGGAAGCCAAACTAAAAACTAATACTACTGTGACATCCATCACCCTACTAGTGTCCTATAGACTCAATCTGGAGTAAAAACTCCTGACCAGATCCAAGTTATAATCATTACCAACTTCGATACTGATTTGAGTCCATACTTGCATATGTGTTATTAAAGTTGATCCAGTTGCTTGATCACTCTTGTGTTGAGACCACTACTTGCACTGTGAGTTTTCACTTCCCCACTTTTGAATTGTTTTACTGTTTTCTGGGGACTTGCATGTTACAAACTGTGTTGATTACACCAATTTGTGGGTGAGTTTTCACTTCCCCACTTTTAAACTGTGATATTGTCTCTGAGATGATTGGCATGTTACAAAACTGTGTTAATTGCACCAACACATGATGTGAATTATCTAACACATGAACTACCTCCCCACTACAAGTGATTAACGTAAGCCTTATGGGGCAGTGGATAGTACTATTGGTCTGACAAACCCAGTTGCTCCGAACCCGTGAGTCCGGTAACAAGGCAACTGCACGCGTCCTGAAGTTGGTTATGTTGTTAGGCATAACTAAATTCGGGGCGTTGGGCTACACGTGACGCAGCCGAGGGGCTTGTGACACCCGGCTATTTAGGCTATCCCGTACAAATGTAACACGTGTCATGAATGAATAAAATGCCGTATTTGACTATTTATGATGTTTATATGGTATTTGATGTGTTGGTAAATCCAAAGTTTGATAAAAATTACGTTGGCAATTTTAAGATAAACGCTACGTAACAGTAAAAATACGAAACAAACGTCGGTGACCGCCGGATAATGTTAAAATCCCAAAAGTAGTCCGTTATGAGTTAAATAATATATTTAATCATAATCTAGAGAAAAATAATTTGAAACGCTAAGAAACTCTATTTTTCGAGTTTAAACGCGTACTACGCGATACTGCGCGTATCTGACAAAATATTGTCAACACAGCCAGTTCAGGGAAACCAATAATTATTATAGTAATAATTTGACAAGTTTATTTTTATAGAATGATAAAAATAAATTAAAACTCTTAAAATCCTTATTTTGCGAATTTAAGCGCGTACTGTGCAACACAGCGCGCATACTGCCAATTACCGACAACGTAACTGGTCCTGACAAATAAAATATTGATTAGTAATATTTTGGTGTGTTTTTTTTATAGAGCGCTGAAAATAATTTAAAACGCGTTAAAACGCAGTTAAAACGCTAGATAAAACACCCGGTATCCAGTTAAATACAAGTTTTAACCATATATATGAAATATATGTATGTATACGGTTGTATATGTGTGTGGAGAGATTGGTGGCAGCCATTTGAGCCTCCTTTTTCCCTCTTTCCTCCATGTGTTAACATGGGAAACACAAACAATGATTGAACTTTTTGCAAATCTTCTCCATATCTTCCCAAATCCAAGAATCAAGATTCACAACACACCAACTCACTCTCTCTAAAGCTCGGCCGAACACCCTCTCTCTCACCTCCATTTTCATTTTCAAACGTGTTCTTAAAGATTAAAGTCTATTCCAAGAAGGTTTTAAGAAGATTTGAAGGTCCAAAGGTGATTCTAGGGAGTTTCCAAACTAGAGCCAAGTCCAACACCATCACATTCTTGTCAAAACCCATTTAAAACTTGAGTATAAAATCATTTCTCATAAACAAATTCATGAATCTTGATGATGTTGGAGATGATAGAAGTTTCTGTAGTTCTTGAGTTAAAAACTAACTTGAAAGTACTATCAAATGGGTTTTTAATAAAAATAAAAATGGACATGCATGTATATATATTTATGGCCGTAGGTATGTATGTATATACATATATATATATATATATATATACATATGAGCTTTGAGTTTCATGGGTTGAATGAACTTGATGTGTTGATTTGTGATAAAAAGTGTGATCTTGGAAGGTTCTAAAAAGAGTTTGTGAAAAGGTTTCATGTGATTAAGGAATATATGAAAAGTGAACTTTTGGAAATATGTATGTATATATGCATGTCCGTATATATATATATATATGTATGTATATATATACACATGACTTTCTTTGGTTAGTTCTTAAATATGCAAGAACATGATACATGCATTTATGTCCAATGAGTTGATGATGATGATGGTTATATGAAGGTGGTGTCCTTGAATGTATGAACATGAAATAAATATATGTTGGATGCATGTTAGTTCATACAAAATGATGGAAACATGATGTTTGTGCATTAAGTGTCTGTACCTAGTCATGCATGTGAATGTATGTACATGAAATTTGGATTTAATCATGTTATAATAAAATGGTTTTAGATCAGTAAATAAACCTTAAAAATAAGGTTATCTCATGTATAAAAGTGATATGGAACTTTGATATAAAGTGCACTAGCTTTGCATGAAGTACTATGTGCTTAAAAAGTTGTAAAATGTGTGAAATCGCATGAGTTATTATGTGTCTTACAAAAAACTGCACTGCTCTGATTATAACCATAATTTATTCAGTATATAATATGTATTGTGTTAAAAGTTTAAGTCGTTTCGAGTTCGGATGGTTATGGTAACGTTTGACGCAAAACTATGCGGTAAAAACGTTAAAAATCGCCTTTTAAAAGGGTTTTTATGAAACTGTTTTAAATCAGTAATAAACTGATATTTTTAGTATAAATATAAGTATATTAACTTATATTAAGTTTATTTGGTGTTTGGTTAGTCATACGTGACTTCCGGCGCCCGAAAACGTTACCGGATCGCTAAAATACGCATTTTTCAACATACATTAGAACGGGTTGTTAATGGATGAACCTTATGTGTTTAAATGTGTCATGTGATTTAAATATGTGAATATGATAATATGTTAAGTGTTGACATGATAGCGGGAATTAAGACTATGCATGTACGCTTGTATGTTTAAAAATGTAGAATCGGTAAAATCGCGACTAATGTGTAACTTATTTGTCGAGCATGAAAATTTATACATAGGTTAACTCCATAAGTTATTTCATGTACGCATGCTTTAAAAATGATAAAGTGTATGAGTTAACGAGATTTCGCGTGTTATGATGTTGTGAATATGTGCACGTTTATGTATATATATTATGACGCGTAAATCGTAGATATATAGTACTTATAAACGGGAGTGTAACGGATATAACATTAAGGTCACAATAAAATCGTTCAAGTCGCAAAATCTTAAATATATATATATAAAATATATATATATGAACTCATATATATATATATATTAATATGCCAACATAATAAAAAATAATGACTTTTCGAGAAAATCTCAAAGTTATGTGAAAATTCTAAGTATTGGAGAAACTTAGGAGTTTTATAATATATTGATTATTAAATCGTGCTTACGTATGTTAGGACGTGTAGAATCAAATTGTGGGATTGCGCTAATTTAATATACGCACCCAAAGGTGAGTGTCACTAAACCCTCTCTTTTTACTGTTTTAGTATATGTTTTGGGGGAAGAACACGCCTTAAAAGGATAAGTATACGTTTTCGTATAAAATATGCCTTTGATTAAACTATAAATATATTTTCGTGGAAAATATTATTTGGAAATTATATGATATGTTTTTGGGATAAAACATTGTTTTGGATATAAATATGTTTCAGGAAGAAACGGATTTTGGAATAATGATATATGCGTTTCGGGGATGAAATGGGGATTGTACAGCGTTATGGGGTAGAACATCCGTGTGGATTTAAAATGTTTAAATTTAAAGTTGTAACGAATTGGCCTGGTCTCAAGAGAGTGAGTATCGGGATTAGGCTCACGTTTCGGTGGGGACGTCGGGGATTCGTACAACGTGTAATATTAACTTTTATCATTTTAGTAGGATATATATATTGTTCATAAGGTTGGCACCTTGGGTGACCCATTGCGGGCAATTTGCGCGAACTTAGCCATTTAATCTTTAATATGGATTGCTTGGAATTCTTGATAGATCTATCGGGTTGACAACCCCGTCGCGATTGGTAGCTCCGTGTCATGTCAAGCGACGAATTTATATTTTGTTATTGTCTAGCGTTGATTATACCCTTAATGTTAATATATAGTTCGTATTGTCTTGCAAACATACGAGTCTGAACATTTGATGCAATAAATTTAATATGTGAAACTTGGGAAGATGCTTAGTTCGGAGGTTTCGGGGAAACGTTGCGACGGCAGACTAATGGATTTTATTAAGGAAATAAAATTGACTTTTGAAAATATTATTTGGATGTTTTGATAATAAACACATAATTAGAAAGTTTTTCCCTGGATCAAATTGTTTTAAAATTGAATATGTGAGCTCACCCTCCTTTGTGTTGACACTTGATTTTAACGTGTTCTTCAGGTACTTGAGCATGGCTTCGGGAATCTTTGGCGTATCTTGTGGTTGTGATGCATGTTTGTTTAATAATAAACTTTGGACACTTTTAAAACTTATTTGGGACCGACTGTATTAAGATCCATAAGGATCAAGACAACTTAACTATGTTATGGTTGTGGTTTGTGTTTAATTTGGAAACAATGTTTTAATTAAGTAATATGTCCAAAGATTAACGATGCATCGTCCACCAAGATATTTATGGGCACCAACTTCCGTCACCATTACGTTTGTGTTTCCACTGCGACGTTTTTGGGGTGTTACAGAAGTTGGTATCAGAGCCAATGGTTGTTAGCGAACTAGATGTTTTCAGGGGAAAACTCTAGACTTCAACCAAAGAATTTTGAGATATAAGTCCAAAATCGCGAAGCCAAATTTTTTAAATAAACATGGATTTTTATTATGTATTAGAACCATTGCGTGTTATTATGCATACGTGTAAATCTGTTTATTGGGCTTTATGTGTTATTTTTCATTTGAATGCACACTTACTTTGTACGGTTATATATGTCACAGATGTCGCACATGCACGAGGTCATCGAGATTACTGACTCTGAGAGCGAGCCAGAATTCGAGACTTCACCTAGATCCGTTTTACCAGAGGTACCGCCTACGAATTCCACAGTTTGTTGATGCGGCCGGATTCGCTTCATCCTTCCATGTTAACCCTGCTGCTTTCGCAAGCCAGGTGGACCCCTGTTATGCTTTTACAAGCAACGGTTGGATCGAAGACGATGATGATGATGCTCCACCCTCGATCTACGAGACCGGGCAATCATCAGGTACCGTGCCAGTTATCGATGACGTGGATAGAGTGTGTTCCGTTGATCGGAGGATCTTATAGTGTCGCACCAACAGTAGACGCTACCATTGTTACGACTCAGCCATTAGAGCCATTGATCATCTCATCTGCTGCCGTTGCTGAGCCCACTACTGAGATCCCTCCACCTGTTGTTACCGAATTGTCATTTCCATCGATCGAGTCGCGCGCTCCTACTGCACCCCTGTGGGTATACTTTCGACGTAGGAAGAGGATACGACCTGTCAGAGACATCGCTTCAACTTCTAGAGCTGAGACTGCATCTGCTTCGAAGAAGCAAAAAGGAGTGTGGGTTAACCGATGTTCTCACTGCAACCGTCAGTTGGGGTCATGCGCGGAGATCTGGAGGTGATCAGGGGAAAAATGAAGGATCTAGAAGGGCAAATGGATTGGTTTAATGAATTGAAGGACTTGGACGACAGTGCAATGGATCAGATGCACTGGAGGATAGCTGACTTAGAGGAGCTTGTGAGGAGGCTTCTTGAGTTTGCGGGAATGAAGAAGTGATTGTTGGTTGTTTGTTTTGTATGTCTCTTTGATAAACCCTTATATTGGCTTGCATGCCAAATTTTTGGATATTTAGGAGGAAATTTCACCTAGACTTGTTATTGATGGTTGATTGTGTCTCACCAAATTCTGATTAGTCGTTG